>CM033326.1:43926567-44292848 GCA_019359835.1 Pharus latifolius
ATTAAACTTGAAATGGTCAAATGCATGAGAAGTTATAATGAAAACCGTTTTGACAAGAAAACTGATAAAAGGGATCAGTAGTGAGGATTGGATTGTATGGAGAGGGTGCGGTGCGCACCAGGGTATGTGAATGTTCCTCACTATTGGTTCATAAGGACAAGAACCTTGTGCTGTGTCTCTATACGAATTGTAAACGTACCAACCACTTGCCTGGTATGGGACAGGCACAACTCAGTAGCTTTTTGGTATTAGCAGTTCCCTGCATGGTTTGACGATCTGGTTTCTCGCGTGGAAACTGGAAGGCCAAGGTTCGGCCATGAGTGATGTGAGCCAGAAAAATGATGAGAGAAAAAGGTGTAAATGAAGGAAGGCGCCCTAGACCTGATTAAGCCGTGAGCGGCTGTAATCTTAAATGGTCGTATGTCTCGCGTGGACATAGACCAAGGCTATGTGTCCTGCGGGAACATAGACCAGAGAGGCTAGGAAGTAAGGCAGTGGGGAAGACCCACAACGGTACTTGAGACTTAATTGTCTATTTACCGGGCAGGGATACTGTTAATACTGAACTGTAAAGCGTTGTGTGATCTCGGCCTTGTCACATGTGTATAAGTCACATGAAGCTGATCCGACTTGAAAGCCGAGTGAACCAGTGGATTTAAAAAGAGGTACACCTTTGCAAAGTGTAAAAGAAGTATCAGATACTCTGTACTCCCAGGTTCAGGAGTCTTTTCGTAGTGGATGTTATCCATGGGTTATAGCACAAGTAATGTTTCGGAATGTTTTCATAATACGGTGAACAAAGTAGTGACTCATGGGAGACCACTACATCTAATGTTTTATTGAAAACCTGTTAATGTTTAAAGTACTGCTTTCATGACAAAGTACTGTTTTACTGAACAAATAACTTGGAAATCTATATATCTCTATCCATATGAAACTAAAGCCCTTGAATCATATGTTTCACCCTCATATAAGTACAATTACTATAATCCCCGGAATGAGTGTTGCTGAGCACCAAGTGCTCACCCTTGCAATTTGCATCCAACTGTAGAAGAGGGATTCGAGGATCCCGATTCCTTCAGTTATGAGTTCCCGGCAGAAGATGGAAGTGCCCCGGACGAGCCCACGTTCTAGAAGGATTGCGCACCAAGTCAAGTCAGATGTGGGAGGAGCCACTTCAACCCCGCTGCGGATGGAAATCAAGCTTTTTATCGTTGCTTTGTGCTTTATGCTGTGTGTTCGGTACTTAGATACCGACTCTGGTTCTGATAAACTTGTTATTTTCTTAGCAACTCTACTTAGCGCCATTTTCGGTGCTTTGGCTATGTAATATTGGCCATGTTGGCCTGATACTTGTTTAATGATATTACTATGCTCGTGTGGTTTGGAGCTCATGTGTCATCCTGCTGTGTGGAACCTACCTGGGCGGTTACCAAGGTGATCCTCAAATGGGGGTCTCACATGGTCCCGAAGGGAAAAATGTTCTGAACAGCATTTAGAAGGGAATGGCTGAAGCAGATTAGGTTTTGGGGTCCGGATGTGGATTTTGGCTATTTTAGGGTTTGGCAAAAACATGGGTGTTACACGTATAGCTTACGAACTTCTGACCGCGCAAGGCTTACGGTCTGACCGCGTAAAGCTGCGACCTGATCGCGTAAAGCTTGCGACCTCATGGTGATGCCCCTCAGAATAGCTTGAGTTCGCATCACCAGATACATGTCTGGTTCAAACTTGTCTTGAACCAAAAGTTTATTAGAATGACCCGGGTGTCAATCCTCATCAGCTAGCCCCCAAATTCGAAGAAAACGAAGAGACGTGTTTATTTCGAATTTAAAAACCGTGCATTGGACTTTTAACCCGGCCCTTTAACTTCTCCACTTAGTGGCGCACTAAGTGAAAACGGTTGGTTTTTCAAGACGAGTTCTGACATTACGTGACGGGCAATGGTAGCGCCGTAGAATTGTTTTTATCTCAAGGTAAAATTGTAAATGTTTTAGCAAAACCCGAGGCGTCTGGAATGCAAACCGTCACCCAGGCGGCTATAAATACCAGACCCCTGGACATGTAAAGATCTACAATTTCCCTCTCACGTCTAAGTCTTTTTCTTGTTATCCTGCCTCCTTCCTTTTCACATACCCCTCCCAATGGCAGATCATGAAATCATCGAGATTGAGAGCGATGAAGGGGAAATTGTCGAACAAGGGTCTCAAACGAATGAGGTCCTGTCTCCCTTAAGGAAGAAACCCAAGGTTGACGAAGGATCTTCCAGTGGAACAAAGGTAAAGAACGTAGCGAGTTTCTTTCTTCCTTCAGTTCCTTTGACCCTCCCCGTTCATGCCTCTCGGCAAGTTAGGCCTTTATCCTTAGGAAAAGATCCCTTCACATCCAATTCTCCCATCCTTTTGGGTGATCAACATCCTGGTCGGCAAGCGGTGACTATCCCTCCATCAAATGATTGCCATATTGGGTTGGCGAAGCAATCTTCTTCTGGGAAGGTTGCTCTTCCACCATATGATGATCTTCCTCCCAAGATGGGTGTATCAACGGGTTATGCACCGGGACAGGTAACAATTCTTCTCCCTTTTTGCTGATAATTTTAGTTAGTATGACTAACTTTTGCAAAAATGTAGGAGGTAGGAGGCCCCAGCGATCAGCCTTCTGCTGCTCCATCTCTTCCTTCCGGACAGACCCTTCTGGAAGAGAAGAATGCCCTGGAGAAGAAGACCGATGAGATGGCCTCGAAGATTCTGCGTTTAGCAGAATGTCTTGATCGATCCCGAGAAGAGGCGCACCATTTCCGTCGAGAGAGGGACTTCGCTCAGCAACAGCGAGAACTCTCTGACTTGATTAGGGACAATAGTGCGTCTGTTGTTAGGGACGATATAGATAGACTTAGGGTAGTTGCTAGTTCCCTGGGGGTTGTCAGTGTAGATCCTACTGACAACAACATGTCCCTTGGGGAACTTTGTAAACTTCTTTCGGAGCAAGTCGATGTTTTGATCGACTGCATCCCTTTTGTATGTAAAGAATGTAAGAAATAAAAGTTCTTTATTTCTCATGAAATGTTCTCCACATCTTCTGTGCGAAAATATAGCCATGAACTTTACGTTCGCGACCATTCATACACAGGAAATTTTAGTTCTGCGATCAAAATCACTTTTAAGAAAAAAGCACCGCGACCTGCCCTGATTACGCGATCAGTTTCAAAGCCGCGGTCAGAACTAAGGTTCGACCAGAGTTGGGACACGGTCAGGATGTCACTTCGATTAGAATTGAAGTTTTAGCCTAAAACACGATTTCGATAAAACCATAACCCAATTAGAAACACTTCAGTACGTTAAAAATTGGGTTACATGATTTTTTCGAATAAAATGTTCAAAGTATAAAAAAGGAAAAACGTCCTCTGAAAAGTACTGAAAATTTTTCAGTCCTTTTACGCTTTCAGTTTCCAAAACAAAGAAGTCTTTTTGTTTCAGATCCGACGCCTGAGTACTTTATCGGGTCCATCAGAGACAGTATCCATTATGGGAAATGAATAAAGCATTCAATGGAACGTTTGAAATGAGCCGTTTACTCATTAATGCGTCGCCTTGGGTCTATAAAAAGAGCAGATGTCTTCTCAAAGAAGCCACACAGCTAAAAACCCTTATTATTCCCGCCGCTCAAAACCCTCATTTTCTTCAGCCTTCATCTTCCCCAAATTGCCAGCTTCCCCTTTGATTCTACACCAAAGATGGCGTCCTGGAGCAGATCCATTCACCATTCTGAGGAGAGCCTGATGGCATTAGAGAAGGAGGAGATCCTTTCTCCGCGGCTGCTCATTAACTGGCGACCTGCGGAGAAGGACCAAGAAACCCCAACTGTCCAAGAAGGCGAGTTGGTGGTTTTTGAGGAGTATTTGCGTTGCGGGTTCCGATTCCCTGAGAGTCGGTTCCTTAAGGATGTCCTTGAACATTACGGGTGGGAACTGATTAACCTCCACCCCAACGCGATGCTGATCCTTGCAGTATTCCAGCACCTTTGTGAAGCCTTCGTCGGAATATATCCCAGCGTGGATCTTTTCCGACGATTTTACTTTTCGGCGTGGTCGAAGAGTACCAACGCCGCCGGATGCATCTACTTCCGGCTGAGGGATAAAAAGGAGTATCCCTCCCCACCCCTACGAGATTCTGTGCATGGGTGGCACCAAAGGTGGTTCTACTGCTCTCCACCATCCGAAAGCAGTTTATGGTTTGAAAACTCGTGACCGGAGAAGTCGAGCGAGTTAGACATTCCTCCGGCGATGAACTCGGAGCTTTCGAAGCATGCCGAGGTGATTCTTCACTTGGTCAATGAAGGATTGACGGCTCGAGATATCATTCGAGACTTCGTGAAGAACCGGGTGAGTCCTCTGCGTGAAAGGGCTCACCCGGCGTGGGAGATTAAGTCCATGGGTGATAGCACCCTGGACTACAGTCAAGGTATTTATTTCTTTGGTGTTGAACTTTCTCTTTTTTGAATTGTACAAATTCTGACTTGAGTTTGGGAACAATCCTGCCTTCATCCGAGATTGAAAGGCGGACCAACTCCCTCCTTAGGACCTACAATTCCGATGTAGAGGGCCCTAAGGAATCACCTCGCCCGCAGAGCTTGATTCACGCTGGTGATGACCTCAGACAGGAGCGCCGAAAGGTAATTTCCTTGTCCAGCTTTGGCTCTGCAGGTCTTGTGTGTGTCCAGTGCTAATCCCTTGTAATGGACTGCGAACCAGCTCCTAGGGAAGTTTGCGGATGCGACGTTCCCAAGTGAAAATGTCGGCTCTCCGAAGAAGCCGACGGCGAAGAATGTGAAGAAGGTCTCTCAGAGACCCAGGACAAAGAGTCCTGCCCCTAAGAAGACCAAGCTAAACCCTGGGGAGGGGTCTTCATGAAGCATTCCTCGTCCCGCAAGAAAGACTGCGGTAAGATATCGCATTCCTGCTACTTTTTCAGGCGCGACATGAAATCACTTCTTCGTCGTACAGGGAGAGGGGAGCGAGGAGGAAGAGGATGACGTTCCTCTGATCCTTCGAAGGAGGAAGATCACAGATCTTCCATCCAGCGATGCCCCAAGCTGCCCCGCAGAGACCACTACTACCGAGGAGGTGGTCGTGGAAGATCCTGCGACCACCGAAAATCTTGTGGTCGCGGGTAACCCTCCAATTCCTGAAGCCCCCGAGGTTTCAGGGTCAATTATCTCTGCTTCCCTGGTCGAAGGGACGACCAAGGTAAGGAATATTTTTCGGCCGTTCCTTCTATGACTCTTTCTGCACATTTGTCAAGTTAATGTATATACAGGGAGGAGAGCTTCCCCCTGGGACCACTGGGGGTTGCAGGGAGGAAAATCCTCCTCCTCTGCGGACAGTGGAGGAGGTGGATGAACAAAGGCCAGCTATGCTGGTTCCAGCAACTCTGGAATCGCCAAGGCCTTCAGATGCAGCCCCACCAGTTAGCCCGGTGGCCCAGGTAAAGATCTTTTCATGTGTTTTTACCTGTTCCCTAAGAATATGTCTATAACATGACATTTCCAGGGGGGTGCTGCCTTGTTTACCATAAGGAAGGAGAGAACCGGAGACGGCTCTCCTTCGCAAGGGGAATTTTCCCAGAAGTCCCAGGAACGAATGGGATTTCAAATAAGGTAAGAGCTCTTACTTGACAGTAATCTTAAATAAAAGTTGCCTGACCCATTCTTCCTGTTAGGCAAAAAAAGACAGCGCCTAACCCTTCAACCGCCACTGGGGAGGTTGAAATTAGGGCTGATGAGGGAGCCTCTAATGAAGAGCGCTCTGCTCCCGTGGTTCAGGAAGTCGTCCGGACCGCGGGAGGTGAAACAAGTACAGGGATCGGGTCACAACCAGTAGCCTCTGGGGGTGGCGTCCGGCCGGCACTCCCGCCAACTATCCCTGTAGTGAGCACGTCGGAGGCTCTAGCGAGGATTCCTGCTGAACTGAATGATGCCGTTTTACAAAAGTTTATGAAGGTATAATAAGACTTTGCTTCCGTGCCTGAATTATACTTAGGACACCTTTGACCTTCTTCTTTGGCGCCACAGGGATTGTCCTGGCTAACAAGCCATTCGCGTGTTGTGATGGCTAGTACAGAAGCCATTCAAAAAGAACGCGATAGCTTGCGCAGGTGAGTACCATTACCCTCTGGTTAACATGGGTATATCTTGGTTGTGACTACCTTGATTTTGTTGCAGAGAGGTTGCATTCTTGAAGAAGGAGGTGGCCGGTTCAGTCTCAATGCTTAAGAAACAAGAAACTGAACTCAACAGACTTCGATCAGAGAATGCTGGTAAGCCGATTCCTGACTAGGAAGACTTGAATCCATAATATGCGAATAATCTTCTCTCTCTGTACAGCGCAAGCAGGTCGAATTACGCAGCTCAGTCGAGACAAGGAGATTCTTGAATCCTCGATTCGCCACACCGATCGGGCAATCAAAGAACTGAGCCTCCGGATCTTTGAAAAACTAAAGGCCGTGGCTGATCTTTTGAAGACCGATGTGGTAGAACTGAGGCAAGACAACCTCAGTATAAATGACTGGACATCGCTGCTTACTGCCCAGGCGGATTCACTGCTTGAGTATCTCCCTGGAGATACACGGCGACGCGAAGAGGCGATCAGAACCAGGGTTCGATCAGCCGCAGCAGCCGTACTCAGCCGGGTTCGACTTCACCATGGCCCAGATGCAGATCTGAACGCACTGGTGGGTCCGGTTGAGGTCGAGAGTGAAGAGCTGCTTGATGCAGTCATAGAGGAAGTCCAGCCCCTAGTAGATAAACTCCTGACTGAGCTGGGGATCGAATGATCCTTATTTTTGTAACCAAACAATTGTAATTACCATGCAATGTATGTAAAACTATATATATATTTTTTTTTTAAAGAAAGTGCATATTCACATCATAAGTTTCATACTATAAGTATATTCCTCTAGCCCCCGCCTCTGTTTTGTGAATACTGGAGCCTTAGTATTTTAAGCAGAGGGGAAAACATAAGTATGATGACCAGGGATATGCGCTTCAAGCCGATGGTCAAGATTAAAGTAACATTTTAACCTTATTACAAACTGGTAGCCACCCAGATGACCGAAGACTAGCCAGATAGTCCCGTGTGCGTTGAGAAACGGCTTATTTAGGAGCGACTTATCTGGAAGTGATCATGAGATCGACCAGCGAATCCAGTTAAAAAATGCTGTAGTAACCTAACCGCCAGCGATCAGCCCCAGGTCGAATTTGTATAATTTGGGCTTAAAGAAAACACTCATTGTATGAAAACAAGACATGCTTTTTTATGAAAAGATGCTAATTGAACAGGGAAAAAGTGATTGGAATAGTACTTACACGTAAAACTTGCGAAGTTGATCGATGTTCCAAGTATTGGACAAAATCCGACCATCCTCCATGGCTAACCGCGCAGATCCTGGCCGCGGCATTGAGACGACAGTGTATGGCCCTTCCCACTTTGGGGAGAATTTATTGCGGTTAGACTGGTCTTGAATTTTTCGTAAAACCAAGTCGCCCACGTTGAGATCACGTGGTCGCACCTTTTTACTGTGATACTTGCGTAGAGCCTGCAAGTATACCACGGACTTGATCAGGGCGCGATCACGCCGTTCTTCTAGGAGGATGAGATCTTGCGATCGCTGTTCGGATTGGTTGACCTGTTCGAATTGATTCGTGCGAACAAATCCAATACTAACTTCCATAGGCAACACAGCCTCGGCCCCATAGACCAAATGGAAGGGTGTCTCACCGGTGGCTCGACTAGAGGTAGTCCGTAGTGCCCATAGAACAGTATAGAGCTCGTCTGCCCAAGCCCCCGAGCGGGTCTTGAGGCGATCAAAAACACGTTTTTTGATGCCTTGCAATACTTGCCCATTGGTCCGTTCTACGGCACCATTGCTTTGTGGATGTGCCACGGAAGCAAAGCACACCTTGGTCCCAATCTGATCGCAGTAGTCTAGGAAGAGACCGCTAGCGAACTGAGAACCGTTGTCTGTGATGAGACGGTTTGGAACACCAAATCGTGCCACAATGTTCTTGTGAAAGAACTTTTGTGCAGCTGATGCAGTAATATTTCGTACTGGTTCGGCCTCAATCCACTTTGTGAACGTGTCAATGGCTACGAACAGAAACTTGTACCCATTGACCGCTTGTGGCATAGGACCGACGATGTCCATTCCCCAGATCGCGAAGGGCCATGCGAGAGGAATAGTTTGCAATGCATAAGGAGGTTGATGAACCTGTCTTGCATGAAACTGACACTGTGGACATATCTTGACCATAAACTTGGCATCATCGAGTGCCGAAGGCCAGTAGAATCCCTGTCGAAAAATTTTTCCGACCAGTGTTCGGTATGACGCGTGTGCACCGCATACACCGTCATATATTTCTTTCAAGAGGGATTTTCCTTCCTCCTGAGATATGCAGCGCATGAATACTCCTTGAGTACCCTTTCTGTACATAACCCCATCTATGAGTTTGTACAGACGCGCCTTTCGAATTAATCGATCGCTTTTGGTTTCGTCCTCGGGTAGGGTCCCATGTTCATGATAGACCCTCAATGGATGAGTCCAATCTTGTTCCTGACCGAGGTTGGCAACAAAGGCTATTGCCGGATCACCCTCGACCAAAGTCATGATCGAAGGATGGTCCAAGTGTTCAATGAACACTCCTGCCGGAGCGGATGAGCGTGAGGATCCAATTTTGGATAATTGGTCTGCGAGAATATTGTCCTTTCGCGGGACGTATTGGACTTCGAAGTGACTGAAGTGTTTTTCCAATCTCCTCACTTCCCCCAGGTAATGAGCCATTGTCTCATCGGAGGTGCTGTACTCCTTGTTTACCTGGTTTACGACTAGCTGTGAGTCCCCCCTGCTCGCCACTAATCGACGGACTCCGAGGAATTTTGCTGCCCGGAGCCCTGCAAGAAGACCTTCATACTCTGCTGCATTGTTGGTGGCAACAAAGTGTAGTTGAATAACATACTTAAGCTGTTCGCCCTGAGGCGTAACTAAGACCACTCTAGCCCCCGAGTGTTGAAAACTACGGGAGCCGTCAAAGTACATTGTCCAATAATCGGGGTACTCCAGCTCCTTTGCCAACTGCACGGGTGGCTCAAGGTTGGTCCATTCGACCACAAAGTCGGCCAAAACCTGAGACTTAACCGCCGTGCGAGGGGTGAAATGGATCTCGAAGGCACCGAATTCGACCGCCCATTTGGCGATTCGACCAGATTTTTCTGGATTTCGGACAATATCCCTAAAGGAAAAGAGGAGGGTACTGTGATCTTGTGTGCTTGAAAGTAATGTCGTAGCTTACGGGAAGCCATCAGTAGCGCGTAAAGTATCTTCTGGACCTCAGGGTAGCGCTCCTTAGGACCATGAAGTACTTCGCTCACATAGTAGACGGGTCTGTGTACTCCTTCCCTTTCCGCGATCAGAACTGCGCTGACCGCGTGTGGGGTGGCCGCCAAATACAAAAGTAATGGTTCTTCCTTTTCAGGAGACACCAATACTGGCGGACTGGAAAGATATGTTTTTACCTCCTGAAACGCTTTTTCGGCCTCATCGGACCACGTGAAGTTATGATGTTTCCGCAAGGCTTTAAAGAAAGGTAGTCCCCTTTCGCCTAATCGCGATATAAAGCGACTTAAAGCCGCCATGCGACCAGCCAGGCGTTGAACATCCTTCATGGTCGAGGGCGACCTCATTTGTTCAATAGCTCTGATTTTCTCAGGATTAACCTCAATGCCCCTGGAACACACAAGAAAACCAAGAAGCTTTCCTGAAGAAACCCCGAAAGAACATTTCTCCGGGTTCAATTTTATTCCAAAGCGATTCAAGTTACAGAAGGTTTCAGCAAGATCGTCCAAATGAGACAACCTTTTGGTGCTTTTTACAACCAAATCGTCTACATATGCTTCGAGATTACGCCCTATCTGGGAAAGAAAGGTCTTTTGCATCAAGCGCTGGTACGTGGAACCAGCGTTCTTGAGACCGAACGGCATTCTGACGTAGCAGTATGTGCCGAACGGGGTGATGAAGGCAGTTTTCTCTTCATCGTCTTCTGTCATGCTAATTTGATGATATCCTGAGTAGGCATCCAAAAAACTCATCAGTTCGCAACCCGCAGTGGAGTCAACCAGCTGGTCGATGCGGGGAAGGGGAAAGTCATCCTTCGGACAGGCACTGTTGAGGCTAGTATAGTCGACGCACATGCGCCACTTGCCATTTGACTTGCGGACCATGACCGGATTGGCGAGCCAGTCCGGGTGATTCACTTCGCGGATAAACCCGGCTTGTAAGAGTTTGTCTAACTCTTCTCGGATGGCTTCCTGTCGGTCGGTGGCAAAACGCCTGAGCTTTTGCTTTATTGGTCGTTGTCCAGGTTGAATTGCTAACCTGTGCTCAATTACTTCCCTTGGGACACCGGGCATGTCGGACGGTTTCCACGCAAACACGTCTGCGTTAGCCCGGAGGAAAGCAACGAGGTCGAGTTCCTATTTGTCATCCAGGGCTGACCCAACCCGAATTGTCTTGGATGGGTCATCTGGGTACAAGGGAACTTGTTTGAGTTTCTCATCTGGTCGAGGAGCAGCCCTGATCGCATCGGTGGCGACAGTGGCGACCTGAGCGTCCCGGAGGGGAAGTTGATCGACCATCTCCAAAGATAGCCGGTCGCACGTGAGCGCCACGTTGCGACTACCTCGGACCGAAATGACACCTTTGGGGCCAGGCAATTTCCCGCACTGATAAGCATAGTGTGTTGCCATCATGAACTTAGCAAGAGTCGGCCTGCCAAAGATTGCATTATAAGCTGAATCACAATCGATTAGATCAAAAGTAACCAATTCTGTTCGGAAGTTATCTGGTTCTCCCAGAGTGACCGGGAGGACCACTTGTCCCAATGGCATCATCGAGGGGCCTGGGATTATCCCATAAAACGGATGGATTATGGGCTTGATCTTCGAACGAGGAATTTGCATCTCGTCGAGAGTCTTGACCAATAAAAGATCAAGGGAACTTCCCCCATCAATCAGGACCCTTTCGACTCTCGGGTTACTGATGATTGGGGTAATAACCAGAGGTAGCCTCAATGGTCGAGTTAGCCCCACAGGACAGTCAGCGCGATCGAACGTCAAAGGCATATCTGACCAACGGGGATATTGAGGTTCACCAAGGGATGTCTCCGTTTGGTTAACCTCTCGGCAAAAGGTTTTAAACTGCCTTTTGAAAACGAAAGAGGAGGAACCTCCGAAAATGACATTAACATGATTTTGAGGTACCTGGTAAGCCATTTCTTCGTCTCCATCGACGTCTCTAACCCCGCACGCCTGCTCTTTAGGCGGTAAGGTTGGCATTGGCCCAGCTCCTTGGTAGAAATCATCCAGCTGTTTCAACCAACTCCTGCAGTTTTTGAGATCGTGGCCTGCGGAATTGTGGAGTGGACACCACCTTTTGCCCTCCTGCGGATTAGTTGATTTTTCTGGCTGGTCGGAATCCCGGCCACCAGAAGCAGTTTTACTTTTAAAAGAAGACTTATTACCTTTGGTCGAAGGTGGTTTCTCCGCGACCGCGACCTCACGGTACTGTCCAGAGCGGTTCCTCTTCGACTTTTTTGACTTCCCACCCGGTGAAGACTCCGGCTTTTTGCTTGAATCTTCTTTCTTGGCGTCCTTGAAGCCTGGTTGGGGCGGTAGGTCCCCCTTGTCAACCATTCGGTTCCATTCGACTGCCTCGGCTGCATCGGAGTATCGATCAGCCATATCGAACAGATCGGCCACTGATCGAGGAGGGTGGATGAGCAAGTCTTCAGTGAATCTCCGGTATCAAACGGCATGCTTAAATGCCCTGATTATGGAGCCATCAGATATGTTCGGGATGGTATTTCTTACCCCGACAAACCTCTTGACAAACTGCCGAAGCATTTCGGTCGAAGTTTGCCGCAGTCTATGCAAGTCGTCCTCCTTACCCGGCTTTTGGTAACAGTTTTGGAAATTGCTGAGGATGGCATCGCATAGCATTTCCCAATTATAGATAGAACCCTCAGGCTGATTGAACAACCAGGTTCTAGCCGGTCCTGCGAGGACTGTTGGCAGGTAGTTGGCCATGACCTTGTCATCGCCTCCTGCTGCTTGGATGGCAGTAATATAGATCTGAAGGAACTCAGATGGGTTTTGAGTTCCATCAAACCTCTCAATGGCCCCTGGTCGAAACTTATCGGGCCAAACGACTGCTCGTAGGCCAGGCGAGAAAGCTTTGCAACCAACGTAAGGACCGTGAACCGTCCTGCGACTTTCGGTCGGGTTTCGAGCAAACTCACTTAATGGAGAGGTTACTCGGGGTCCCAAACGAGAGTGAACGGGAACTCGATCCCTACTACGAGAGTCCTGCATTCGCCGATATTTGTCCTGTCGGGACGGTAAAGGTGGCGGGTAACTCCGTCGGCCAGAGCCAAAATGAGGACCATCTCGTTCACAGGGATGTGTCACTGAGCGGGAAGAAGCTGTTGGGGTTGCCTCGGATGCGACCTCGTACAGTCTTTCCGCCAGGATCCTGAAAAAGGCCGGTCTCTGTGCATCCGTGACCGTAGGAGGAAAATTACGCATGACCTCCGCGATAGATCGCAGTCGACCATGGGTACTTCTCCTAGGGGCACCAGGTGTTACTGTTTCTTCGTCCACTGGGAAATGCTCCGGTGGTAAGGAAGGAGTCTGGTCACGTCCACGACCACGCGACCGTCGAGAAGAACTCGGGGCAGCATCGTAACGAGCCTGCGCATCTTGAAGAGCCTCTAGGGCAGTTTTGCGTAGTTCGTTGTTCTGTTGCTCGAGATCTTGCTCCTCCTTCTGTTTGCGATCTTGTTCTTCCTTCTGTTTGCGATCTTGTTCTTCCCTGGCAGCCTGTTGATCGGGAGTTTCCTCCGACAACGCAGCAAACTGCCTAGGGAGAGAGGTCGTCGATGGGGAGAACATCTCGGTTTGTTCCGAGTCAGACTCGAAATCAAAGAGACGGTGGAGGTTATCAGGGTCGAACCTTCCTGGGCTAACTTCAGGGTCACCATCATATTTTCCCTCAGCGGGATCGTATGACGGGCCGGATTCATCACCTAGCACATTAAGAACCTCTGCGGGTTCTGACCTTGTGCCAGTTACCTCCTGGTCGATTAACATGACTTGGGGAGATGATTCAACCTGTGGAAGATTCTGGCCTTCGACCTCTTCCATCGGAACAGGATCGCTTGGAGAAGGCATGGGTATATGGGCATAATCCTCGAGATCGAAATCGTTCTTGGAATCATATGCTCCAGCCATGTTTCGGCGAACCTCCGAATTTCAATTAGGACGCCTTGAGAAAGGCCCCAGGGTGGGCACCAGCTGTCGACGATTCGGACTCGGAGTCCTCAGCCGAACTTATGCAGAATTTGTAATTGTGAGACCTTTCAAGATGACCCTTCGGGAAGGTATGCTGAACAATAGTGAACAGGAGCACAGAGAGTTTAGACAGGTTCGGGCCCTCGATGGTGAGAGTAAAAGCCCTACGTCCTGTTGAGATTTCACTAAGTGCGGTAAAAGGTTTACAAATGGAGGAAAAAGTCCTCACAGGCGAGGATTTTTCCTGTAAGAGTGTACAAGGATAAGCCAAAGAAGGCTTACTAAAATGCTATATGAGGTGTGCCGTAGACTTGGCTAACTTGGATGATTTTGGGTTTCTTGATCTTCCGATCTCTCGGTTGATGTTTCGGATCCTCCCCTCATTGATGCTCCATGGCATCCTTTTGTACTGTTTGAAAGGGTGCCATGTAGAGGAAACTGCATCAAACGGTTGCACGGACGGTTGGATGCGGTTTTTTGGAACTGCTCTTAACCTCCACGCAGGTTAAACACGTGCTATTCACGGATAACTGTATGTGTTAACCTTCTGACGGTTGATTCTCCAAGTGTAGGAATCTTCGGGATACTTAGAATATCCTGTTGTACGGGCAACCGAAATAGATAAATCCCAAGTATCCTGATCGTCAGATGTTCTGACCGCGGGATATTGGCTGACCGCGCAATATCCCGAATGTGTAGTTCGCGTATAGCTTACGAACTTCTGACCGCGCAAGGCTTACGGTCTAACCGCGTAAAGCTGCGACCTGATTGCGTAAAGCTTGCGACCTGATCGCGTAAAGCTTGCGACCTCATGGTGATGCCCCTCAGAATAGCTTGAGTTCGCATCACCAGATACATGTCTGTTTCGAACTTGTCTTGAACCAAAAGTTTATTAGAATGACCCGGGTGTCAATCCTCGTCAGACTTTCCCCTTCCCCGCATCGACCAGCTGGTCGACTCGACTGCGGGTTGCGAACTGATGAGTTTTCTGGACGCTTACTCAGGATATCATCAAATTAGCATGGCAGAAGACGATGAAGAGAAGACTACCTTCATCACCCCATTTGGCACATACTGCTACGTCAGAATGCCGTTCGGTCTCAAGAACGCGGGTTCCACGTACCAGCGCTTGATGCAAAAGACCTTTCTTTCCCAGATAGGGCGTAATCTCGAAGCGTATGTAGACGATTTGGTTGTAAAAAGTACCAAGAGATTGTCTCATTTGGACGATCTCGCTGAAACCTTCTGCAATTTGAATCGCTTTGGAATAAAATTAAACCCGGAGAAATGTTCTTTCGGGCTTTGTGAATACATGGCCATGTACCACTTCTTTGTTTCAGAAACTGAAAGTGCAAAAGGACTGAAAAATTTTCAATACTTTCAGAAGACGTTTTTTCTTTGTATGCTTTGAACGTTTTTTACGAAAAAATTATGCAACTCAATTTTTGGGCGTGCGGATGTATTTCTAATCGGGTTGTGGTTTGATTGAAACTATGCTTTGGATTAAGCTCCGATTCTAATCGAAGCGACGGTCCGACCAAGCCTCAATCTTGGTCGAAATTCAGTTCTAACAGCTGCCTTAGGTCTAATCGAAGTATCAGATCTGGTCGCGGTGCTTTTATAAAAGCGTGATTCTGATCGCAGAACTGAAATTTCCCTGTGTATAAATGGTCGCGAAAGCGTTACTCATGGCCATGTATTCACACAGAAGATGTAAAAAATAACTATTTGAAGAAAGAAATTTTTATTTCTTACATTCTTTACATACAAAAGCGATACAGTCGATCAAAACGTCGACTTGCTCCGAAAGAAGTTTGCAAAGTTCCCCAAGGGACATGTTGTTGTCAGTAGGATCTACACTGGCAACCCCCAGGGAACTAGCAACTACCCTAAGTATATCTACATCGTCCCTAACAACAGACGCACTCTGGTCCCTAATCAAGTCAGAGAGTTCTCGCTGTTGCTGAGCGTGATCCTTCTCTCGACGGAAATGGTGCGTCTCTTCTCGGGATCGATCAAGACATTCTGCTAGATGCAGAATCTTCGAGGCCATCTCCTCGATCTTCTTCTCCAGGGCATTCTTCTCCTCCAGAAGAGTCTGTCCGGAAGGAAGAGATGGAGCAGCAGAAGGCTGGTCGCTGGAGCCTCCTACCTCCTGCATTTTGCAAAAGTTAGTCGTACTAACTATAATTATCAGCAAAAGGGGAGAAGAATTATTACCTGTCCCAGTGCATAACCCATTGATATACCCATCTTGGGAAGAGGATCATCTGACTGAGGGAAGAGGATTGTAACAGCCGCAAAATTCCATTCTTAAACTCTCTACTTCTCAGATTTTCCTTCCGGTCTAAATCTTCCGAAATTCCGTTTAATTATCTTTTTATTCCGATCAGCGAAAGTCTTTCACCTGTTCAATCCTAAATCATCCCCCCAACATTTTTCTCATGCATGCATATTTTTAAGTTCATGGCATCATGATTTTACACATCAAACAAATCATTTTTCCACATGAAATAATGATTTTCCTATTTGGAAATTGCATAAAGGAATATATTTAATTTAAAGTAATGCATTAAAAATTCTGTGAAAATATTTAATATATTTTATTTGCACAAGTAACCAGGTTCCACAAGTTCCCATGCACTGACATTTTGCATTTCAGCCCTCCTATTTTCAGAAATTTCCAAACAAGCCCCTAGAATTGACAAAAACAATATTTTATGCACAATTACCCTTCTACCCTCACCCATTCCACAGCTAACACAGTGTAAAGACCTGCATGACCCTGTTAGATGCATTACATGTCAGCATGCCACTGTTACACCTCGTTTCCACCTGAATGTTTTTCTTTATAAGCTTTGGCATGGCTGTAAAACAGCTCAAACCAGAATATTTTCATAAGTTCTTCTGTAGAGTCGTAGAGGAAACACTTAGACACGCAGAGCATTCAAGATTTTTGCATTTGGTTGAAACATTTCGCATAAAATATCAAAGGGGGTGATTTCTGCTCTTCAGCCGCTGGTTTGGCCGCGCTCCAGCGCCGGCCGCCATCACCTCGTCATCGTTCCCTCGCTGCAGACGTCTTTTCCTTGTCCGAGCTTGTCCATCAGGTGTACCTCCTCACTCTCTTCCTTTTTATCTTCTGGGTCTCGGCGAAATGGTCGCCGGAGCTCCCTCCACCGGCGCTTCTTGTTTTTCCTGCCGCCGGCCATCTTGGGTTTCTCGTCGTTCGGGCCATTTTCTCTCCAATCAGGCCATACCATCATCCTCCCCTCGTTTCCAGCAGCTCACCCACCAAATCCTAGCTCAAATCGTGCACCGCCGCCCGAGAACCGCCGCCGGCGAGCTCGTCTTCCTCGCGGCCGGCCGTGCGCCACCTTCTCCATTTCCGGCCGCCTCTTGCTGCCATTGTTGGCCCCCAGCATTCCCCCTTGTAGCCTCCATCACCTCCCAAACTCCCCGGCCTTCTCTCCTCTCCGGTGAGACCCACCGGAGCTCAAACCACCCATGCTGAAATCCCGCTGCTACAGTACTCGGATTGCTACAGTACTCGTATGCTACAGTAATTTCAGCCTTTCTTATTAGTGATTCTTTTAACTGTTCAATGCTCTAGAGGTCTCCGATCGAAGATCCGTCTTCGCCATCAGATTCGCCTCAACTCAAATCTTCCAGATCTGAAATTTTTCTTCAGATCCGAGTCTCGGATCTTGTTTTCACCTTTTTCCAGATCCGATTTTACCCGGTTTATCCTAAAATTCTGCCAAAAGTGGTTTTTCTCCGTCCAACCTCCAAATCCAGATCCGTCTGAACCATCCTACCACAAATTGCTCCTGCCACATATTCTCCTTCAGGAACCACCTCATATTCTAATCCTAAAACCTTGATCCGCCGTTTTCAAAAACTCCCCTTTTCAGTCTTTTTCAGATCCAACTCCGAGGCTGTTTTGCCTAGACTTATTAGGTTTTAGATTTTGCATTTGTTAGTCTCATACTTGTGCGTTGTGTTGTGATGATTGACATGGAGGATGACTCCCACTATCACTGAAGGTGATCTGATATCTGACCCAGCAATGGGAACATGAGTAGGGGTGGAGGGAGTACCGCCACAACTGTGTTTCGCGAGAGATCCACAGGGTCAGGGGTGAATTGTGAGTGATACATAACAAAAGTTCTTGTTATCTCCACCTTGCCGCTCACAATATGAAGTGAGTCAGGGCTCCAATCATTTTGTTATGATAGGAAAGGCTTGAAAGTGGAATATCTTGCGGGTAAATTGGTACCTCTCTGCAGAGTTAAAAACGTATTCGAATACTCCGAGCTCCCGGGTTTTATAGGAGTCTGCTGTGGTGGATTAAATCCACGGGGTGTGACACAAGTATTATTTTCTAAATAAAATGTGTTAAATCAAGATTACCCAAATGACATGTGTTGTCATGATAAGGAGTGCTGCCGTGGGCTGTCGTGTGTCGACGTGTCGCGGTAGTGCTATAATCTAGTGAACATGAATGATGATGTTATATTATGAAAGGTGCTGCCATGAGATGAGGTATGAAAGAAAAAGATTATTTTATAAACATCCATAATTCTTGACTAGTCTAGGTTCATATCATTACTACTATATGTATCTACTCTTACCTATGACTTGCTGAGTACGTAAGTGCTCACCCTTAAAACCTACAATCAGTAGATGGAGCGTTCAATGATCAAGATGAAGGCGTGGAGAACTTCTTGGATCCAGAAGGAGGAGTGTCAGTTCCGCCAGAACCCTGACGTGTGTTGTTCTGCCTTCCACTTTTCATTGTGGGTGGGTCACCTATCTTCTGCTATGTAGATGTTATTTTGCTAAACCATCAACGCCGTGAAGGCATTGTAATCTCTTTATGTAATATTAAGGCCAGCAGGCCACACTGCTTAACTATTTTGTAAGTTACTCTGTTGCAATGTGAATATACTCCTGTGCTTGACTTATCTTGGGAAGTCAAGGGTATGTGTATGCTATGCATATAAGGGACAAGCTGCAAGGAGCTAGGTCTCTACAGGAGTAGTCGTGGTCCTAGTTTCGGGGCGCGACAAAAATCTCACTCCAATTACCAGAATTCGAGATTGACAAAATCCAGATCTGTTTTACCCTAATTTTACCCTATTTTCAAAAATTGGTGAAATCCCTCAGATCTTATCAAACTTTCTCCAAATTTGTGCTAAATGAGTATTAATAGAAATATTATACTCAGCCATGAAATCAAATACCAAATTAAACCTCTCTAAACCCAGATTTGCAATTCAGTCCAAAGCCAATAAAAAATCATCACAATTAGGCCCTTGATTCAACCACGGGCTGCTGTTCACGACCAGGCCGCTCAAATCGACCAGATCTGCTGCACTAGTCGACCAGAGCTGCAGCTTTCGACCTCTTCAACTGCTAGCGACCACGAGCTGTTGCCTTCGACTTCGACCTCGACCTGGAACCAACACACGAGCACGGGAGCTTCGACCTCGAGCACGCGTTGTTGCTGCTTCGAGCTTCGACCACCTGCTGAACAGCGCCACGTGTGTGTGTACTGTTGCCATTGTGGATCTTCTCCAGCGTGAATCACGGCCAGTTGATTTCTTCCCGCTGCACGCCACAACCAGCACCAGCCGGCTACAGCTCCCCGAGCACTCCTAGCCATCGATGACCAGCACTGCCACCTTTGCCGTTGCTTCGTTGCCACGCGTGTGCATCTTGTTCGCCACTGTGGAACAGCCGCGCCTCACCAGCGTCACCTTCATTCTCTCGCGCGCGCCCGACAATAGCAGCACAGTTGCGCCACGTTGCAAGCATGCCAAAGGAAACCATCGGTTCGCCGTTGCATCAACCAGGACTGCGCGCACCAGTCTGCAAGCCAGCAGAGCCGTTGTAGCACGTCGTTTCGCCACCTGTCTTCACCACCCGATCACTTTCCAGTCAACTCAGCCGGTTTCAACTCCCCGTGCAACTGTAGATGTTGGGAGCCTCCCCAGTCACGCCTATTTAAACCCCCCTGGTCTTAGCAACTCTCTCACACTCCTTCACACCAGCAACTAGTAAAACTTGCCGTGTTTCTTTTCTTCCCTGGCGAGCAGCAAGGAAGGGCTTCGGTGCCAAGCTTCTCCACTGCCTCCTTGTTCAATCCAACACCCCCAGTGAGCTTCTCTCATCTCCCTCATACTTCCCAAGATTGGAATTCAGTTTAAATGTCTTCAGTCGCCGGCGATTTCAGTTTTACTCTAGTAGCTCCAGCGAGCAATTAATCCCTAACTAAATCGATTTAGCTCTCGAGCCAGTAATCAAATATGATCAGTGAACTCATCTAAGTATCCTTAAACAACCAGAAATGAAGATCTTGCTAAAATCTGGAAAACCCCAAATTTACACTTTGCATGTGAGCTGGAGCTTGTTGTTAAGGTTCTCTGGTGCTTCCCCAGCTAATCTAACTTCACACCTAGCTTTCTTATGCCCCAGAGACCATCCTCAACCAAGGAATTGAGTTCATTTGCCCTAGAACAGAAATGCCCAATTTTTGTGGTTTCTTCTCTAGCGCCGGTCGCCGGATTTTGTTCTCGGCCGTTCCAACCCTGACCACCATGTCTAGTAGATGTGCCTTGACCCCGTGAGTATTTTTGTCTTCTAGCTCGACACCTGGATCGGCCCAAGTCAAGAGGTATTGCCATGCCAAAGTCTTGTCCAGAGACTGTTTGGAACAGTTCGGCCACCGTGTTCTTTGCCGGATTTCCTTGCCTTCCGGCCATCTCCTGCCCCAGAGCCTGTTGAGTAAGTTGTTCCTGTTGCAAATGCCTAACTACCAGACAAAGTGGTGCATCATTTGGAGCCCTGAATCAAAAGATATGGCTAGCCCTAGTTTCTGGTCATGTCAACCCTATGCCAGGCTGTGTCAGCCAGTGGCATTAGCCCTGTTCACCCACCTCTGGTCATGTAAAACAGAAAATACTTTGTCAAATAGTTGCCTCACTACCTTGTGCACCATATGCTTGAATCAAAACCTATTTTGGCCACTGGGAACTGTTCAAACCCTGTCAATGCCATTCTTGGGCATTGTCACCCTTGTCAGTCTATGCCAGCCAGTGGTATTGAGCCTTTTCACCTACATCCAGTCATGAACTTTGAAAATAACTTTGTCCCTTAGACTCCTGACGTTGTGACCTACATTTTTCCCTACTGTCACAACTTGAGTTGAGCCCTCTATCATCCATCGACTTTATGTCGATGCCTTGAAACGAATGTCAACCTAAAGACGTTCGCTGTTTTTGGGCGAACCAGTCGCAACCTTATTATTACTCTGATATTTTGGAACCTTGTAAACCTTGACAACTATTCCCATAGTTTAACTCTAATCGCTTCCAAATCTTGTATCACCAAAGTGTTTCACCTTGCATTATTGCATGTAGTGGATTAGTAAGAATAGGATTGATTGTAATGCCTGTTTGCTTGTTTGATCTTGTTCAGAGCAAGAGCCCGAGATTGAAGACCTTGTCGCTGAACCGTCATCAACTGCTGATACTTACGACGCGGAAGGCAAGTCACACTTTGATCATATTGAACCTATATTTTATGAATTGCTATGCTATTCCATGAGTAGACATCTCATTAATATTGCATGTGCTGAGATCAATGATATTATGGCAGTGATAGATTGAATACTTGAGAAATGTGAATTTGTTAAGATAGCAAGCCATGAACTAATAAATATGTATATATATACATTTATATTCATGAAATAAAACCCGTAGCCGTGACCAGTATTTTGGTATGGGATGGTGGTAGCACTGGAGGTACTTAACTGCAAAGGATGTGCAGGCACTGAAGGTGCATGGTTTGTGGTATGATCTGGTCACTGGCATATAAGGACTAGAACCTTGTGTTGTGCGTCTAGTGGCATGAAAAACATACCAACCACTTACCTGGTATGGGACAGGCACAATCTAGTAGCTTTCTTAGTATTAGCAGTTCCCTACATGGCTTGTTGGTCCGGTTTCTCGCGTGGAAACTGGTGGGACGCAATTCGTCCATGAGTGATGTGAGATCAGAAAAATTATGAGAGGATAAGGTGGAAAGAAGGAAGTCGCCCTACGCCAGATTAAGTCGTGCGCGACTGTAATCAAAAGAGGCTATGTGTCCTGCTGGAACATAGGCCAAGGCTAGGAAGTAAGGCAGTGGGGAGGACCCACAACGGTACTTGGGACTGGATTGTCCATTTACCGGGCAGGGTGTCACGTCTGCCACGACAATGACATCACCTGTGAGGAGCCCAGCTCGGTGCAGCTGGTCCCTTAAACCACTTGACTTCCCAGGATGAGTCAAACACAGGGATACATTGAAGCAGCAAAATAATACAGTAGTCATAATTGTATGGCCATCAGACCTTAGTACAAAATGAGGTACAGTGCCTTACAAGGCACAAGGGTCTAACAAAATGACACATCTAGTCGGCGGAAGCTAGGCCCAAAAGCAATCCACAGGAAACAGAGGTTGACAGCAAGACAGCACCACATCAGGGCTCCGGAGGGAACTGCTCATCATCTCCTGGGTCTGCAGCATCTTCAGGGTATCCTCCAAGGTCGTAGAACGCTCCATCTATTGATGAGTTGTTGCAAGGGTGAGTACTTACGTACTCAGCAAGTCATACGGAAGGTAGAGATACATATATATATATGACATGAACCTATGCTATTGGGGAAAGAGTGAAAGGTTTTTCCCAAAATACATTTCTTTCTCAATTCTTACTCAACTTCTGATCATACCCATGGCAGTAAATAAATCATATTGATGGTGATACATATATCCCATATCCAAGGCGATATATCCTCATATCACATTATCTTTATTCAAGCCTTTCAATCTTATACTCATAACAGTATTTCATAACTTAGGGCATAAACCACATGCCTCTTAATTATCACATGATCTCTATATTATGGTATTACCGCGACACGTCAACACATGACAGCCCACGGCAACGCCCCTTATCATGACAACACATTCCACTTGGGTAATCTTGAGCTAACAAATTTTAGTTTATAAAACAATACTTGTGTCACACCCCATGGATTTAATCCACCGCGGCATACTCCTAAATCTCGGGAGCACGAAGTATTCGAATACATTTTTAAACTCTGCAGAGATGTACCTCTTTTTAAATCCACTTTTTCACTCGACTTCCAAGTCGGGCCAACTCCATGCGACTTATACGCATGTGACAAGGCCGAGATCACACAACGTTTTTGCAGTCTAGTATTAACAGTATCCCTGCCCGGTAAATGGACAATACCGTCCCAAGTACCGTTGTGGGTCCTCCCCACTGCCTTACTTCCTAGCCTGGGTCTATGTTCCCGCAGGACACATAACCTCTTTTGATTACAGTCGCGCACGACTTAATCTGGCGTAGGGCGTCTTCCTTCTTTACACCTTATCCTCTCATAATTTTTCTGATCTCACATCACTCATGGACGAACTGCGTCCCACCAGTTTCCACGCGAGAAACCGGATCGACAAGCCATGCAGGGAACTGATAATACTAAGAAAGCTACTAAGTTGCGCCTGTCCCATACCAGGTAAGTGGTTGGTACGTTTTTCATGCCACTAGACGCATAACACAAGGTTCTAGTCCTTACATGCCAGTGACCAGATCATACCACAAACCATGCACCTTCAGTGCCTACACATTCTGTGCAGCCAAGCACCTCCAGTGCTACCATCATTCCATACCAAAATACTGGTCACGGCTAGGGGTTCTATTTCATGAATATAAATGTACATGTTTATACTTTTATTAGTTCGTGGCTTGCTATCTTATCGAGTTCACATTCCTCAAGTATTCAATCTATCACTGCCATAATATTACTGATCTCCACACATGCAATATTAATGAGATATCTATTCATGGAATAGCATAGCAATTCATAAAATATGGGTTTCAATATGTTCAAAGTATGACTTGCCTTCCGCGTCGTAAGTATCAGCAGTCGATGACGGTTCAGCGACAAGATCTTCAACCCCGGACTCTTGCTCTGAACAAGATCAAACAAGCAAACAGGCATTACAATCAATCCTATTCTTACTAATCCACTACATGCAAAGATGCAAGGAGAAAATACTCTGGTGATACAAGGTTTGAAAGTGATTTGAGTTTAACTATGGAAATTAGGGTTAAAATTAGCTGTTAAGGTTTACAAGGTTCCAAAATATCACGGTAATATCAAGGTGGTGACTGGCTCGCCCAAAAACAGCGAATGTCTTTAGGTTGGCATTCGGTTCAAGGCATCGACATAAGGTTGATGGGTGATAGAGGGCTCAACTCAAGTTGTGACAGTAGAGAAAAGTGTAGATCACAACATCAGGAGTCTAAGGGACAAAGTTATTTCCAAAGTTCATGGCTGGAAGTGGGTGAAAAGGCTCAATGCCACTGGCTGACACAGGCTGACAGTGCTCTAGAATGGCATTGACATGGTTTGAACAGTTTCCAGTGGCCAAAGTAGGTTTTGATTCAAGCATATGGTGCATAAGGTAGTGAGGCAGCTATTTGACAAAGAAATTTCTGTTTTACATGACCAGAGGTGAGTGAACAGGGCTAATGCCACTGGCTGACATAGCCTGGCATAGGCTTGACACGGCCAGAACTAGGGTTAGCCATATCTTTTGACTCAGGGCTCCAAATGATGCACCACTTTGTCTGGTGGTTAGGCATTTGCAACAGGAACAAATGTCTCAACAGGACCTAGGGTAGGAGATGGCCGGAAAGTGATGAAATCCGGCGAAGAACATGGTGGCCGAGCTGTTCTCAACAGTTTCTGTACAAAACTTTGGCATGGCGATACCTCTTCATCTGGGCCGATCCAGGTGTCGAGCTAGAAGGCAAAAATACTCCTGGGGTCGAGGCACATCTACTAGACAAGGTGGTTGGGGTTGAAACGGCCGGGAACAAAATCCGGCGACCGGAGCTAGGGAAGAAGACACCAAAATTGGGCATTTCTTTTCTAGGGCAAATAAACTTAATTCCTTGCTTGAGGATGGTCTCTGGGGCATAAGTAAGCTAGGTGTGAAGCTAGATTGGCTGGGGAAACACCAGAGAAGCTTAACAGCGAGCCCCCGTTCACATGCAAGGTGCAAAGTTGGGGTTTTCCATATTTTAGCAAATTCTTCGATTCTGGTTGCTTAGATGTGTTCTAATCAGTCCACTGATCATGTTTGATTACAGGCTCGAGAGCTAATTTGACTTGGTTAAGGATTAATTGCTCGCCGAAGTTGCTGGAGAGAAAAGGAAATTGCCGGCGACTGGAGAGGTTTGAAGTCAATTACATGCTCGAGTATGATGAGGGAGGTAAGAGGAGCTTACTGAAGTAGCTGGAATCGAGGAGGAAGCAGTGTAGAGGCTTGGCACCGTGAGCCTCTTCTCGAGCTCGCCGAAGAAGACGAAGACGACGGCGTGGTTAGGGATTTTGGGTGGTTCCAGTGTGAGTGTCTTCGTGCTGGGCTGGGGCGGCTTTTATAGGCACAGCAAGGGGCTTGCAACGGCTGGAATTGCACGGGGAAGTGAAGCTCGAATCGATGGCGAAAAGACCGGTCGGGCGGGATAGCAGCGAAGCGACGCGCTCCAGCGGCCGTGCCGGCTTTGCAGGTTGGCGTGCGCTGTCCCGGGTGATGCAACGGCGAACTGACGGGCTCCTCTGGCATGCTTGCAACGTGGCACAGAGCTTCTGCAGTGGCTGCAGCGATGGCGTGCGTGCGCGGGCAAAATTGGAGATGCTGGTGCGGCTGCGGTGGCTCCACGGTGGCGAACGACGTGCGCACACGTGGCAGGAACGCGGTGGCAGGGGTGGCGACCACGGGGCTTCACCGGCGACGAAGCTCCCGGCGTGGCAGCGCGGTGGTTGCGGTCGTGCACAGCTGCTGGTCGTGCACGGTGGCCTGGTCGAACCAGGGACCAAATTGCAAGGATTCTTATTTGAAATCTGGACTGATTTGCAATTTCTGTCTTAGAGATGGTTAATTTGAGGATTGATTTCATGGCTGAGTATAACATTTCTATTAGTACTCATTTAGCTCAAATTTGGAGAAAGTTTGATAAGATTTGAGGGATTTCACCTATTTTCGAAAATAGGGTAAAATTAGGGTAAACTAAATCTGGATTTTGTCGATCTTGAATTCTAGTGATTGGAGAGAGATTTTGAAGTCTGGACAGAAGGGAAATTTGTATCAAATAGCATTTGGAAGGTGTTCCCTGAAGAAATTCTGGAGTTGGAATTGATTCGTGGATTTTAGCCTTTTCAGGCTTCCAGGTAAACAGAAAAGGACTTATTCGCAGTAACATTTGGACTAAACTGCGAAAAGTGTTTAGATGAATTAATCTGGCTCCCAACTTTTTGAAGTGAGTTGAGGATGAACCTAGGAACATATCCCAGGGGTTACTTGAGTCTGAATAGGGTTAAATCAGAATAATTCAATCATCTGGAGACTGGGGTACTTAGGGTAAATCTGAATTTTCCTGTTTTCGAAAACAGAGAGACGCTTAGGTACTGGGAGTTAGGGTCAGAATTTGATCTGGCTCCTGAAGGCTTTTATCCTCAGGGTAATTGGTAGGTTAAATCTGGATGGTCAGATCTTGATATGGATCTAGGGAATAAATTTGGAGATTTTTAGGGTCTGGGAGAGATTAGAGTTCAGCTGATCTGGCTACTACTACAGGGATACATGCATGCAGGGTTTTTATGCAAAACTTTTCACCCCCAAAACTAGGGTGTTACACAGGGATACTGTTAATACTAGACTACAAAAGCATTGTGTGAGCTCGGCCTTGTCACATGCGTATAAGTCGCATGAAGCTGGCCCGACTTGAAAGTCGAGTGAAGAAGTGGATTTAAAAAGAGGTACACCTCTGCAGAGTTAAAAATGTATTCGAATACTTCGTGCTCCCGAGTTTTAGGAGTATGCCGCGGTGGATTAAATCCACGGGGTGTGACACAAGTATTGTTTTATAAACTAAAATTTGTTAGTTCAAGATTACTCAAGTGGCATGTGTTGTCACGATAAGAGGCGTTGCCGTGGGCTGTCATGTGTTGACGTGTCGCGGTAATACCACAATCTAGTAAGCATGTGATAGCTAAGAGGCATGTGGATTTTGCCTTAAGCATGTGATAGCTAAGTGGCATGTGGATTTTGCCCTAAGTATGTGAAATACTGTCATGAGTATAAGACTGAAAAGCTTGGAGAAAAGTAATGTGATATGAGGATTTATCGCCTTAGATATGGGATATATATATTGCCTTCCGTATGATTTATATACTGCCATGAGTATAATCAGAAGTTGAGTAAGGAATGAGAAAGAAATGTATTTTGAAAAACCCTTCACTCTTTCCTCCAATAGCATAGGTTCATGTCATTTATACTATATGTATCTCTACCTCCCATATGACTTGCGGAGTACATAAATACTCACCCTTGCAACAACTCATCAATAGATGGAGCGCTCTACGACCTTGGTGATTATCCTGAAGATGCTGCAGATCCAGAAGAAGACGAGCAGTTTCCTCCTAAGCCCTGATGTGGTGCTGTGTTGCTGTCAACCTCTGTTTCCTGTGGATTGCTTTTGGCCCTAGCTTCCGCCGACTAGATGTTTTATTTTGTTGTACCTTTGTGCCTTGTAAGGCACTGTACCCCGTATTGTACTAAGGCCTGATGGCCATACAATTATGACTACTGTAATATTTTGCTGCTTCAATATATTCCTGTGTTTGACTCATCCTGGGAAGTCAAGTGGTTTATGGGACCAGCTGCATCGAGTTGGACTCCTCACAGGTGATGTCACAGGCATGACAATATCATATATTACTCTTGTTTGTTGGGTGTCATCCCAACACCATGCCCTAAAGCCCAAAACCATTTTGATGGCCTTGTTAAGTTAAACCAATTCTATGCTTATCGGTGTCCAACACACATCTTGCCTTATTAAGATAATTGATTGTGCCCTAATTTGTCAGACCCACCAAGCAACGATCAAAATCTTGACAGGTGCAGCAATTGGAAGGGTATAATAAACACTTAATTTTTATGAGGGGTTAAAATATGGCAAAACATCCATATGCACGAAAATAACCATCAGCTAGTGATCTAACAGGTGCAATTTCGACTATATTTAACTTCCGTTGGCAGTAACCTTGGCCAGGAAAGACCGCGACTGTTTTCACTCACAGCATGAAGGAAAGCGTTCGGCCAAGCGGGGCTTATTAAGAAAAAACTTATGATGTGTTCTTTCCTTAGACACCAAAGTTGACAGTTTCTGGTTGTCAAGTATAATCTTTATGTTTTATGAGGGGTTAAAAGATGTCACAAGATCTATATGCATGAAAATAACCACCAGTTAGATAATCTCACATGCATAACTACGACTATATTTAACTTCCATTGGCAGTAACCTTGGCCAGGAAAGACCGTGACTGTTTTCGGTCACACCATGAAGGAAAGCAATCCGCCAAGTGGGGCTTATTAAGAAAAGCCTTATGATGTGTTCTTTCCTTAGACACCAAAGTTGACAGCTTTTGGTTATCAAGTATAATCTTTTTTTTTTAATTAATCACATTAATCAAATTTTTGAACCAATCTGATTGGTTTAAATCCCCTTAAGTCATTCATATTAACTCCAATATGAATATCTAGAATAGGCAGCTAATGTCATATATAGATCCAATCTATACACATATGATTTAGAAGATCCAATCTACTATTGTCATATAAACCCTAACATCATCTCCCTCTGGCCCATGCTAGGATCATTAGACATTAGTTCATATTAAAGTCGGCCAAAAAAATAGTTCATCACAACACTTGGATGTCAAAACAAACATGTGTAACGAAACTTATATGGTAACAGATTGAATAAACTAGTAGATCTAATCTACTATAACTTCATATATCACATATATATATATATATATATATATTCTTAATCCAGATCTAATACTATCCAGGATGGCTCTGATACCACTGTTGGAAACCGAGTAAGCTACACTAGCAAAATTTTAAAAATTTTACTCGAAGGCTGCAAGTAATAGATCATAGATTAGATTGTTACCAATAGCGGCAGCAGATTTGGGGAAGCGATCGAATGTTCACAGCAACCGTTTGCGGATCATCCTGATCAGCAGATGTAGATGACAACGACCGCTCACGGATAGTTCTAATCAGCACAGCAATTGCAGCAGCGCCTCTAACGGTATCCACATGTACTGGGATGGAACGTCGTACGATGGTACGCTAGCACCAACGCGTACGACAAGGGTTTAGGGGCTATCAAAAGAGATGGTAGCTATGGCTTTTGTGATGATCCTCAAAACCCATCATACATCTCTATATATAGGGCCATGCAGAAGAAATCCTAACTGATTAGGTTTCCTGATGTGATACGAATCTTATCTGAACTGCCCAAGCAGAAGAAATCCAAACAGATTAGGTTTCTTGATGAGATTCAAATCTTACCCGAATTTGCCCATGCAGAAGAAATCCTAACAGATTAGATTTCCAGATGTGATTCAAATCTTATTCGAATTCGTATCTGGTACGTATATTCTTGTGGCCATATCTGTACTGAAATTAACTGCCAATTGGAAGGTCATTCATTACTAGTCTGATAAATGCAATTCTTTTGCTAACCACCTCTTCTTTTTTAGTCTTTTTACAGGAAGTGTATCCTCTGTCTTTTAAGTCCAAAGCATAGCCTTCGTCTCAAATATCCAACCAGAATTTGAATAGTGTAGACTGATTTTAATGAAAAATCAGAGTGTTTAATCATCTCCTAAGAATTTTGAAGTGCTCACACATCCCAATCTGGAACCTCAAGCTAAGGGAAAGTTATTTGCTTCTTGTTCTTAAATACAGAGGATATGTATCTAGTCAAGGATAATGAAGAGTTAGCTAGAGCATGTAACTTTGAGATGTACTCAAAAAGTGCGTAAAATGTTAAAGCGATTTGGTATCAGTATCACATACCGCGCTAACACAACATAGCCAAGATTTCTAATTTGTTCTGTTGGCATTCTGAAGATTTCAAAAATGTGTTTCTGTGTTTTGCTTCGCCTTCGCAGCACCAGCATAGTCCATGGATATATTCCTTGTAGTCTTATGCCGTCCCGTATGATTATTTGTTCTTCCTCAAACTCAACAAGTCAGATAGACTTTGATTGGGTAGCTATTCTGATGAGGACATCACTCCTATGGATGCATCAACTTCTCCAACACTGCTTGTGCAACGACCAATTACAAGGGCACGCACACGTAAGCTAAATTACCAAGTGAGCTCGTTCCTAAGTTTATGTGAAACTACCGTAGAGGGTGAGTTACTACCTAATGATATTGTTCTTGTACTTAGGAATCATGGTTTGGATCAGCGAGGATGTCACAACGCACCGAGACGAGCCAAGGTTCAAGTTGATCCCGAGATGGACGCCGGTTCAGACTGCAGCGACACGTCTGTCTTCAAACGGACACTCAGGCCACGTACGAAGTCCATTTTCGACGTTCTACCACTTCACAGGAAGCTTAGGAGACATCAGATCATGCTTGTTCTTCCTGGAAATATCAGATCATGCTCTACAACTTTTCTGTTCAGGTTGAGGTCAGATTCGGCATCCATCTATGAGATATTGGGCCGTTAATGTCGATGGCATACAGTTTGAATCTAATAGATCTGTTTCGATATTTTCATCATAATTCTTTCATCCGAACTCGGATTGGGATAAATTTATACTTTCTGGAATCGTTGCGAGAAATACCACAAAAATTTGTTGGGGTAATCTTCAAATTTGGCCATTTTCATCACACTAAAATTTGGGCAAAGTTACTTGTGTAATTTTCAAACTCTACTCCAATTCAGATTGAAATTACTCAATCTGAGACAGCTTCGGTAAAATTGCCATATCTTTTGATTTCCAATACTTTTTTTGACGTTCTTATACTTTTTGGAAAGATAAAAAAAATCCTTTACAACGTTGGTGTTGACCAGATCCTCTAATTCGGAGTTCTTGGGGTCCAAAATTGCTAATCATTATCACAAACGGTTTTTAGCTCAAATATAAATCACTGAATCATCACATAAAGACTGAATTTAGAGTTCATAAGTCTGTTCATAGTTAATAGCCAAAACACATATTTTAGATACCAAAGACACCACAGAGTTTTTAATTTGCAATCAAATTCACTAAGTGCTTTAATTAAACATAAAAAATTATCAACTAAGACTTGGCGGCATTCAAACAGAGAATGGGTCAAACAGATTCAACATAAACAATTATCAACTAAGATTCAGTTCACACCAGATTTTAATTTTCACTATTCAGCTGTTCATCACACAACTACAAACTAGTCACTTTACAACATCTAGGAAACAAGGAGCAGGGGGAGAGAGTGTTTAAGAGAGGGAATTTTCATCGAGGCTTGAAGGAGAGATGATGCCATGGTGCTGAAGAACGCAGCCGCAGAAGAACTTGAGGAAGCTGCTGGAGGAGGCCGTCGTAGCTCGACCACAACAGAAGAGGTGTTGAAACCGTCGGCTGTCTCATGGCCGAGGAAGAAGTGGTCGTCGGCTGGTCGTTGTTGAGGGAGCTACTTGTAGTCATCATCGGCGCATGAGACGTGGCCGACGAGATGATGGTGGGCAATGGAGTGGTGGTGGCGTAGTTGAGCTCGGATCGGTGTGGATCTAGGGTTATAGTGGCGTCGCGATGTAGAACGGTGGAAATGAAGTGAAGTGTCACAAAGTGTGCCGCTTTGAGTTAGGGCAAGTGAAGTGAAAAGTCGCAAAGTGTGGAAATGAGCGGGACAAAGCCCACTTTAAATTTTATAGTAGCAAAGTTGCAAAGTCTGATAATCATTATCAGAGATGGTTCTGAGCTCAAAACCGTCTCTGATAATGATTATCACAGACGGTTCTGAGCTCAAAACCATCTCTCATAATGATTAGTAATTTTGGGCCCCAAGAACTCCGAATTAGAGGACTGGTCAACACCAAAGTTGTAGAGGATTTTTTTTATGTTTCCAAAAAGTATAAGAACGTCAAAAACAGTATTGGAAATCAAAAGATATGACAATTTTACCAAAGCTGTCTCAGATTGAGTAATTTGAATCAAAATTGGACTAGAGTTTGAAAATTACACAACTAACTTTGCCCAAAATTTAGCGTGATGAAAATGGCCGAATTTGAAGATTACCCCAACAAACTTTTTGTGGAATTTCTCGCAAAGATTCCATAAAGTATAAATTTATGCCAATCCGAGTTCGGATGAAATAATTATGTTGAAAATACCAAAACAGATCTATTAGATTCAAACTGTATGCCATCGACATTAACGGCCCAATATCTCATAGATGGATACCGAATCTGACTTTGACCTCAATAGAAAAGTTATAGATCACGATCTGATGTTTCCAGCAAGTATAAGAATGTGAAAAATCTGAGTTTGTATTAAGAAGATATGATGAAAATAATGAACTAGACAGCGACAGATTAAAATTGGACGCGATTATCATAGACGGTTCTGAGCTCAGAACCAGCTCTGATAATCATTATCATTATCAGAGACGGTTCTGAGCTCAGAACTGTCTGTGATAATCATTACCAGTGACGGTATCAGTGACGGTTTTGAGGTCAGAACCGACTGTGATAGTCCAACACTATCACAGACGGTTTTGAGCTCAGAATCGTCTCTGATAATTAGAATATCACAGACGCTTCCAATGTCAAAACCGTCTATCGGACTATCACAGTCGGTTCTAATCTCAAAACCGTCTGTGATAACTTAACATTTTCTCCCAACAGGCCTTCACAGACGGTTTTCTATTGAAAAGTTCATAACCGTCTGTGATGTGCCATCCTGGATGTTTGTTTCTGTGGTAGTGTTTTTTGGTTGTGACCTACTTTCTGTGCTACTTCAATATCTTTATATTCCATTAGCATTAGGTTTGTCAGATTATGCACAGTGGCACTTAGATGCTTGTGTGCATATTTATGTGTGAAATAATAATGCTGGCCCATCAATATTAGTATAGCAAATCATGGAGAATGTTGACTTAAACCAAGATTATGTATAACCAGTGAATGGCGGCTTATCAACAATATTCCATATATACACAGAGAACATTGTTATGTTCTATCGGTATCTCATGTGTTTACCGATAGAAAACATTGTTATGTTCTATCGGCAGCTCATGTGTTCACCGATAGAAAAGATTGTTATGTGTGAAATAATAATACTGGGCCATGAATATTAGTATAGCAAATCATGGAGAATGTTGACTTAAACCAAGATTATGTGATGCCAGTGAATGGTGGCTTATCAACAATATTCTATAACACCGGAAACATTGTCATGTTCTATCGATATCTCGTATCTTTGCCGATAGAAAATATTGTTATGGTCTATCGGTATCTCATGGGTTCACCGATAGAAAACATTGCTGAACACTTCAGCAATTAATTTTTTCTTGTCTTTTAGTATTATTTTCTTCGAACATCCTTTTTGCAGCCCTAACTAGTCTCCAATCCTAAACTGAGTTATGGAACTCCAAGATGAATTAATTTCCATATGTTGCCTGCTTCCTATATGAAAATGTGTAGATGAAAATGCTCAGAAATAGAATCTTATCTTCTATTGGTAGTTTTTGTGTTTACCGATAGAAAAAATATTTAAAATAGGTCCTTTTGCTTTGTAAAATGATTTGGTTTGTGTTTCCATTAAATTTTTGATGGTTTATTGATGGTTTTGTAGGGAAAGACATGTCGTCATCTTCATCAGATGGTACTAGTGGTTCGACTAGGGCCAACCCCAACGTAACTGAAGATGCAGCTGGTTCCTCCCAGCGCAAGAGGGTGGGGCGAGGAGCGACGATGTTGGGCCATTTGGCCAAACACATGGATCTTTCTTGTGAGTTCAACTAATTTGGGAGGCCGATCGGAAAGAATGCTGGTAAGTACGCGGCCTACGTTGGGCTGTTGGTGAAAGAAAGGGTGAAGATCACCGTCCAAAGTTGGAAGGACGTGAAGGTGGACGAGAGGGATAGGTTGTGGGCGGAAGTGAAGGTTAAATTAACTGAAATCGCTAAACTCTTTCGTAATCACGTTCTCTTGGCTTATACTAAAGTTTAACTAACTCATGATTAATTGTATGCATTGTTTGAAAACGAGCTAAGTGGAACATCCCCGGCGATACACCTAGGACGGCCTGCTTGAAGGACATGAACGGAACATGGAAAACCTTTAAGAGCTGGCTCGTCAGTAACTTCCTCGCTGTGGGGAAATCTCCTTGCGAGAAGTACCCCTTCATATCGGAGGAGGTATGGGAGGAATTCACCAAGCAGAAGGGGACCGAGGAGTTCAAGGCCCTTAGCGAGAAGAATAAGGCGATCCAGAAGAGGAACGATCACCCGCATCGGCTCGGATCCCGGGGCTATGCGGGGAAGGAGGAGCAGTGGAAGAAGGAAGACGAGCAAAATTCTGTCATCGACTCCCCTGAGTTGCCGCTCTCCGAGATCCGGGATTAGAGGTGAAAGCGATGGTAGTGAGGGAGAGGGTCCGTGTCGTCCACAGGGTCTGTGCAGTTCGCAGACCCTGGGGACTCCAACGTTGTGAGGAAAATGGTAAGTTGGCTAACCTCGTAAACTGTGTGCGCACAAGTGTATATAAGGCAATTTGTCTCACAAGGTACCTTTAAATGTAACAGATCTCTTTTGAGAAGGAGGCAATGGAGGGATTGTTTACCCCACAGATGGAGAACGACATCCTTACCCGGGCTCTAGGAAATAAGGAGCATCCCGGGTGGACACGGGCCGTGGGAGCCATTGTGTCGTGGAAGGCCGGTTTCGCAGATCCGGCTCCATTGAGGAAGGAGGCCCGCTCCTGGAAGGAAAAGGAAGCGGAGCTCTCCGATAAGATACGGGTTGAGGTACGGGCGGAGATACGGGTTGAGGTGCAGTCTGAGGTCGCAAAAATGAGGGAAGAGTTTGCACAGTTGAGAGAAGCATTGCTGGCCAAGAGTGCAGATGCGGATCCCCAGGACGACGGTACCCCGCGGGGTCAGATAAACAGTTTCTCTTCGAAGGTCCTCACGGATCCAATGGATCTACTTGAGGTATTGCAAACCTTCATCTGTGCACTTAAGTTGATTCCACTCCCATTCTGTTAGAGTTGTTTCACTAACCTGTTTTAATTGTTACAAATTTGAAGAAGCCGGAGAGCTGCATCCTACTAACTCACCTAGGTGACGGGCAGGAAGTGGTTGCACATGGCTTCGTATATCCATCTGGGGTGGATGTCCGGATCCACTGCGTACCTTTGCGGTTGGGGTTCGCAAAGGTGCACTATGCCGGGCTACAACGATTGTCCATTGCCAGTCCCAACAGAGGAAATGCAGACACTTGCTGAGGCAGTGGGCTACTACGTACAGTGGCCCGAGAAGTGTGTTCTAATACAACAGGTAAATCCTACACATTTTAGATTACATCCTACTCAGTACACTCAACTTGCAAAATCTAACATACGTGCTCATTAATTGAAGTGGCCTGCCGGCGTGCTACTAGGGGACTGCACCCCCAGCTCGGGGCATGAGGCCGTATCTCGTGCGACCCTGAACACAGCAAAGACGGCCTCGACCCCAGCCAGCGCATCGACGCCTTCACCTAGGAAGAAAGCTGCCATCACCTCGCCCTTGCCTTCGAAGGTACGCGCTTAGTCCTCGGCGAAAGGCAAGGGCAAAGGCAAGGGCAAAGGGCCAAAGGGACAGCCGGAGAGGTTCAAGAACGGGTTCCCACTCGTGTCGGAGGTAGCTTTGCACAAATTGGATCAATCAACCAGAGACCTCCACGAGTGGTACCTACACCGAGCTCGGCGCAATCTGAACTTCTTAGTTCCCTACAGGCCTGGGTAGTTTCACCGTGAGCCCGGGAGAATATCCGTGGCACACGAGGATCTGTTCGACCTCTACAACTGGCGGGAGCTCGATATGTCCATCATACGGACTGGAGTCCTATGAGTTTGTTGATGCTATGTATTGCTGTTTTCTAACTCTGTTTGCTAACTCTGCATTGTTGTAGTTCATTTGAAATGTAGTAACTTTTTGTGCAATACTCATGTCATCCTTTGCATGCATGTGCGTGTACAGGCTAACATCGGAGGCTGCGTGTGACAAGGTGGGTTTCCTCGACCCAGAGAAAATAAGCCTCACGATGCTAGAGCACGACACCACGCACGCTGAGCAGTACATATCCAAGGCACTGATGGTGCAGCAGGACATGGAGTTCATTCTGGTGCCGTACCACCAAAGGTTAGTGCATTTCGTACTAATTTAACTCAATCTTGTATGTTACACCTGAGATATACTTTGAGCTAGCGGTCCTCTTTTACGTACAATGTAGGGACCACTGGATCCTCATCGTGATCTGTCCGTGGAACAACGAGGTGTACTACCTCGATTTGATGCGTGACAGATTACCGAACAAATATGTGGTCAAGGGGAATATGGAGACGTAAGTAACATATATGTTTGATTTAAATTTTGACCTCACTAGCTAATGATAATACATTAACCGGCAATGCTAACTAAAATGCAGTGCTTTTGAGAAATATTTGTCCGCTGGAGGGAGGCATCCCGCACCGCAGGGCTCCCTACTAGCTTGGAAAGAATATGAGGTACTCACGAGACTTTTTGTTTATGCTTAATTAGTTTATGGAAACAATAGCTAACATGTCTTCGCATATGCAATTATCTTTGTGCCATCAGCAGCCGCAATCATGAGAATGCTGGTTTTATGTGCTGTGCTACATGTACGACCTAGTGCGGAGAAACTTTGCCCACTTCCCCCAAGTAAGCATCGATAGCTAACTCAAATTTGAAAATTGGGTGTCACGTTCAAAATTAGGAAGTTAGTTACTCAGTATTCACACATGCTTGCAAATCGCCGTGTCGAAAGACCAATACGAAAATGCAAAGATTAAAAATCTTCGACAAATCTGGGCTCAATATGTTATGGAGGAAGTTGCGCCCAACCAACCGCCATGACAATTTTCTCTTTTTCATGTACTCTGTGCATAGACTGTTTATATATATGTGAATAAATGTCCATATTGGATTGTAATTTGTATTTGTCCATATATATGTGAATAACTGTCTAATGTGTCAATCTGTTCAATGTATATGTGAATTTACCCTTCTTTGCATCTGTACTGTATTGTGTATCCAATCTATATTGTATTGCATCGGTACTGTATATGTGAATGTACTGTATTGCATCTATACTATATTTCTATTGATAAATTCATTCACAACCGAGAGAGTACTATTATTTTTTCTATCAGTAAACTCATCCACAACCGAGAGAGTACTATCCTTTCTTCTATCGGTACACACGTAATTCACCGTTAGAAGAGTTTAACTTTTCCTGCCGGTCAACTCATACACAACCGAGAGAGTACTATCGTTTTTTCTATCGGTAAACTCATTTCCAACCGAGAGAGTACTAAGATTTTTTCTATCGGTACACTCATAATTAACCATTAGAAGAGTGCGACTTTTCCTGCCGTTAAACTTATACACAACTGAGAGAGTACTATCCTTTTTTCTATCGGTAAGCTCTTTCACAACCGATAGAGTAATAAGGTTTTTTCTATCGGTACACTCGTAATTAACCATTAGAAGAGTGTGACTTTTCCTGCCAGTAAACTCATTCACAACCGAGAGAGTACTATACTTGTTCTATCGGTAAACTCTTTCGCAAACGTCAGACTACAACGGGTTTTCTACCGGTTGTCGCCTAAAATGCCGTTAGAATAGTGAAGTTCTTCTATCGGTTATTTACTGATAAAAAATGACTTGTCTTGTTCTATTGTGTCTATCTCTAACGGTACAAAAACCGATAGTAGAAGGGTGTTTTTTTACCGATAGAAGAAAGGTTTTCTGTACTAGAGTTGCTTACTTGAACTAGTTTTAGGAACACGTTTAGGCCAGCAACTGTGACACGTACTTTGGACATTTATTCAGCTTTGTTATCTGATTTCGGTTATTGCTAATCCTTTGCTTATATACAATTGCCTTCCGAGCTCCACCTTCTTCTTATCAAAACAGGATTCAGCCTTGCAATCGCCTCACTCACACCCCACGGTATCACGAACCAGCCACTGGTTGTACCTTCTGCAGTGTTGGTAAGATCCTTGCAAGAACGTGGAAAGACACTTGAGAGCGAGTGAATCCACATACCACCACCTAGTAGTTTATAGGGATAATACTTTGTGTTATCTTTGTTCCTACTAACCATGACAGGACTGCAAACCAGAGGTAGAACTGCTGCTGAGGAGGATGACCTTCGTAAGCTCATTCTTGTTATGAATGAAGCCCTCAACAAGAGCATCCAAGAGCTCATGGACAAGTTCACGAAGGACAAACAAGACAATCAGAACAGTATCGAGGGGCTAGATCATCGTATCTCTGATCTTGTTGGCAGGGTGGAGCATGTGGAGAAACAACAACTTTCTAATGGAACAACGATCCAACAAGACAATGAAGTCGATGAGGAGTCCAACGTGGGGGTTCTCCGCAACGATGCCACCATGCGACGAGTTGCACGAGATGCACAATTACAGGAGCGACTGAGCCCCAATCATCAAGGTATGCAAGATAATAATGGTAACAATCACATTCGCAATGATGATCCTTTCGCTAAGGTTAAGTTCACCATACCTTCTTTTTCTGGTTTATATGATGCTGAAACATACCTAGATTGGGAAATGACCGTGGAACAAAAATTTAACTCCCATTTAGTTCCTGAAATTCATTGAGTTAGACAAGCGACTAGTGAGTTCGAAGACTTTGCAATTATCTGGTGGAACAAACTAGTAAATGCTGGTATACAACCTGAAACTTGGGAGATGCTTAAGAAACATATGCGCAATAGATTTGTTCCTCCTTCCTTTAAGCGTGACTTGCGTAAAAAATTACAGCTCCTAGAATAGGGTAGCAAGTCGGTAGAGGAGTACTATCAAGAGCTTCAGAAAGGCATGTTGCATTGTGAGGTAATAGGGGGTGAGGAGGATAAAATGGCTCGCTTCTATGCTGGGTTGAGACGTGAAATCCATGATATTGTTGATTACAAGGACTATAACAATGTGAATAGGTTGGTCCAACTTGCTGTTTTGGCAGAAAAAGAATTGCAGGGACGGAAACAATAGTCAAGGAACAACTTTGGTAACTCCTTCACTTAGAGGCAGATGTCGGCGCCAACCAACTCAGCAGCACCTCCTGCTTTTTGGTCTACTGCCCCCTCGACGAGTAGGGCGCATTCAGTAGCACCGCCACCACCACCGCGAGCATCCGATGTGAGCAAATCTTCTAATGGGCAGACACCTGCAAAGTCGGCATCTTCTGTAGCCTCCACGGGACGATCTACAAGTATAGTGTGCCACCGTTGCAAAGGAATGGGCCATGTCATGAAGGATTGCCCAAGTCAGTGAGCCTACATCACGACGGCCGACGATGGGTACGTTAGTGCATCTGATGTAGAAGAAGAATTTGTTTTTGCAACTAACTATGCAGGTAGCGATCTTGATACGGACAACAATGCGGAGGAGTTTCTTGGGATTGACGCCACGGAAGATCACAGGACCCTCATTGTACAGTGGGTGTTGAGCACCCAAATGGAGCAGGCTGAGAAGATACAACGCAATAATTTGTTTCAAACGTATCTTGTTGTCAATGATCGACGTGTTCGTGTTATTATTGATGGAGGAAGTTGCAACAACTTGGTAAGTTCAGATATGGTCAAGAAGCTTAGCTTGACTACACATGATCATCCTCATCCTTACCATATTCAATTGTTCAACAACAACGGTAAGGTAAAGGTAACACAAACTGCAAAAATTCACTTTTCAATTGGATCATACCATGATTCAGCTGATTTCGATGTAGTGCCTATGCAAGCTTGTTCACTGTTGTTAGGCCGTCCATGGGAATTTGATACTGATGCAACCCATCTTGGTAGAAGTAATAGATACACTCTTGTGCATAAAGGAAAGAAAATCACTTTGCTTCCTATGACCCCTGCTGAAATTGTTCAAAGTGATAGGGAGAGAGCTGAAAATGAGATGAAAGAAAATATGCTTGAATCTGAAAATCAGCAAGTAGCTAAAACTGTTTTTCCACCTAGAAAAGATAAGAACACGAGTTCTAGGTCAGCGGGAATTAAATTAAAGGGTGGTGTTATGTTTGCTACAAAATCTGATATTGCTGAAATTAATGATGAAGATACTTTGTGCCATGCTTTGGTTTGCAAAGAGGCTTTATTTTCATTTGATAATATTCCTAGCTCTTTGCCCCCTGCTGTTATTAACCTTTGCAGGAGTTTGAGGATGTGTTTCCAACTGAGACACCCCCGGGACTACCACCTATTCGAGGACCAACCCGAAAGAGACTAAGGAAATTCAACGACAAGTCCAAGAACTTTTGGGTCGTGGATTTGCACCCATACATGGGAGAAGAAGATGAGCTTGAGTCGAGGATGACTCCAATTCAAGAGGGGGAGGATGATGAGGACATCACTCCTATGGATGCATCAACTTCTCCAACACTGCTTGTGCAAGGACCAATTACAAGGGCACACACACATCAGCTAAATTACCCGGTGAGCTCGTTCCTAAGTTTATGTGAAACTACCGTAGAGGGCGAGTTACTACCTAATGATATTGTTCTTGTACTTAGGAATCATGATTTGGATCAGCGAGGATGTCACAACGCACCGAGACGAGCCAAGGCTCAAGTGGATCCCGAGATGGACGCCGGTTCGGACTGCAGCGACACGTCTGTCTTCAAACGGACGCCCAGGCCACGTACGAAGTCCGTTTTCGACGTTCTACCACTTCAAGGAAAGCTTAGGAGATAAGCTTTCCAACGAATATTTTTCTGTCGCCAAAATATTTCCAAGTCACCAGGAATCGTCCAAACAGTGCGTGCGGGACAGAGTCAGACTGGTGCTGCGTCACCTCTTTTTGGGCCTTCGACCCATGTATCTTAGTTAGGCTGCGACCTAAACCCTAGCCGCTGCCTCTCTCTCTCTCATATACATTCTCCGTAGCCATCACAAGGAGACTTGGGTTTTTCTTAGATTATTCTGCCTTTGCAGTTTCACCATAGATCGGTTTGTGGAACCTCAACTTGTGAGCTTAATTCAATTCGATTTGCAATTTCCAGATTGCTTCTTCTATGTTTTTGCTTGTGCTCTCGATTCACTTGCAGGAATTAGCCTTCTTGGAGAGGTCAACTGCGTCTTGGCACGGTTGATAAACAACGGAGCAGTGGTGTAGCGATTGCTGGGTTCGATCAGTTCTGATCGGAAGTCGGATCGTCAATGTCGAGATCTCCACCAAATCGACTTATCATCTACCTGACGGAAGATCGGGCACCCCGTATTTCATCATATTCAGTCGACTTTTTAAATCCATTAGCAGTAGAGTTTTCATTCCGGACAGGTAGATAAGAATGTATCGAATAGTTATGAAAATTTAACTCTATACTGAATTTTCATAACCTCATATTTCAATAAGTTTGTACCCCCATATGACACGAAGTGTGGAATCCCTATGGTATGAATTTTGCAATCTTCAAGCCATAAATCCTTATAACTTCTATTGTCTGTTAAAATTTTTGTCTCCACATATATCCTATACTTGCGTATAAATAGGGGTTGTACATATAAAGAAATGATCATAAGAATGAAATGAGAACACAAGAGAAGGAGAATATTTATCTCATTTTCTCTCCATTTTTCTTTTATACTTTTGTCTATTCTTTAATTTGTAATTGGAGAGTTTTTTTCATAATACATTATCAGTACAAGTGTCTCTCTAGGCTATCGTCAAATAATCGTTTATCTTAGTAACTCTCAAAAGATTACTGTCAAGTAATCATTTTGCTTGGCAAGAATTTCTTTTCGATCAAGATATCTTTTTCATGGTAAGATCTCATTTCAATTTCTCTGATGAAATTCTTATGCAATGTTCATAAATTTACATTGGTTGTATATTGTTGTTTATTATGAAGAATCTCAGAGTTTGGTTTTTTCTTTTGGCCTTACATGTTACTAACAAAAACTATTTGTCATAAGTATTAGACGCATAAATTTATTTGGATAGTTATACAATGAAAGATGGAAATGAGCATCTACCCAAGATAAGGCTAAAACAACGATTTTTTATTGGTCATCACCTCCATGAAAGATTAAAAATTGAATATCTTTCTATAAAAGATTTGTTTGTTCATTAGAACAGCATAAATGAAAGGTATCATGAAACAAATTGTGATTCTTTCTAAGTCTCATTATGGTTATATGCACCTGAGGTTGTAAGAATTTGAAATTGTATGCGAGTATAATTCAGGTACAGTTTAAATTAGTTCATCAATGTTGTGCTCCTATAGCAATAATACCATTAAGAAATATTCTAAACTGATTTATTGTTTACTAGTGATTGAACAAAATAATGAGATTTTTATGAAAAACCATGAAGAACATCTAATGGTCTTGCTCCGTTCCTGAAGCAAATGTAGCAACATACAATCATAAGAAACAAAACAGATGTCATGACTGCAACCATGACCGTAGTTGTTGATTTAGATATAGATATGGTGGAGGTAATTATGGTGTTTATTTAAAAATCCATAATTGATCTGCAGAAGAGGCAAGAAAAGGGGGATAAAAAATAGTGCAAATTATAAAATTGTTGCAGAAAATATATACTATTATTAAAGAGGTGAAACCAGTAGTCACGTACTTGTTGTACGCCTTAAACATCTTGTGAACTCTATGAACAATGACTAAAAAACAAAGAGAAAAGAGAAAGACAAAATTTGCTTGTGGTAGTGGCAGTAAAGATGATGATCTTCTTGAAATAAATTAGTTGGAAACTAATGGCCATCTTGGTGCAACACATTTAGATAACATTGATTTCTTTATAAAACAATAAATCATTTAGATGTAGTCGATTGATTTCTTTATCTTATAATAAATATTTATTCATTTATATAAAATTTAGAATAAATCTTTGAAGTTGTGCTATTTGAATATCTCTTAATTTTTATGACAATGTGTGTTCTTAAAGTAACAAATAATTTCTTGCTCAAGTAGCAATGAATGGTGAGGATATATGTTTCATGAATAGTGCAACAACACATACCATATTTAAGAATAGAAAATATTTTTCTTATTTAAGATGTAAGAGACAAATTTTAGTAATGTATCTCGAAGTGCAAAATTGATAGAGGGTTCCAGAAGAGCTACTATATCTTTATTAAGTGGGACAAAACTCCATATCCATAAGGCATTGTATTTCTCGAAAGTCTCAAAGAAATTTATTTAGTTTTAATGGCATCTATTGAAATGAATATCATATTGAGACAACATAAAATAAATGAAAGGAATATGGAGTATCTTAATATTACAAATATGTTCTCAAGTAAAACGTATGTCTTGAAAAATAACCCGCATTGTCATGTGGTTTGTACTACACAGAGATAATAAATTTACATCACATATGATCGTAAACTAAAAGTTTACTACTCGTGATAACTTAAACGTAAACTAGAAATCTACCAATAGTGATAGTTTAATCATAAACTAGAAGTTTACCAATTGTGATATTTTTTTTCATTTTTTGGCACAACTGATTGGACCATCCCGATTCAATAATGATGCGAAAAATCATTCATAATTCATATGAAAATTCATTAAAGAACTAGAAGATTCTTTAGTTTAATGATTTCTCATGTGTGGCTTGATCTATGAGACTAAATCCCTTGATTTTTTGAAATGCAAAAAATGTGATATATGTGGAGTTGTAGATCCACTTAGTGGACCATTTAGATATTTTATATTTTTAATCGATGTATTGAATAGATGGTCATATATATCCATATTATGAAATCATAATATAGAATTTGCCAGATTATTAGCTCAACTAATTAAGTTGTGAGCATAATTTTTATATTATATTTTGATAATTCCAGTGAGTTTACTTTAAAAATTTCAATAATTAATATATATCAATCGAAATAATTGTTGAACATCCTCGAACATGTTTATAAAAAAATGTGATAATAAAATCACTTACTAAATATCTTGAGCTTAATTTCTTTCTCTCTAAAAAAAATATCTTGAGCTCATAGTAAGACTATTGCTAATGAGATTAAGACTCTTAATGTCTTTTTGGGATCATGATATTTTGCATGCAATAGCATGGATTCGCATCAAGCCAGCAAATTATCATACTTCTTTCTCTTAAAAATTGGTTTTCGTCAAGAGCCAAACATTTCCCATTTAATAAATTTAGGTGTGCAGTATATGTTCTGTTTCTCCAGAAAACATATTAAGATGAGTTTCGAAGAAGGTTGGAAATATAAATTAGGAATAAAAGTCATCTATAATTAAATATCTTGAACCATCAATAGGAATTTATTTATAACTAGATATACTGATTGCAATTTGATGAATTAGTCTTCCCAACAATATGGGGAAAAGTAAGAAACTAAATAAAAAGTTAAGTTGGAATAAATTATCATATTGTCTCATTTTGATCCTTGTAAAAAAAATATAAGCAAGAAGATAATTCATTCATAAAGTTTAGTAAATTAATTGCCAGACACATTTACAAATATTAATATAATGACTAAGTCACATATACCAGCTGCTAATCCTCTTGTAAAATTTAATGTCCTATTGAACAAATATCTACAGCTAATGAGACAAAAGTAAGCATAAAACATGGTAGGGAATTAGGTTCCAAAGATTAAAAAAATCCTTGAAAAGAAAAGGAGCAAAGTTTCAAGATGGTCAAGTCGAGGAAATAATGATCCTAGAAAATCTGCTGAAGAGATAGTAGACATGACTAATAACAATGTCCCTAAAGGATTCTAGTACTTGATTCTTATAGAAAAAAAGAGAGATATCACTAAATTATGTATGTGTTGAAAGTTATGGAACCACGATGAAATTGACGTCGATGATGCATTTACATACAATCTAGCACTATAAATTATGAATGATAATAAAGATCAAGAAATTAGACTTGAGGAATACAAACATAGAAATAATTGGCCAATATAAAAAGACGCAATGAAGAGACATGTTATCAGAGAGGTTTTTGGGCCTGTAGCTTGTACACCTGAAGTGTAAAACATGTTGGTTATAAATGGACCTTTCTGCGAAAATGAAAATTGGGAAATTATGAGATATATAGCATAATAGTTTGAATTTTTAAATAATACATTAAAAAATTAATTGTAGGAATAACCTAAACTGTCATAAGGATGTATGGAGATTGGATTGAATATGTTGCCAAGTCACCATACGTCCTGGCAACTGAACTTTGTGCAACCCCCAATTACCAGGATATGGAAACTAGGCTAACAGCAGCCCTATTTAAGGGCTTGAAAATCAAGTTTAATTTATTTTAATGCAGATTAGGGTTTGAGAGAAGACCGGAGAGGAAAAAGAGATCACGAGTTGGTTTTGTTGAGTTTGCATGGCCGCAGATCTGCTGCGATTGCTTGGTGAGTGTTTTTGAACAATTGTTTTAGTTTTTTTGGTTGCATTTTTAGAATAATTACAAAAGCTTAATTTCTGTACAAGAATTGGCCATAGAGTTGACGAGTAGTAGAAAGTGGGGAGGTTTGACTCAAGCGTAGACAAATCTATTGTGAGTATTGTACTTCGAGCTTTCGATTAGTGTTCTAATTTTCGCCCTAATTGTTTGTAGTTCAATTAGTATGAGATAAGTTATTCAGACATATGAACTTAAATTTCCGTATAAAAATTAATACAAATATAATTTGTGACTATAGTTTCTCTTTAGTTTTCTATGTTTCCCATATTTTTTTAATTCTATAGACTATATTGCCTTATAGGTAAAAAACTTAAATTCATTTACGGTTCGTGCATAATAGAACTTGAAACCTAAACAATTTTTATGGATTCTTTGGTTTTAGAACTTGTAGGATATCTCTCAATCCGAGATTATGCATATTTATTAAGGTGAAGGTGTAATATTTGATGGTCCATATGGGACTAATTTGAGTGAATGTCAGTATATGAGTCATGAAGTAGTAGATCCCAAATCATGGTCATTGAAACAAATGTGAACAACCAATGCTTCTACTTGGTGTTGACCAAACAATATTGCTTCGACCTCAACTCCTCTTGTTGGCTGGGGCAATGTTGTTATTACTGCTAGTCGAGCCTCATCTCTACCAAACCGTGTTGCTTCCACAGCCAAGGAGACGTCGAAGACCAGTGGGAAGAAGCCTACCACTAGTACATCATATGTTGGTTCTACTACTCGATGGAGCCAAATTGTATGCTTTAGATGCCAACGGAGAGGACATGTTGCATCTCAATGTCCTAACCAACAAGCTATGATTGTGCAAGAAGATGGAGAATACAAGAGGTGGGTCTCTAGTGTAGTGGTTAAGTCACTAGGTGTAAGCTAGAGGTCTTGAGTTCGACTCCTCACCTCTACCATTTATTCTTGTAGGGCCAAATCAGTGGTACCCTACAGCCTCTCTCAAAAAAAAAAAGATGGAGAATATGATTCGCAAAGTGATGATGATGTTATCTATGATGGCTCAACACTTGAGGACACCACAACACAAGATGAGGCAGATGGAGCTTTTTCTTTTGAGCAAGGTAAAGCTCTTATGGTGAAGATTGTGCTTAGTGTTCAAATGATGGAAACTGAACGAGGACAAAGGTATAATCTGTTTCAAACTTGATGCAAGGTCCAAGACAAGGTATGCAAGCTTTTTATTGATGGTAGTAGTTGTCTTGCTAATAAAGAGATGGTGGAGAAACTTGGACTTAAACTGCTCAAACACCCTCATCCATACCGTATTAGTTGGCTTAACTGTTGTCATGAGATTAAAATCACCTCTATAGTGAAGGTTCAGTTTACCATTAAAGAGTATACTGATGTTGTCATGCGTGACGCGGTCCCTATGCAAATTTGTCATTTGTTGTTGGGCCGCCCATGGCAATATGATCGTGATTCACAACATAGTGGGTGTTCCAACAAATATTCCTTCAAGTTCAAGGACAAGGATATTACTCTTCTTTCCATAACTCCTGAGCAAATCATATTGGATTAGATGCAGAAGAAATCTGAATATAAGGTTGATGGCTTGAGTGAAAATAAAAGTGAGATGCACAAATTGGCGAGTGAGAGCCACAAATCGGTGAGTGAGAGCCACAAGCCACAAGCCACATATGAGTAAGAAAAAGAAAGGAGGGAAAGAGAGTTTAGCATTGATAGCCACAAAATCAGATTTGAGTGCTATGAGAAACCTACTACTAGATTGTTATGTGCTCTTGTACAAGGAATCCTTGATTACTACTAGTGACCTAACCTCTCTTCTTAGTGTTGCTACCACTGTTTTGAAGGAATTTGATGATGTATTTCTAGCGGAGGTGCCGCTAGGACTTCCTCCTTTACAAGGAATCGAGCATCAAATCGATCTAGTACCTGGCGCGACGCTGCCCAACAGACCCTTGTATCGCACCAAACCTGAAGAGACTAAGGAAATCCAAAGACAGGTAGAAGAACTACTTGACTGAGATTATGTGCGTGAAAGTTTTAGTCTTTGTGTTGTTCCTGTTATTTTGGTGCCCAATAAAGATGGGTCTTGGAGAATGTGCGTAGATTGTAGAGCCATTAACAACATCGCTGTTCGTTGTCATCATCCTATCCCTAGGCTAGATGATATGCTAGATGAGTTAAGTGGTTCAACCATCTTTTCTAAGATTGACTTGCATAGTGGTTACCATCAAATTCACATGAAACTCATAGATGAATGGAAAACAGCCTTCAAAACAAAATTTGGATTATTTGAGTGGTTAGTTATGCCTTTTGGTTTAACTAATGAACCTAATACATTAATGGGATTAATGAATCATGTTTTAAGGAAATTCATTGGAAAATTTGTGGTAGTATACTTTGATGATATACTGATATTTAGCAAGTCACTTGATAAACACATTTCTTATATCAAACAAGTGCTTTATGTCCTTAGGAAAGAACGGTTTTTTGCTAACCTTGAAAAGTGCACTTTTTGCACTGATCAAGTTGTGTTTCTTTGCTTTGTTCTTTTTGGACAGGATGTTTCCATTGATAACTCCAAGGTGCAAGCAATTAAGAACTAGCCAACCCCTGTTAATGTGAGCCAAGTTCGGAGCTTTCATGGGCTTGCAGGTTTCTACCATAGGTTTGTGAAGGATTTCAGTATCATGCAGCCCAGCTCAATGAATTGACAAAAAAAGGGAGTACCTTTCAAGTTGAGTGAGACACAAGAACATGCCTTCCAAGAATTGAAGACGAAGATCACTGAGGAGCCACTACTAGCACTACCTGATTTCGGTAAGACTTTTGAGATTGAATGTGATGCTACTAGTATCAGAATTGGAGGTGTGTTTATGCCAGAAGGTAATCCAGTAGCGTACTTTAGTGAGAAGCTAAGTGGACCTACATTGAACTATTATGTTTATGATAAAGAATTATATGCTTTAGTTTGTGTACTTGAAACTTGGCAACATTATCTCTAGCCTGAAGAATTTGTATACACTCTGACCATGAATTCTTGAAACATCTAAAATGTCAGAGTAAGTTGAATTGTAGACATGCTAAGTGAGTTGAATTTATCGAAAGTTTTCCCTTTGTTATCAAACATCAGAAGAGTAAAGATAATATGGTAGCTGATGCATTGTCTAGATGTCATGTTTTATTTATCCAACTTGATATTAAAGTGCCTGAAATTGAGAGATTAAAGGAATTATATGCTATTGATCGTGATTTTCTAGAGCCATATTCTAAGTGTAGTAATGGTAAAGGTTGGGACAAATTTCATGTGCATGCTCGATATTTGTTTTGAGATAACAAGTGTGTCCCAGAATCCTCTGTTCGTCTTTTGTTATTGCAGGAGGTGCATGCCGGTGGTTTGATGGGTCAGTTCGGTGTAAAGAAAACACAAGATGTGCTGGCTGACCATTTCTATTGGCCTAGGATGTGGGACCCTCATTTGAGGAATCTGGTGGCAACCGGCCAGGTGGATTGCACTCAGAAAGGTACATCATAAGCTCACAACAACAGGATTTACTTTAAACAATAAAGCAAATAGATAAAACAAGCACAAGGTCACGAGGATCACTATTACATTATCATAATGCCAAGAATGGCACTAATTAAAGTTGACACAAAAGTAGAGAGTTTTTCAAGATCGGGAATCAAAAAGAATCGGTATCGAGGTACCGAATATAGAAAAATAACACAAAAGCAACAACAAAGGTCTTCATTTCCTTCTGCAGCGGTTCGGCTCGGGCCTTTACCACATCGGACTCAACTTGGCGCATGACCCTCCTAGAAGCTCAAATCGTCTGGAAAGGTTCCTTCCTCTTCTCGGTGCTCAAGGTTAAAGGAGTCAGGATCCTCGAATCCTTTCTTCTGAATTTGTGTGAAAAGGCAAGGGTGAGCATGTTTTTACACGATGCTCAGCAAGTCTCGTTATGAGAATGAAGGTATATAGATGAGGGGTTCTCAAGGAAGGAGGTCTTGGTTTTCTATATATATAGGAATAGAATAGATTTTCACTCTTAATTTGAAGAAAAGGTTTTTGTCTTTAAAAGCGAGGCTTTTAAAATCCTAAGCTAGATTTTCAGAAGATGTTGTGTGTGACGGTCTCCCGTGAGTCACCACTTTACTCAGGTTTTGTGAAAAATCTTCCAAAAGCTACTTGTGCTGCATCGACGTGGATAGAATCCACCGCGCGCAGACTCCATGACCTAGAAGCTCAGAGTATCTGATACTTTTTATAACTTTGCAAAGGTGTACCACCTTAATCCACCGATCACTCAGCTTTCAAGTCGGATCAGCTCCATGCGACTTTTACGCATGTGACAAGGCTGAGATCACACAACAGTTTACAGTCCTAGCATTAACGATTCCCTGCCCGGTAAATAGACATTCCAGTCCTCATTACCGTTGTGGGTCCTCCCCACTGCCTTACTTCCTAGCCTTGGTCTATGTTCTCGCAAGACACATAGCTTCTTTTGATTACAGCTGCGCACGACTTAATCAGGCATAGGGCGACTTCCTTCTTTCCACCTTTTCCTCTCATAATTTTTCTGAACTCACATCACTCATGGCCCTCACTGGCCCACCAGTTTCTCGCAAGAAACCAGACCGACAACCATTGCAGGGAAAAGCTAATACTGAGAAAGCTAATATGTTGCGCCCGTCCCATTCCGGGCAAGTGGTTGGTACGTTTTTCATACCGCATGGAAGTACAACACAAGGTTCTAGTCCTTATGAATCTTTAGTGAGGAGTCTTTCACATTCCCAGTGTGCACACAGCACCATCCAATCAAACCATCCTCACTATCGGTTCTAATCACATTTTCTTTCGCAAAAAGGGGTTTTGAATATGCTTTTCTCACATGTGACCATTTAACATTTACCATATAATCTTGAGCATTGTATAGCCTAAGCATGATATTCTAGGTTGACAAGGGTGCATGGATATTCAATCACAAAAGGGGCTTTACAATTATTTAGGTCATATCTACTCACTTTATTTGAATATAGTTCTCATTTGAATATAAGGCATGCATATACTTGAAAACAGCTAACATACTTCATTTCAAAATATTGGGCGAGACATGATCAAGGGATTGAGACTTGCCTAGCAATGCTGGGTCTAGTTACACAGACAATTCTTCGAAGATGTCTTTCGCTCCTTCAACCTCTAGTTCCACGGCGGATACAAATAATACACACATACACTATATAAGCATACAGAAAATAGTTGCAATAGTAAATATATCATGCATGCAGGGGAAAGGTTTGGACAAAGTCACTTGGGTGCTGATTGAAGAGATGGGCTAAAAAGGACTTGAACGTCGAAAGGCTGACATTCGATCCACGGCTAGACATAGCCCTAAATTGGTCTTAGGTAGGTTTTCTGGAGAAGTGGCAGAAGAGAAAGATGTAGAGTACAACTCCAGGAATATAATGGACAAGGTGGCATTTCAATTGCTCAAGTGTAATAGGTCTAAATCATCTAATGCCATTGGTGGACATGCACTGACATAGTGCTGGACATGGCTAGAAACTAGGGCATGGCATAACTTTTGATTCAGGGCTCCAATTGATGAACCACTTTGTCTGGGGATTAGGTCTTGATAACAGGAACAAAACACTCAATAGGGTCAAGGGCAGAAAGTGGCCGGAGGGCGGCCAAATCCGGCGAGTAAACACGGTGGTCTGGACATAAACTGAGCTACTGGACAGTGATCTTGGCATTGAAATATCTCTTGATTCAGGTCGATTCAGAAGTCGAGCTAGTGGACAATATTGCTCAGGGTACTGGAATCTATCTAAGGGACAAAGTGTACGGAGCTAGATCGGCTGGAGAAGATGACACATAAATTGGGGGTTTTTGATACAGAGGGTTTAAACTTGATTCTTTGCTCAGGGAGTGAGAGGGTGAAGTGTGGAAACTACCTGTGAGGTTAATTTGGCCGGAGAATGACCGGCGTGGCCCGGCGACGAGAACCGATTTACTGGTGGCATGCAAATTGGGGAAGCTATAATCTTGGCTCGATTTCAAAATCCAAATTCGTAGGCTTGCTAAATGGAGTGTACTGATCAATTTCTATCACTGGCACGAGGGCTGATGTGGATTGAATCGGGCAGCATTGGTGAAACAGGGGTTTTAGGCTTTTCCGGTGATCGCCGGCGGTAGAGTTCACCGGGGTTCAATTGAATGCCATGATACAGACAGGGGAATGAGGGGAACTCACCGGTAGCTTTGGTTTGGAGAGAGATGCTGCGGGTGAAGCTGGCGCCGTGAGCTCCAGAAGTGGCTTGCCGGAGAAGAAAGTGTTCACGGCGGCGCTGGGAAATTGGTTGCTTTCTGGTGCTGGGAGCTGAAGCGATGCAGCTGCGGGAGTGGTGCGAAGAGATGTTGGGCAAGGGGGGAAGCTTATATAGGCAAAGGGCTCGGCTCTCGGGAGTTGAGGCAAATCAAATAGGATTCGTGACTGGCACCAGAGGTGGAATCGAGATGGTGTGCAAGTGTTGGGACGAGGCAGCGACTGTGCCAGAGAAGGGGGATCACGCCAAATCTGGCTGGAGCAGGGCGACGGGATCGCTGGTCTCAGCATGGCCGCAACATGGCGCTGCTTTGCTGCTGCTGGAGCACGCACGCGCGCGGGGAAATTATAGCACTGCGCGGCTGAGGTTGCTCCACGGTGGTGGCACGCTTGCGCACAGGTGGTGGCTACATGGCGGTAGTGGCGGCAGCGTGGGAACTTTCACCGGCGGTGAGTTCAGCAGCGAGGCGAAGTGGCGGGGTGCGGTCGAACAGTGCTAGTCGTGGTTGAAAATGGCATAGGGGCCTGGTTGCAAGGTTTGGACTGATTCGCGAAGGTTTGGACTAATTTGCAAGGAATTCTTTCGGGATCTTGGGCCTATTTGCAAATCTGGAGGGCTGATCTGAGATCTGGTTTTGTAGATGAGTATTACTAAATCACTTGGACTCATCTAGCGGGAAAAATGGTAAAATCCAATAAGATCTGATGGTTTTGACAAAAATCGAAAACAGGGTAATTAGGGTTTGAAACTTTGGCGAGGCTGAAACTAGGGTTTTGGTTGAGCTTTTGGAATTCTTCCAGAAGGTAAAATGCTCAGAAAAGTGAAGCAGAGATATTCACTAAATCAGATCAAAGTTTGGAGATGGTCTGAGACTTTTAGTCTTTTTGAGCTTCTGACTAATTTGAAAAGAACTGATATGCGATACTTTTGAACTAAATAGCGAAAATGGTCTGAAAGGCGGAGTTTAGCTGCCAACTTTTTAATTAAGGTAGTGGCACACCTAAGATCATAATTCTGAGATAAGAGATCAAAAATGGGGTTCAGACATCCGAGAATCCAATGAAGATATGCTGTCTGGCAAGCTAAAGAGATGGCAAAATTTGGGATGTTACAACCTACCCTCGTTAAAAACAATCTCATCCTCAAGATTCCGGTAGATCTGAAAACAGGTAGGGGAAATCTTGATGCAATCCCTCTTCCCTTTCCCATGTTGACTCTTCTTTTGGGTGGTTGTCCCATTGAATTTCTGTAGAGTCGAATGGTCCTTGATTTCAATTTCCTTTCACCAACCTCTAACACTTTAACTGGGTATTCCTGATATGTCCAGTCTGGTTTCTTCCTTAGGAGATATCTGTTATGTTGGCTTCTTTAGGTACTTCCTTAGTTGAGACACATGAATATGTCATGAACTCCTGCTAATTCGAGTAGTAGCTTTAATTTGTATGCTACTTCTCCTTGTTTCTCTAGAATCATATAGGGTCCAACGCGTTTTGGGCATAGTTTTCCCTTCATCTTGAATCGATGTACTCATTCGTAAGGTGTTGCTTTGAGATATACGTATTCAGCTTTCTCGAAAGATAATTCCCTTCTTCTGTTGTCAGTTATCAGCATAACTCTTCTTGTCTTGGCTGTGCAGTCTTCAGCTTCTCCCTAATGATTCGTACATGAGCTCCTACGTCTTGAGCTATTTCTGAGCCGATTTGTTGCCTTTCTCCAACTTCTGACCAATGTAACAACATTCTGTACTTGCAACTGTATAGAACTTCAAGTGGGAATATCTGCAAACTAGTATGGTAACTATTGTTGTGGTGAATTCTGTGCATGGCAAGCATAACTCCCATGAAATTCCATATTTGAGCACTCATGCTTGCAACTTATCCTTCGGTATTCAATTCACTAGTTCTATCCATCCTCCAGTCTGAGGGTGGTAAGCTGTGCTGAAGTTCAACCTTGTTTCTGGGGTTTCATGCAGACTTTTCCAAAATCTTGAGGTGGGTGGTCCTCCACGATATGATACAATCCTCTTGGGTATACCATGTAGAGTTACAATCCAAGTCATGTAAATTTCTGCCGACTTGGCACGATCGTAAGTCATCTGCTCTAGTATGAGGTACACTACTTCTGTTAGTCTGTCCACGATCATCTACAAGGAGTCATATCCATTCTTAGTCTTCGGAAGTCCTGTGATAAAGTTTATTCCAACTTCTTCTCATTTCCACTCTAGTATGGTTAGTGGTTGTAGCAATCCTGCTAGTCTTTGATGCTTGGTCTTCATCCTCTAACATGTGTCACACTTTACCATACAATCGGCAATCTCTAACCATGCAACTTCACCAAAATTGATTCTTCACATCCGAATACTTCGGGGGTGAATAGAGTATGTGGTGTTATGAGCTTCTTTCAAAATTAGTGTCTTGATCTCCTTAACCTCTGTAACACACATCCTTTTATCATGCCAAATTGCACCTTGCTCATCTTCCCGAAATTCTACTGCTCTTCCGATCCTCATATTCTCTTTGATCTCCCAAATTCCCTCATCACTTTCTTGTGATTTTCGAATCCCTTCTTCCAAGGTAGGTGTAACTGACAACGTATATGGCCACCGAACCTTGATCTACTGATTCAATCATTTGCTGATGCAATCCTCCATTAACTCTAGTGCAACAATGGTGCTGCAGTAAACCTTTCTGCTCAAGGTGTCCGCAATGACATTAACTTTACTAGGATGGTAATGCATCTCTAGGGTATAGTTCCTTATTAACTCTAGCCATCGACGTTGCCTCATGTTCGAATTCTACTGGGCAAAACATACTTCAAGTTTTGTGGTCTGAGTAGATTTCACATCGATTCTTTAGTAGGTAATGTCTCCAATTCTGGAGTGTATGAATCGCTGTTGCTAACTCCATGTCATGGGTCGGATAATTCTCCTCATGTGACCGCAGTTGTTTGGATGCAAATGCGACTGTTCTTCCTCCTTGCATTAAGATACAACTCAGTTCGCGCCTAGATGCATCACGCTACATCTCAAAATTCTTCCTATTATCAGGGAGTACTAGAATTGGTGTAGTTGTTTAGCCTTTGTTTCGATTCTTCGAAGCTCTTCTAACAGTCTTCTGTCCACTCAAATTGGACATCTTTTTTCAACAAACTAGTGGGCGGCTTGGCTAGTTTGAAAAAATCCTTCAATGAATTGGTGATAATGCTCAGCTAATCCAAGAAAACTTCTGACTTTTGTCACTGATTCTGGTTGTTTTCACTCTTTCACGGCCTCGACTTTTAACTCGATCTACTTGTATTCCTTCGGCTGTCGTCAGGTGACCTAAAAATGAAATTCCTGTGTCCGAATTCACACTTATCCAGCTTATCATGAAATTGTTGCTACCTTAGTTTATCCAAAACTTTTCGTAGGTGGTCAGCATGCTCCTCTTGGTCCTTGACTGACATCCGATATGGCGTTTTTCATATGGGTGCCATCCTAAGTTTCAATTCAACATTGAGTTCAAAACCTTGATCAGGGGCACTTCTGGTAACTCTTTTGGAAACACGCTCGGGTATCCTCCAACTTCGGGGATCTGGTTCACCTCTTTCTTCGAACTATGCAGATTTTGGGCTGGGTGTTCTACTAACATTCTCTCAAGACTTCTTTTCCATTAGGACTAGTAAGGGCAACGGCCTTACGCTCACAATCCATTTGTCCTTTATGTTCCGACAACCAGTTCATTCCAGGTATAACATCTCAACCTTGTTGTTCTAGTGCCAGTAGCTTAGCAGAGAACTCCTTTCTGCTTATATTAAATTTTACTCCTTCACACACTGACTTTACTGGCATCCTAGAGTCAGGAAACTGAATGGCGATAGGATACTCTAGACAGGTCATATTCAGTCCACTTTAAATAATAAAATTTTTTGTCTGATGAGCCTCCTTCTTCTTCTTATGTGACATAGTTGAGTCTACCTTGAGTTGGTGTTGGGTTTCCTCGATCTCTTCTATGGTTAGTTGGAAATCTTTCTCTTGCAGTTGGAGCTTTTTGTCCATACTGTTGTATTTGGGCAGGCATTAGGATTTACGTCTGAACTGCAGGCTGTTGTTGACCTTCACTTCTTCTCTTGGCTATTGGATCTGGCAAATTCCTTGAGGGAGTTTCTCTCGGCGGTGACCGAACCGTCCACAATGATAGCAGTGTGGGGACAATCACACTGATAGTGGCTTCTATGACAAGCTGGGTACTTGGCTGTCATGGGTCATGGGTCTTGGGTACTGTAGATTTGGCTAATATTGCGATGTAGCTTGGGTCTTTGACGGATGCATGAATATTCACCTGAAATGATGTGGCCCAAGAAAGGAATATCCTTCAACCAGAAGGCACACTTATCAAACTCGGCGTACAATTGATGATCTGCTAGCTTCCTTAACACTAGTCTGAGATGCTGAACATGCTCTTTTTTCGTCTTGGAGAAATTGAGAATATTATCCACAACCACAATAATGAACTTGCTTAGGTATTCCATGAGGACTTTATTTATCAGGTTCATGAATTCTACTGGTGCATTCGTTAGTCTTAATGGCATCACTGTAAACTCATATAATCCATATCTTGTTGTGAATGCAGTCTTTGGGATATCCTCTTCTCAAAATTTCAGTTGATGATAACCGGACCTCAAGTCGATCCTTGAAAATATTTTTGCTCCTCTGAGTTGATCAAAGAGATCATCGATCATTGGTAGGGGGTACTTGTTTTTGATTGTCACATCATTCAACTTCCTGTAGTTGATACAAGGTCGCAGACTACCATCTTTCTTCTTGGCGAAGAGCATTAGGGTTCATTATCCAAAAAAAAAAGCATTGGGGTTCCCCAAGATAAAGAACTTGTTCTGATGAATCCTTTTTCCTCCAATTCTTCCACTTGGTTGCTCATCTCTTCCTATTCTTGGTTCGTCATACATGCAAGTTTCCTTGCGTATGGGGCTGATTGAGGTTCCAGCTTGATGGCAAACTCTATACTTCAGTCTGGTGGCATTCCAGGGGATTCTCTCAGGAAAAACTTACGGGTACTCGTTGACTACTGGGACATCCTCTACTTTGACTTCTTCAACACTGTTCAAGCTATCCATACGGTCGATTAGTGGAGATCTCTCTTTTCTTCTTTTCTTTTCTTTTCTTTTCTTTTCTTCTTTTCTTTTCTACGCAGAATGTGACTTGTTCTCCTTCGATGTTGGTTAAATTGACGGTCTTCTTCTCGCAATCTATCTGGCCTCTATGTTTTGCTAGCCAATCTATTCTAAGAATGATGTCTAACTCTTGAAGACTCAGAACTAGCAAATCTGCCAGGAATCCTAGGTTGCCGATACAAAAGGCAATATTTCTACAGATGGATTTGATTGGCATTCTAGCTCCAGGGGATTGGATTGGATTAGAATAGAGTGTTCTAAGATCTGGTTCTGCACTGACATTGCCTGCTGTCTGCTTTGCTTCATTCAAATCGGTACATCATTGACATTTCCTCCTTGCGGCATAACATATGATAATCTGGGTTGATTTTGGTTGGTACAGTTTATGTTTCCAGATGTAGTTCTCATATTACTGATATCTTCCTCGAGTTTTCTTCCATGAGATCGTCCTCTAGTGTTAACCAAACTGCTCTAAAAGGCGGTCAAGGAAATGATTGCTGACTCAAAGGGAAACACAGATAGGGTACAAGCGAAGAGCTGAGATCAATCCATGAGACAGGGATTGGAAAGTGCAAGATGTTTTTCATAAATTAAATTTTCATAAAATACATAGTTTTGCCTCTACGGCTCACAGGAATATTTAGCAACCAACACACATCAAGACAAGAAACTACTACACAAAAGATCTAACGTCTGTTGTGGTTAGGCACAAAATTTTAAACCAGGGAAAGTCTGGGATCACAGGTCGGCATTGGAAGAACCATAGGGCTCTACCTCTTCTAAGTCCTCCTGATCTTCATCTGTGTCCATCAGGTCCAACTCCACGTTCTGGGATCTCGTAGACTACCACTGAGGCACGAAAACTATCTAAGGAGACATAACGCAAAAACACCTAAAAGTTGGAAATAATGTTTAAAGACTTTTCAAATAGTCAAAAATGATAACTACATAATATATTTTTCTTAGACAAATTAGGTTTTCGTAAATAGGTTTTAGTCAAATACTCTAATGATTTTCTGTTCTAGGGATGCCAATATCTATAGAAGGGTCACAACCTACAGTCGAGCCTTTGCTCTGATACCAGATTCTGTGGGACCTCATTTGAGGAATCCGGTGGCAACCGCCCAGGTGGATTGCACTCAGAAAGGTACATCACAAGCTCACAACAACAGGATTTACTTTAAACAATAAAGCAAATAGATAAAACAAGCACAAGGTCACGAGGACCACTATTACATTATCATAATGCCAAGAATGGCACTAATTAAAGTTGATACAAAAGTAGAGAGTTTTTCAAGATCGGGAATCAAAAAGAATCGGTATCGAGGTACCGAATACAGAAAAATAACACAAAAGCAACAACAAAGGTCTTTATTTCCTTCTGCAGCGGTTCGGCTCGGGCCTTTACCACATCGGAATCAACTTGGCGCATGACCCTCCTAGAAGCTCAAATCGTCTGGAAAGGTTCCTTCCTCTTCTTGGTGCTCAAGGCTAAAGGAGTCAGGATCCTTGAATCCTTTCTTCTGAATTTGTGTGAAAAGGCAAGGGTGAGCATGTTTTTACACGATGCTCAGCAAGTCTCGTTATGAGAATGCAGGTATATAGATGAGGGGTTCTCAAGGAAAGAGGTCTTGGTTTTATATATATATAGGAATAGAATAGATTTTCACTCTTAATTTGAAGAAAAGGTTTTTGTTTTCAAAAGCGAGGCTTTTGAAAATCCTAAGCTAGATTTTCCGAAGATGTTGTGTGTGACGGTCTCCCGTGAGTCACCACTTTACTCAGGTTTTGTGAAAAATCTTCCAAAAGCTACTTGTGCTGCATCGACGTGGATAGAATCCACCTCGCGCAGACTCCATGACCTGGGAGCTTAGAGTATCTGATACTTTTTATAACTTTGCAAAGGTGTACCACCTTAATCCACCGATCACTCAACTTTCAAGTCGGATCAACTCCTTGCGACTTTTACGCATGTGACAAGGCTGAGATCACACAACAGTTTACAATCCAAGCATTAACGATTCCCTGCCCGGTAAATAGACATTCCAGTACTCATTACCGTTGTGGGTCCTCCCCAGTGCCTTACTTCCTAGCCTTGGTCTATGTTCTTGCAAGACACATAGCCTCTTTTGACTACAGCCTCGCACGACTTAATCAGGCATAGGGCAACTTCCTTCTTTCCACCTTTTCCTCTCATAATTTTTCTAAACTCACATCACTCATGGCCCTCACTGGCCCACCAGTTTCTCGCAAGAAACCAGACCGATAACCATTGCAGGGAAAAGCTAATACTGAGAAAGCTAATATGTTGCGCTCGTCCCATTCCGGGCAAGTGGTTGGTACGTTTTTCATGCCGCCTGGATGATCCGTTTGAGATCTAGCCTTGGTTTTCGCACTAGGCTCGCCCAGATTCAACTATGTGGAATAACGGGATCTTACTCGAAATACCGAAACCCAAAGGTTGATCGAAAACAAAACCCAAAGTAATTGCACAACTCTTTATTTCAAAGAGGGCTTTACACGTTGAACGTTAGGCACATTTGCCTACGTCGAAAGAACTATAAGTGTCTAAAACTCAAATAAGTTCTATGACTCTTCGATGATCTAAACTAGACCTATTACAAGGTATTTATAGTCCAATCGTATGAGTACGTATCAGACTTAGTAATCCTAAATGTATTAGACTCATATAACTAACTAACTAATCCTAAAAAGATAAACTTAGTTATATATATTCAGATAGGATTACAATTCCGAACAGAGAACAAATTCCTTTTCATGGTCGTGAACCAATCCATGGTCGCGAAACCTTTCCGAACACGGTTAAGGTCGCGAAGCCGTATGCGATCAGGACTTGGTTGCGAATCCGTATGCGATCAGAACTTGAAGATCCTCCCGGATCATGACTCCCTTGTTGAGAAGGAGCCAACCCCTGTTGCGACCTCTAGATCAAACTGGAGATGTGGAAATTGGGCTTGTCCATGTTCTTTGGTGTACCACTTTGCCGTACGTGCTCGTTGACCTTTCCGACCGATTTGAAAAGTCTCCTTGGTGCCACTGCGGGTGGTAGTCACCTTCTTCTCGAGAATCACATCTTCCCGTAGAGGTTCGTCTCGTTGATAGACCAAGTCTTCAACAGCTGGTATTATGGTATCTGGCTCATCATCCAGTATTGAAGGCTCGAAGAGTTTGAGGTGCTCAACATTGACAACCGAGTAAATATCCATGTATTGAGGTAACTCGAGTTGACAAGCATTATTACCCACTTTCCGCAAAATCCGAAAAGGACCATAACGAATGGGTTTGAGTTTCTTACCTTCACCTTTAAGTCTTTCCTTACTCAAATGTAACCATACCATATCACCTTCTTGAAATTGCACATCAACTCAGTGTCAATTATGTCACACCTTGTACTTGAGTTGAGCTTTCAGCAAGTTCTGTTCAACCTCACGATGGAGTCGTTGAATACCTTCTAGGAATTTTTGTGCTCAATCCTGATCAGATGCTTCCTTGCTATTCTGTGTTGAGGTAGGGATCACAAACTCCATGTCGAATGGACTCTATGGTAGAAATCCTAAACAGACCTCAAACGGCGACTTTCCAGTCGAACCATGCACTGCTCGATTAAAAGAAAACTGTAGGTACGGTATGCTTTCATCCCAGGTCTTCGGGTACTTCGAGTTATATCCTCTCAAGAGATGAACGACTGCGCGATTTACCACCTCGGTTTGACCATCAGTTTGCGGATGAAAAGCAGTACTCCTCTTCAGCTTGGTGTCCATCATCGTCCAAAGCGATCGCCAAAAGTGACTAAGGAACCAGGTATCGCGATCAGACACAATAGAAGTCGGCAGTCCGAAGTGTGTCCAAACGTTTTGAAAGAAAACCCGAGCTGCTTCTTCTCCCGTGATAGTCTTTCGACAAGGTATAAGAACAATCATTTTGGAGAACCGATCAACGACCACGAATAGATAGTCGTTGCCATGTCAGGTCTTAGGCAATCCTCCCAAGAAATCCATGGATATGCTCTCCCATGGTCTCGATGGAACTGGTAAAGGAGTGTACAAGCCTAATTTTTGGTTTGCCGGTTTTGAGATGCTGCAAAGACCACAGCCTTGAACAAAACTAGCCACATCTTGCCTCATATGCGGCCAGAACACATGTCGGTGAAGATTTTGCAACGTCTTTGTAACCCCAAAGTGACCAGCTACCTTCGATGTGTGTGCTTCTCGCATCACTTGAATTCGAGGTGCTCCACGAGGTATGCAAAGTAAATTGCCCTTGTACAAGAGTCCTTCTCGACGAACGAATTCTGTAGGGTTCCCTGTTTTGACCTCAGTCAGTGCTGTTTGAAAATCAGGGTCTTCACTGTACATAGTGACATAGTCATCATGAGATGAGGGCTCGATTTGCATGAACGCTGATAAATAGAGGGTCGTAACTGGTGGTCGCGACAACATGTCCGCCAATTTGTTGTATACGCCCTTCTTGTACTTAATCACCAAATTAAACTGCTGCCGTTACGACATCCACTTCATGTGTCAAACTTGCTGTAGCTAGGACTGAGTTTGCAAATATTGCAATGGTTGATGGTCGGTGTGGACAACAGTCTCTTTACCCAAGAGATAACACCGCCAATGTTTCACGGCTTGATGCAGTGCGCATAACTCCTTATCATAAGTCAGGTAGTTTTTCTGGGCTCCCTGGAATAACTCAGAGTGATATGCCACTGGTCGACCTTCTTGCATGAGCACTACGCCCATCGCATAACCTGAGGCATCGGTTTCTAGCTCGAATGGTTTCTGGAGATTCGGCAATGCTAACACAGGCGCCTCGCTGATCTTCCTTTTCAGCAAGAGAAACGTGTCCTCATGTTTCCCTGTCCACTCGAACTTCTGATCGATCCTGGTTAATGCATGCAATGGAGAAGCCATAATCGAGAAGTGTCAGATGAACTTCCGAAGGTATTGGCATGCTCCCACAAAACTACGCACATCCGTAACTGTTCGCGGTCGCGGCCATTCGTGAATCAATTTTACCTTGTCCGGATCAATTTGCAATGTACCGTTGCCGACCATGAATCCGACGTAAAGTAGAGTTTGTTGGCCAAACTCGCACTTCTTACAGTTGAGGCGAAGTCGATGTTGTCGAAGCTATTCGAACACCTTTTCGACATGAATGAGGTGCTCATCCCACAAACGACTATAAACCAATATGTCATCGAGGTACACGATTACAAAGTCGTCGATGAACTCTCTCAATACGTCATTCATAAGACGCATGAAAATTGCCGCGGCGTTGCAGAGACCAAACGGCATGACCAGCCATTCGAACAGAGCTTGTCGTGTTTTGAACGCGGTCTTCCATGTATCCTCCTCTCGGATGCTAACTTGATGATATCCTGACTTAAGATCCAATTTGGAGAAGACAACAGCATGCTTCAATTGGTCTAGCAGGTCATCAATATGAGGAAGGGTGTACCGGTTCTTGATGGTGATCTTATTTAGTGCTCGATAGTCGATGCACATATGCCAAGTCCCATCTTTCTTTGGTACTAACACCACAAGAGATCCACAAGGTGAACTACTCGGTTGAATGACACCATCGTTCAGCAACTCACCAAGTTGTCTCTTGATCTCTTCATTCTCCAATACTGAGTTGCGATACATACTCAGATTGGGCAGTGTCGCATCGGACACAAGCTGAATTTCGTGTTCGACTGGACGTTTCGGCGGACGACCCTGGGTAGTCTCGAACATATCACTGTATTTCTCCAGCAGTCCCGACAAACGACCAGAATCCTCTCGGCACGCCAACGACAATGCTGGTCGAGTACCCTCACCTTGACCAATGGGTCGAATCATGACAAGCACATACTTGTGACAAGCATTAACAATTCGTTTGGCTTGATTTGCGGTAATCAAGTTCGAAGTGTTGACGTGGATGTCTCTACTGATCACGAACTTAACTCCGTCTTTGGTGAGGTCATACTCTTGCGCTCGTCGATGGAAGTGAGCATCTCGATCATACAGATACGGACTCCCAAAGATCACCTAACAGATATCGATAGGGACAACATCGCATTGCACCTCATCGATATATCGTGCAGAGATCACAAACATCAACACACACTGACTCGTAATCTGTTGGTTCACGTCGGATGTAAACCAACCCAGCGGATATGGTCGCGGGTGTGCGGTTGTCTTCAAACCAAGTCACTGAACCAGTCCAGCGGAGACCAGATTCTTCTGACTTCGTGGATCGAATATCACTGCGACCACTTTGTGCTTCACCTGGATGTTGATGGTGAACAAGTCCTCCGTTGGGTGATGGTCGTTTGATGGATCGGAACCCTTCTCCTTCGGCATTGCCATCAGAGACAAGGTCGTATCCGCCTCAATAACCGAATTCACTCGGACAACTTCTTCGTCTGGTGAAGTCGCAGTAGCCGTGGCTGTTCTTTTCCTTGGTCCGTTTTTCCTTGGTCGAAGTTCAGGATGAAGCTTGTAGCATTTGTCCTTGGTATGCCCCGTGACTTGACAATGTTCGCAAAAGGCACCCGTGCCCGATTTTGAAGCGTTCTTCTTCGGACTCGGCTTTCTCTTTGTCGAGGTCGCATTTTCCTTCGTGCTTTTGTCGCTGCGGGATTTGTTCTTCTTCTTGATCGCCATAGCAGTTGTGCTCGTGGTCACAATGTCTTGGACGCCGAACAGACTTAGCACAGTACTGATCGATTTTTGAAGGCCAGATGTGTACTTCCGAAATACCTGAGGGTCGGATAGTGAGATGCCAATGACCATTGCTTGTCGCCGAAACTCTGTCGTATAGTCTTGGACGGTCTGGTCGCGCCGTTGGTACAATCTGTGCCAACGCTCCCATCTCTCCTCAAGGTAACCCATCGGATAGAATTCTTGTTGCAGAAGTCGTTTGAATTGACCCCACGCAAGGTTGTCAGCTTCACCACTGGCGACAAGGGCCTTCCACCATGTCTTGTCGTGGTCCTTCATCTTCAAAGGTGAAAATTTGACCTTTTGAGAGCTACTAAACCCTTTCAGGTCAAAGTAGGTCTCAAGCTGATCGATCCAAGAATCCAGCTTCTCGGCATCGATCACCCCATCATATATGGGTATATCAATCTTAGCGTCGACATTAAAAGATCCGATAGCTAAGAAGGTGTTGGCGAGGTCGTCAGTCTTGTGGTCGCCTTCGTCTGCCCTGCGCAATTCTTCACCAGTCTTCTCACCCATAACCTTCCCTACTTCAGGAGGTACAATCATGGCCTATTGCTTAATCCAAGCAAGCACAATTTCCATGTTGGTGGAGAGCTTAGCCACTCGTTCGGCTAGGTTAGCTTGAACGGAGGTATTGTCAGACATTGTCGGAGACGCGGCTGTAGGAACCGTCAATTGATCGCCTGGAGTTTCGCCGGAAGTTTTGTAACCCTGGTGAGTTTTCACCATCCACAGGATAGGAAAGTTGCTCTGATAACAACTTGATCCGTTTGAGACCTAGCACTAGTTTTTGCACTAGGTTCGCCCAGATTTAATTATGCGGAATAACGGGATCTTACTCGGAAATACCGAAACCCAAAGGTTGATCGAAAACAAAACCCAAAGTAATTGCACAACTCTTTATTTCAAAGAGGGCTTTACACGTCGAATGTTAGGCACACTTGCCTACGTTGAAAGAACTATAAGTGTCTAAAACTCAAATAAGTTCTATGACTCTTTGATGATCTAAACTAGACCTATTACAAGGTATTTATAGTCCAATCGTATGAGTACGTATCAGACTTAGTAATCCTAAACGTATTAGACTCATATAACTAACTAACTAATCCTAAACAGATAATCTTAGTTATATATATTCGGATAGGATTACAATTCTGAACAGAGAACAAATTCCTTTTCATGGTCGCGAACCAATCCATGGTCGCAAAACCTTTCCGAACACGGTTAAGGTGGCGAAGCCGTATGCGATCAGGACTTGGTTGCAAATCCGTATGCGATCAGGACATGAAGATCCTCCCGGATCAATGGAAGTACAACACACGGTTCTAGTCCTTATGAATCTTTAGTGAGGAGTCTTTCACATTCCCAGTGTGCACACAGCACCATCCAATCAAACCATCCTCACTATCGATTCTAATCACATTTTCTTTCACAAAAAGGGGTTTTGAATTTGCTTTTCTCACATGTGACCATTTAACATTTACCATATAATCTTGAGCATAGTATGGCCTAAGCATGATATTCTAGGGTGACAAGGGTGCATGGATATTCAATCACAAAAGGGGCTTTACAATTATTTAGGTCATATCTGCTCACTTTATTTGAATATAGTTCTCATTTGAATATAAGGCATGCATATACTTGAAAACAGCTAACATACTTCATTTCAAAATATTGGGCGAGACATGATCAAGGGGTTGTGACTTGCCTTGCAATGCTGGGTCTAGTTACTCAGACAATTCTTCGAAGATCTCTTTCGCTCCTTCAACCTCTAGTTCCACGGCGGATACAAATAATACACACATACACTATGTAAGTATACAGAAAATAGTTGCAATAGTAAATATATCATGCATGCAGGGGAAAGGTTCGGACAAAGTCACTTGGGTGCTGATTGAAGAGATGGGCTAAAAAGCATTTGAACGTCGAAAGGCTGACATTCGGTCCACGGCTAGACATAGCCCTAAATTGGTCTTAGGTAGGTTTTCTGGAGAAGTGGCAGAAGAGAAAGATGTAGAGTACAACTCCATGAATATAATGGACAAGGTGGCATTTCAATTGCTCAAGTGTGACAGGTCTAAATCATTTAATGCCACTGGTGGACATGCACTGACATAGTGCTGGACATGGCCAGAAACTAGGGCATGGCATAACTATTGATTCAGGGCTCCAATTGATGAACCACTTTGTCTGGGGGTTAGGCCTTGATAACAGGAACAAAACACTCAACAGGATCAAGGGCAGAAAGTGGCCAGAGGGCGGCCAAATCCGGCGAGTAAACACGGTGGTTTGGACATAAACTGAGCTATTGGACAGTGATCTTGGCATTGGACTATCTCATGATTCAGGTCGATTCAGAAGTTGAGCTAGTGGACAATATCGCTCAGGGTACTGGAATCTATCTAAGGAACAAAGTGTACGGAGCTAGATCGGCCGGAGAAGAATTCCGGTGACTGGCATTGGAGAAGCTGACACATAAATTGGGGGTTTTCGATACAGAGGGTTTGAACTTGATTCTTTGCTAAGGGAGTGAGAGGGTGAAGTGTGGAAACTATGGGTAAGGTTAATTTGGCCAGAGAATGACCGGCGTGGCCTGGCGACAAGAACCAATTTACTGGTGGCACGCAAATTGGGGAAGCTATAATCTTGGCTCAATTTCAAAATCTAGATTCGTAGGCTTGCCAAATGGAGTGTACTGATCAATTTCTATCACTAGCACGAGGGATGATTTGGATTGAATCGGGCAGCATTGGTGAAACAGGGGTTTTAGGATTTTCCGGTGATCGCCGGCGTTAGAGTTCGCCGGGGTTCAATTGAATGCCATGATACAGACAGGGGAATGAGGGGAACTCACTTGTAGCTTTGGTTTGGAGAGAGATGCTGCGGGTGAAGCTGGCGCCGTGAGCTCCAGAAGTGGCTCACCGGAGAAGAAAGTGTTCACGGTGGCGCGGGGAAATTGGTTGCTTTCTAGTGCTGGGAGTTGAAGCAATGCAGCTGCGGGAGTGGTGCGAAGAGATGTTGGGCAAGGGGGGAAGCTTATATAGGCAAAGGGCTGGGCTCTCGGGAGTTGAGGCAAATCAAATAGGATTCGTGACTGGCACTGGAGGTGGAATCGAGATGGGGTGCAAGTGTTGGGACGTGGCAACGACTGTGCCAGAGAAGGGGGATCACGCCAAATCCGGCTGGAGCAAGGCGACGGGATCGCTGGTCTTGGCATGGCCGCAACGTTGCGCTACTTTGCTACTGCTGGAGCGCGCGCGCGGGGGGAAATCACGGCACAGCGCGACTGATGTTGCTCCGCGGTGGCGGCATGGTTGCGCACAGGTGGTGGCTATGTGGCGGTAGTGGTGGCAGCGTGGGAACTTTTACCGACGGCCAGTTCAGCGGCGAGGCGAAGTGGCGGGGTGCGGTCGAACGGTGCTGGTCGTGGTCGAAAATGGCACAGGGGCCTGGTTGCAAGGTTTGGACTGATTCGCGAAGGGTTGGACTAATCTGCAAGGAATTCTTTCGGGATCTTGGGCCTATTTGCAAATCTGGAGATCTGGAGGGCTGATCTGAGATCTTGTTTGACAGATGAGTATTACTAAATCACTTGGACTCATCTAGCTGGAAAAATGGTAAAATCCAGTAAGATCTGATGGTTTTGACAAAAATCGAAAACAGGGTAATTAGGGTAAACAGGGTAATTAGGGTTTGAAACTTTGGTGAGGCTGAAACTAGGGTTTTGGTTGAGGTTTTGAAATTCTTCCAGAAGGGAAAAATGCTCAGAAAAGTGAAGCGGAGATATTCACTGAATCAGATCAAAGTTTGGAGATGGTCTGAGACTTTTAGTCTTTTTGAGCTTCTGACAAATTTGAAAAGAACTGATCTGCGATACTTTTGGAATAAAAAGCGAAAATGGTCTGAAGGGCGGAGTTTAGCTGCCAAATTTTTAAATTAAGGTAGTGGCACACCTAAGATCATAATTCTGAGATAAGAGATCAAAAATGGGGTTCAGACATCCGAGAATCCAATGAAGATATGCTGACTGGCAAGCTAAAGAGATGGCAAAATTTGGGATGTTACATAGGATACAAAGTGATGTGGAGAACTTTGTTCGTCATTGCATCACCTGTCACAAAGCTAAATCAAAACTTAACCCTCATGATTTATACACTCCATTACCCATTTCCTAATTCTCCTTGGGAAGACATTAGTATGGATTTTTTTGTAGGATTGCCTAGAATGGAACACTTTAGGATTGCCTAGAAGGCTAAGTGGGGTAGAGACTCTGTGTTTGTGGTAGTTGACAAATTTTCTAAAATGGCACACTTTATTCCATGTCAGAAGAGCGACGATGCTTCACATATTGCTGAATTATTTTTCCAAGAAATTGTTCATTTGCATGGAATGCTATGTACTATTGTTTCGGACCATGACACCAAATTCTTGAGCTACTTTTGGAAGAGGGGAAAACTAGGTATGAAGCTGCAATTTTCTACTACTTGCCATCCACAAACTGAAGTCATCAACCATACATTGTCGACTATGCTGAGGGTGATGCTCAAGAAGAACTTGAAAGAGTGGGAATATTGTTTGCCGCATGTGGAGTTTGCATATAATAGGGCGGTACATTCGACCACTAACATGAGTAGACGAAGAAACACATCGAGAAGATGACAAAGCAATATGTAGCAAGGGCGAACAAGATGAGGAAGAAGATGGTGCTTGCACTAGGTGATCTTGTATGGCTACATTTGAGGAAGGATATATTTCCTAAACAACGCATATCAAAACTCATGCCGCAGGGAGATGGACCTTTCAAAGTTTTGGAGAAGATTAATGACAATGCCTACAAGATAGAGTTACCAAGGAAGTATGGACTCGGTGCAACATTCAATGTTTCGGACCTCTCTATTCTTTGGTTCTACAATCTCAGACTTGAGGACAAGTCCTTTTCAAGAAGGGGAGCCTGATGAGGACATCCCTGGCACTAGTAGCACTAGGATGCAACCAGAAAAAATATATAGGACTAATCACTCGAGTAAAGGCTAAACAATTACAACAATAGGTGAATTTGTTTCTTAATGAATTAACTTATGCTATAGATGAGAATTTGCTGCTACCTAATAATTCTTATTTAATGTTGATTAGATATGAAGAGGGAGAGTATAATGAAAATGACTTAGCTATATATGAGAAAGAGGATGAAGAGACTTAGTCTTGTACGAGCACTGAGCCTTGATTGAGTTACCACCGACTTCGAGTTTGAGACGGATTCCTCTGGAATAGTTTTAGAGTTTGTTAGTTGTGAATGGGTAAGCCCCTCTCTATATATTGCTGGTTGCCGGCCTTGTAAAACTTAAGTCCACCCATAAACATATTTTCAAGATTGAAGTATAGAAACCCTAGCTGATAGTTTTGAGAGTTGAAACTCTACTGTCTTTGTTCTTGTAGTTTTCTTCGGAATTGCTTGAATGGATCTTCATGATCACCCTATTCGTTTGCCAACTCAGTGTGTGGCCATGTGGATAGATATCTTCAGAGTGTTGTTGGGTGAATTCATTTATTGCATGTTCTTGCTCTACTCATGGTTGGCAATCTCGGTTCGTTAGGTCATATTAGTTATCCAAACTCTACGTCGTGAGATTGGGCAACCCTTTGTGGGCACGTTTTCATCAAGCGTGTTCATATCACGTGCGTTGGTGATTGATCTATTTAGAAGGACTGTTGGGTTCCATAATGTCAGACTGAAGGGACTGGTGCTGTAGCAGAATAGGGAAAATTCAGGACCGCACTGGTTGTTTCGAAAACTTGTGTGTGAGCAGACATGGTTGTCCTACATGTCAAGCTTGATAGACCAACGTGTCTGATTAATACAATGTTGATTTACATTGAATCATACAGTATACTTAGCCAACTCTCTACTACCTCATTTTGGCCAAATGTTGCAGCAAGTGTGTTTATGTTTGCCCATAATGACATGTATCAATTGGTTGAAAGTGTTGGTTGATCCCACCTAAAATGGTGTGATTGTGTAATAACTGTAAGTGAACGGTCGAACATTGAGCACTTGAGGGTCAAATTCTACGAGGAACAAGCGTATTTGTCTTTCTAGCTTAATGGATCATTGATTAAGTCTAAACGAGTTGTGGGTGTGTTTTTGTACAACTAATTCTACTACTAAAACTATCAATCTAGGGTTTAAAAGTAGTAACGAGAAATATGAAATCTAGGGTTTGTAAGGCGGAATGAAAATCTAGGGTTTCGGGAGTTCCTTAACCATCCAGCGTAATTCTATCTGAGTTTCGAGGATTGCAACTTAATTTCAATTGTTTTCAAAGACATATTACGTTGCCAGTATGGTTGCTGGTACAACAGTCAGAGGATGGCTTTCACTATTACGTTTGACGAGAGCCTCTCTCCTGTTCAAGATCCCGTGTTAAGGCACTAAGGACTCAAGAACTCCCCTAAATTCTTGTTAAGGCTCAACTGTTACATCTATTGTCAAAACAAGAATTCAGGGTTTAGAGGAAGAAAACATTAGTAAATAACTCCAAAACTTGAGATCAAGACCAAGGAAGAATCATGCCTTCTGGATTAGGTCATCCCTAACCCTAGAATGGATCTACTCGCAAAAAGCCATAAGAATGCAGAAATAATAATAAGAATTAAATAAAAACTCACTTGATTGCTTGGAAATGGAAGTTTCCATCCTTGCTGGCTTACAAAAGCAATAAAAATAGAGAAGGGTGCTCTTCTAAGAAAACTAGACTAAAAACTACCTAAAAATCGCATATGAAAGCATGCAAAAAGCATGTCTAATTGAGCCAAAAGTTTCCTTATTTATAGTACATGGGTTAACGTGCCCAAAAACAACTCCTTGACATGCAGGCGATGAAGTCTGGCTTCAAACAGTGAGAAAAGGAATAAATTTGAGTCAAAACCGACCAGTTCTGATGAAACCATGCTAAAATCAACCAAAACCGACTAGTTCTGATCGAATACGACTAAAACCAACCAAATCTGGTTAAAATTGACCAAATTCGACCAGTTCTGATCAAATCCGACCAGTAAAAGTAGAAGAAACCGAGTCGAACACGACCAGGATACGTGGCGTCACTGCTACATAATACATTATCACAGTCGGTTCAAAACAGTCATCACAGACGGTTCTAAACTGTCAGTGATATTTGAGTCAGTGATAGTCCGAGTACTATCACTGACGATTCTGAACCGTCTGTGATATTTCCTATATCATAGACGGTTTTGAGCTCAAAACTATCTGTGATACTCATACTATCACAAACAGTTTTTAGCTTATAACCATCTGTGATAGTATGGGTATCACAGATGATTTTAAACTCATAACCGTCTGTGATAGTCTCCTTATCACAGACGGTTTTCAGCTCAAAACCGTCTGTGCATATCAATTTTTTTTAAAGATTGGTCTATTTTTGTGGCTAGCCTCAGGAATCATGCTAGCCATACCCTCTATACAATAGCATTTCATATATACAACTCAACATTTCATTTCATACATACACATAACTTAGCTTTTAAGACATACACAATCTCAGCACTTCGGACACATACACAGAAACAATAAATCGATCAAATTGTATGTTTCATGCAACATTTCAAAAATATGTACAATTGAGATTGAACAAATAAAAGTAATCGACAATTAAAGTATTTATGTTAGATATGTATTAGTGTACTTGTCACAGTTAGTAAGGACTGCACTAATACAAAGCACAGGGGTCACTAAACAACCCCTTAGGTGCTATGACATCCTCCATGAAAAATGAAGTGAGCATCCCTCAGATTAAACCAATCTATGCAAGGTCAAAGTTTTCTGAAGGGAAGTCGACCCACTGCAGCAAGAGTTTCTACCGAATAAATTAGTTTAATGGAGTTGTAAATTTTGCCAAATCGATACAGAGGGCAGCAATTGTATAGGAAAATTCAGCTGGTAAGGGGTGATGAGGTTGTACATGTGGTGCATCATGTAGAAGCCACATGTCATGTCATCTGGCTGCTGATGGCACTGCCAACGTATAGATTGAGAGTTAGCTGGGGAGACATTACAAAGTAAAATAGATGCCGATTGAAATATGTACCAGAAATTGTATCCACTGAAACCTATCGGCTCACCGCTTGTGGTGTTGCTCTCCCTCGGCAAAGTAGTTCATGAAAGCCCTGCAGATAGTCGAAATTGACACTTTAAGGACTGTAAATCTAGATGCAACACGGGTCCACATGAATATCATAAAACATGTTGACCTTTCGACTACATCTCGCGCAGCACCATACTCATACCCTTTCCTCTAAATGAATTAAGGTAGAACACCTTGTTCCCTTTCGGAATGGGCACCAGCAGAATCCAGTGGTAACTACATGTTACGCGTAAATAATTTATAATTTAGTCTAAGTTTGGGGTGTGCATATGGAGACACTAATCTAGGGTAAAGTACTGATAAAAACACTTACTTCTGGTTGTAGGGTACAAGTATGTAAACCTTGTTGACTTGAGAAAGCGATCCTCTTTTGATGTAGTCAGCAACGAAGTCCGCATTGCTCTTAACCATCACCTCGGGGACCAGCAGGGGGTCTAGGAAACCGACAGGTTCCCATTTAGTTTTGGCATATCTGGTCATGCAGCTACACGAAACTAACCAATAAATAAATGACATATATCCGTATATGCACCAATAGGCGTAGGATAGTAGATACTTACAACACCCAAGACTGTAGGATTGACACGTCGAGCGCGTCTTGGTTGAATAAATTGTGCAAGTCTTCGAAGATCACCGGATAGGTCCCGACGTCCTAGTGGAACTCTGCCACGGTGTACTTGATCATGAAGTGCGTTCGATGCTGCGTCCTGGTTTCGTTTGTTTTCTGCATGTACTATAACACCCTGGATTTGGGGTGAAAATTCTTTTGCATAAAAAGTCATGCATGCATATGTCTCTTCAAGAGCAGCAAAATCAGCCCAGATTTATTTAATCCTAAGCCCTAAAATTTCAAAATCTTCCATACGAACCCAAATCAAGATCTGACTATCCAGATTTGATCTACTATTTATCCTAAGTATAAAATTCTATAGAAGTCAAATTCAATTCCATCTCTAACCCCCAGAATTATCAACTTCTTTCTGTTTTCGAAAACAGAAATGATATATTATTCTAATTACCCTAAATACTCTGAACTTTGATTTAATCAAATCCTAACCTGATCCAAACCAACTTATCCTTGGATTATGATTATGGGTATGACAATACCTTAATCCAAAAAGTTGGCAACCAGATTCCATTATCTATGCCCTTTTCACAAATCAGTCCAAATAGTATCGCAGTTCAGTCCTTCTCCAGATCTTTTAGAAGCCTGAGAAGGGAAAATGTCACAAATAAACTCCAAATTGAAATATGTTTCAGTGAACACCTCCCAAATACTATTCAACACCAAATCTTCTATGAGTATCTCAAAATCAAATCCTAAATCCTAGAAATTCAGCATTTGACAAAATCCAGATTTCAAATACCCTAAATTACTCTATTGTCGTTTTCGTTCAAAAACTACTCAAATGTTCCAAATCTCATTTATCTTTTCCAAATCATCTATTGAATGAAGTTTGCTAGATTTATGAAGTTCAAATCAGCCCTAGTTCTCTAAATCTCAGATTTTACGGATCAGTCCAAAACCCAAATTCCTGTAATTGCATTTAAGTCCATATTCGACCATTGCTTTGCACCGCCCAGCGTCAAGTCTCGATGAATCGACAAATTGATAAATTTCAAAGCCGCCTGCTCGCCGTCGCGTCTTTGTCACCATTGTTACTTCTATGCCCAGCCAGTCTCGTTACCGGCGCAAATTTTGTTGCTGTTCCCTCCTTGCAAGCTCCGTCCCTGCTCTATTTAAACACCCCACCGTCTTGTGTAATTCTCACTTCACCAGAAATCGCCTATGTCCCAATCTTTTTCGTTTTCGTCTTCTTCTCCAGTGAGCTACCGAGGAGGAGCACGGTGCTAGATCAATCCACTGCACCATCCTTTAATCCAACCTCACCAGTGAGTACCCCTTATCCATCTCTCTGTGCTGTAGCATTTAATTGCACTCCAACGCGCTCTAACATCGGTGATCGCCAGAATCCTCAATTTTCCCTGTTTCGGCAATGCAAATTGATTTAGCCCGAATTAGCCTTCCCTTTTGTTGAATCAATTGATCAGTAGCGTAATCCTAGGAAGCCTATGAATTTGGATTTTACATTCGAGCTCAAATTGAAGCACTCCCAATTTTCACGCGCCGCCATGAATGCCTCACATCGCCGGCGAGCTCCACCTCATCTCCGACCAAACCAACCACACCAACTTGTTCCTTGTATCCCGTAGATGGTGTAGCCAAGTTTAATTGTCCAGCATTGCTTTGTTGCAATTGCGCCATCTTCACCGTCTTCTTCCACTCCGGTGTCAACGCCGGTGAGCCCTAAAACCAAAACCTCAACTGCAACCAAATTGCCTACTCCAGCATGATCAGCATCACTCCAGGAGCAAAAGCCCTCGATCAATTTCAAGTTCTATTAATTCCTGTGCTTTGTCACCGTGAGCCATTTCTGGCATCGTCGCCTGTGTGCCGTCCGGTCGCCGCCGACCATCGCCGTCGTCGGCACCATGCCCAGCAGATTCGCTTTGACCTCCTGAGCATATCTCTTCAGTACCTCGACCTCTGATTCTGCCCAAAATCACGTTACAACTATGCCAAGATTTGTCCAATAGCTGTACTGTACCGTGTCGCGACCGTGTTTCCTCGCCGCCGTTCATCACCGTCCGGCTATCTCAGTTCCTGAAACTACCACCAATGAGTTCCTATTGTCTTCGTCTACCTCCTAGGCATAATTGGCAAAGCAATTGAGGCCTTGAATCAACTTCACAGCTATGCCCTACTTCCTGTTCATGTCAAGCCTATGTCAACCCATGTCAACTGATAAGCATTGGACCAATTCAACCACTTCTGATTATGGAAATTGAAAACCACTTTGTCTAACAAGCTGGTAGAACCATGTTCTATCTTTTCTCCAACTACAACACCTTCAGTTAAGTTCTCTAGCTTTCCTTGAAGCTATGCCAGGCTATGAACCGAATGTCGATCTATTGACATTCGCTGTTTTTGAGCAAACCAACTGCGGACTTAATGTCCAGATTGAAACCTTGAAACCTTGAGATCCTCTAACACCCATCCTTAGCACAAATTCCTTGAAACCCTAGAATCTCGACTTAGTTCAGCTTGCAATCTCAATCAGTTTCAGTACCGTTCAGTTATTCTTTTTAAAGCATATCTGCATGTAGATCATAAAACATTTTAATATAATTAGTAATCATTGTGTGTTTGTTTGTCGCCGAGCAGATCCAGAAGCTAAGTTTGAGGACTTTGCTATTGACCCGACATCAACTGCTGATTTTTACGACGCGGAAGGCAAGTCATATTCTTGAGCATATTGAACCTATATTTCACAAGTTGCTATAATATAACCTTGAATATAAGTAGTATTTGCATGTGAAAGAATGATTGAGTTATGATATGAAATGGCAGTATTAGGCTGGATGCCTGTGAAATGTGAATTAATCAAGTAATGAGCCATGAACTATTATATGTGTATTTATGTATATCCATGAAATAAAACCCCTAGCCGTGATCAGAATTTGGTATGAAATGGTGGTGGCACTGGATGTGTGTGGCTGTGGATGGTCTGGTCACTGGGATATAAGGACTAGAACCTTGTGTTGTGCGTCTAGTGGAATGAAAAACGTGCTGACCGCAAGACTGGTATGGGACAGGCCTGAACAAGTAAGTATGCAGATCGCACATGAAACCCCTACATGAGATGGCATGTGATGCATGATTAGCATAGAGTGCGGCTCCTACACATATCATTGAATGTGATGATGCACGCTGACCCAGTAATGGGAAGATGCAGTATGGGGTGGGGGGGAGAACCTGCCACAATTGTGGTTTGCATGAAAACCACTGGGTCAGGGGTGAATTGTGGGTGAAACATAACAAAAGTTCTTGTTATCTCCACCTTGCCATTCACACTGTGTAGTGAGGAAGGGTCTAATCATCTTGATAGGATGGGCATGAAAGTGGAATATCTTGCGGGTAAATTGGTACCTCTCTGCAGAGTTAAAAACGTATTTGAATACTCTGAGCTCCCGGGTTTGTAGGAGTCTACTGCGGTGGATTAAATCCACGGGGTGTGGCACATGTATGTTTTCTAAATAAAATTTGATAAGTCAAGATTACCCAAATGACATGTGTTGTCATGATAAGGGGTGCTACCGTGGGCTGTCGTGTGTCGACGTGTCGCGGTAGTGCTATAAATAGTGAACATGAATACAATGCTATGCTATGAAAAGTATTGCCATGAGTTGATTTATAATGGAAAGATTATTTTGCAACCACCCATACTTCTTTACTAGCATAGGTTCATATCATCACTACTATATGTATCTACTCTTACCTATGACTTGCTGAGTACGTAAGTACTCACCCTTGCAACCTGAAATCCAATAGATGGAGCGTTCAACGATGAAGATGAAGGCATGGAGAACTTCATGGATCCAGAAGGAGGAGAGTCAGTTTCGTAAGAACCCTGATGTGTGTTGTTCTTGACGAGGATTGTTACCCAATCTAGTTTGGAATCAATGCGCATCTGGTTCAAGACTGATTCGAACCAGGTAGGTGTCCGTTGCTATGATCTCAGATGACCTAGGAAGCGCGGACACATGGTCGCAGACAGTATGCGGTCAAGAGCCCGTACGCGATGCGCGGACAGGAGGTCGCAGACAGTGCGCGGTCAGGTAATTGCCGACAATACACGGTCAGAAGGTCATGGACTACTCTCGACCAGGATGACTCGGGGTTGCTTAGGCCCTACAACAAGCTTATCCCGAGGACCCCGGAGATTCTTCCACGTATGAAGACAACTATCAGGAGGTTAATATGTGCGGTTATCCCTTAATTTCACATGTTAAGCCTGCGTGGAAGTCAAGTGCGGTTATCAAAACTGCACCCGAGCAACCGTTCAAAGCCGTTGTGCGTTGGCGCCCTTTCAACCAGTATAAAAGGGTGAGCAAATGCACCAGACGAGGACATGATAGATCATAAAGAGACAACTCGAACAGATTCAACAGATCCCAGAGATCGACAACAGCAAGCTTTCATAGGCTAGTTTAGTCATTTTTTAGACAATCACACGGAAAAGATCTTCGCCTGTGATGATCTTTTCCATAACTTTGTAACCTTTTTTCCATACATAGTGAAATCTCAACAGGACGTAGGTCTATTACTCCCACCATCGAGGGCCCGAACCTGTATAAATCTTTTTGTGTTCCAACCGACATTGCTCATCATCCCTTCCCGGAGGGACACCCTGAAAGGCTTCACAACTCATGAAATTCTGCATAAGTTCGACTAAGGACTCCGAGTCTGAATCATCGACAGCTGGCGCCCACTGTGGGGCCTTTCTCAAGGCATTCTTATTTCTATCTGGAGGTTCGGTGAGCCATGTCTGGAGCATATGATTCCGAGAATGACTTCGATCTCAAGTATTATGGCCACATCTAGATGCCTTCACCTAGTGATCCTATTCCAATGGAGGAAACCAGAGGCAAAGACGTCCCAGAGGTTGATTCGACCACTCGGGTCATGTCTATCGACTAGGAGACAACGGACACAGAACCAGAGCCCACTATGGTTCTTACTGCGTTAGAGGTTGAATCCGGTCCATCGCATGGCCCTACTGAGGGTAGGGGCGATGTAGACCAGGAATTCAGTCCGGGGAGGTTTGATCTTGATAACCTCCACCGTCTCTTTGATTTCGACTTGGAACAAACAGAGATGTTTTCTCCATCGGCGACCTCGCTCCGTAGACAATTCGCTACCTTATCGGAGGAAACTCCTGATTGACGGGCTGCCAGGGAAGAACAGGAACGCAAATAGAAGGAGGATCAAGATCATGAGCAACAAGATAACAAACTTCACAGAGCAGCCCTAGAGGCTCTTCAAAATGTGCAAGCTCGTTACCATGCTGCTCCGAGTTCCTCCCCTCGATCACGTGGTCGCAAACGCGACCAGACACCATCTTTACTCCCGGAACATTTGCCGGTGGACGAAGAGACGGTGACACCTGGCGCACCCTGGAGGAGTACGCATGGCCGGCTTCGATCCATCACAGAGGTCCTGCGTAATTTTCCTCCTACGGTCACAGATGCGTAGAAACCGGCTTTCGCAAGAATCCTGTCAGAGAGGTTGGACGAGGTCGCATCCGAAGTGACCCCAACAGCCTCTTTCCAGTTAGCGACACGTTCCCATGACCGAGAATACTCTAACTCTGGTTCTGGTAGACGGAATCGTCCACCAACAGTACTGTCTCGGCATGAGAAAACCCGACGGGTGGGGAATTCTCGTGATCGGGAACAAATTCCTGTTCACTCTCGCCTGGGACCACGCGTGGCTTCTCCTTCGCGTGAGGTCGCCCGAGATCAGGTCGCAAGTCGCAGGTCCATTCATGGTCCTTATGTCGGCTGTAAAGCTTTCTCGCCCGGCCTTCATGTGGTTGTTTGGCCAGACAAGTTTAAACCAGGGGCCATAGAGAGATTTGACGGAACTTAGAATCCAACCAAGTTCCTTCAAATTTATATCACTGCTATTCAGGCAGCAGGTGGCGATGACCTGGTCCTGACCAACTATTTGCCTACAGTCCTCGAAGGACCGGCAAGAACCTGGTTGTTTAATCAGCCCGAGGGTTGAATCTATAACTGAGAAATGTTGTGCGATGCCATCCTCAACAATTTCCAAAATTGTTATCAGAAGCCGGGTAAAGAGGACGACATCCACTGACTACGACAAACTTCGATCGAAACTCTTCGTCAGTTTGTCAACAGATTTGTCGGGGTGAGAAATACCATCCCGAACACATCTATTAACTTGTTATCAGGGCGTTTAAACACGCCGTTCGATATCGGAGGTTCACCGAAGATTTGCTCATCCATCCTCCTCGATGAGTAGCCGATCTCTTTGATATGGCTGATCGATATTCCGACGCGGCCGAGGCCGTTGAGTGGAACCGGATGGTGGATAAGGGTAACTTACCGCCTCAACCAGGTCTCAAGGACGTGAAGAGGGACGATTCGAACAAGAAGCCGGAGTTTTCGTCAGGCGGGAAGTCGAAGAAATCAAAAAGGAGTCGATCTGGATAGTACCGAGAGGTCGCAGTCGCAGAGAAGCCTCCATCGACCAAAGGTAACAAACCCTCATTCGAAAATAAAACTGCTTCTGGTGGTCGTAGTGCCGACCAGCCAGAGAAGTCGACTAACCCGCAGGAAGGCAAGAGATGGTGTCCACTCCACAACTCTGCAGGTGACGACCTCAAGAATTGCCGGAGTTGGTTGAAGCAGTTGGATGACTTCTACCAGGGGATCGGACCTATGCCGACCTTGCCACCAAAAGAACAGACTTGTAGGCTAAGAGACGCCAGCGAGGACGAAGAGATGTCCTACCAGGTACCGCGTAATCATGTTAATGTTATTTTTAGAGGTCCCTCTTCTTTTGTTTCTAAGCGACAATTTAAAGCCTTTTATTGAGAGGTGAACCAAACGGAGACTCCCCTTGGTGAACCTCAGTACCCCTGTTGGTTAGATACACCTTTGACGTTTGATCGTTCTGATTGTCCTGTGGGGCTTACTCGACCATTCAGGCTACCTTTGGTCATAACCCCAATAATTAGCAATGCGAGAGTGGAAAGGGTCCTGATCGACGGAGGTAGCTCCTTGGACATTTTATTGGTCAAGGCACTCGACGAGATGCAAATTCCTTGTTCAAAAATCAAACCCATAATTCATCCATTTTATGGGATAATTCCTAGTCCCTCTATGATGCCATTGGGACAGGTGGTGCTCCCGGTCACACTGGGTGAACCAGATAACTTCCGAACAGAATTAGTTACTTTTGATGTAACTGATTGTGATTCGGCTTATAACGTAATCTTTGGCAGGCCAACTCTTGCTAAGTTCAAGATGGCTACGCACTATGCTTACTAGTGCGGCAAGTTGCTTGGCCCCAAGGGTGTTATTTCGGTCTGAGGCAGTCGCAACGTGGCATTGACGTGTGATCGATTATCCTTGGAGATGGTAGATCACCTTCCCCTCCTAGAAGCCCAAATCGCCACAATGTGTACTGATACAATCAAAGCTGCTCCTCGACCAAATGAATCATTAAAATTGGTTCCATTGTACCCAGATGATCCGTCCAAGACAATTTGGGTTGGATCGGGCCTGGACGGCAAATAGGAACTTGAGCTCGTTATTTTCCTCCTAGCTAATGCATATGTGTTTGCGTGGAAACCATCTGACATGCTCGGTGTCCCAAGGGAGGTAATTGAGCACAGGTTAGCAATTCGACCTGGACAACGACCAATAAAGCAGAAGCTCAGGCGTTTTGCTGTTGATCGGTAAGAAGCCATCCGAGAGGAGTTGGATAAGCTCCAAAAGGCCAGATTCATTCGCGAAGTCAATCATCCGGAATGGCTTGCAAACCCAGTCATGGTCCACAAGTCAAATGGCAAGTGGCGCATATGCATCGAGCATACCAGCCTAAATAATGCCTGTCCGAAGGATGACTTTTCCCTTCCCCGCATCGATTAGCTGGTCGATTCTACTGCGTGTTGTGAACTGATGAGTTTCCTGGACGCTTACTCAGGATATCATCAAATTAGCATGGCGGAAGAAGATGAAGAGAAGACTACCTTCATCACACCATTCGGCATCTACTGCTATGTCAGAATGCCGTTTAGTCTCAAGAACACTGGCTCCACGTACCAGCACTTGATGCGAAAGACCTTTCTTTCCCAGATGGGGCGTAATCTTGAAGCTTACGTAGACGACCTGGTTGTAAAAAGTTTAAAAAGTTCGTCTCATTTAGACGATCTTGCTGAGACCTTTTGTAATTTGAATCGATTTGGTATAAAGTTAAACCCGAAAAAATGTTTTTTCGGGGTTTCATCTGTTTAACTTCTCGGTTTTCTTGTTTGTTCCAGAGGAATTGAAGTCAATCCTGAAAAAAACAGGGCTATCGAACAGATGAGGTCTCCCTCGACCATCAAGGATGTTCAGCGCCTAGCAGGTCGCATGATGGCATTGAGCCAGTTCATATCGCGACTAGGTGAAAGGGGACTACCTTTCTTCAAAGCCCTACGCAAAGATCACAATTTTACGTGGTTTGATGGGGCCGAAAAGGCATTTCAGGAGGTAAAAGCATATCAATCCAGTCCGCCGGTCTTGGTTTCCCTCGACAAAGAGGAACCATTACTCCTTTACTTGGCGGCCACACCTCACGCGGTCAGTGCTATTCTGATCGCGAGCGGAAAGCGAGGGTGTGCACAAACCCATATACTACGTAAGCGAGGTACTTCATGGTCCTAAGGAGCAATACCCTGAGGTCCAGAAGATACTTTATGCACTACTGATTGCTTCCCGTAAGCTACGACATTACTTCCAAGCACATAAGATCATAGTGCCCTCATCTTTTCCTTTGGGGGACATTGTCCGGAATCTGGAGAAATCTGGTCGGATCACCAAATGGGCTATCGAACTCGGAGCATTCGACATCCATTTCACGCCCCGCACCGCGGTCAAGTTTTAGGTCCTGGCCGACTTTGTGGTCGAATGGACTAATCCTGAGCCGCCCGTGCAGGTGTTCGAAGATTTGGAATGCCCTGATCACTGGACAATGTACTTTGATGGCTCTCGTAGTTTTCAACACTCGGGGGCTGGAGTGGTCTTAGTTATGCCCCAGGGTGAACAGCTGAAGTATGTCATTCAACTACACTTTGTTGCGACCAACAACGCAGCAGAGTATGAAAGTCTCATTGCACGGCTTCAGGCAGCAAAATTCCTCGGAGTCCGTCGATTAGTGGTGAGGGGAGACTCACAGCTGGTCATAAACCAGGTAAACAAGGAGTACAACACCTCCGATGAGACAATGGCTCATTACCTGGGGGAAGTGAGGAGATTGGAAAAACACTTCAGTCATTTCGAAGTCCAACACATCCAACGAAAGGACAATATTCTCGCAGACCAATTATCCAAAATTGGGTCCTCACGCACATCCGTCCGGCAGCAGTGTTCGTCGAACACTTGGAACATCCCTCGATCATGACTACGGTCGAGGATGATTCAGTAACAGTCTGTGTTGCCAACCTCGGACAGGAATGAGATTGGACCCATCCATTCAGGGTCTATCTCGAACACGGGACCTTGCCCGAGGATGAAACCGAAAGCGATCGGTTAGTTTGAAAAGCACGTCTATACAAACTCATAGAAGGAGTTTTATACGGAAAAGGTACTCAAGGAGTATTCATGCGCTGTGTGTCCCAAGAGGAAGGTAAATCCCTCTTGAAAGAAATCCATGATGGTGTATGCGGTGCACACGCGTCATTTCGTACATTGATCGGAAAGGCTTTCCGACAAGGATTTTACTAGCCTTCGGCACTTAATGATGCCAAGAGTATGGTCAAGACATGTCCTCAGTGTCAATTCTGTTGGATCAAGGATGCCCACTAGAGGGGGGGTGAATAGGAGGCTTTTAAAAACTTAAAAACTTAAAGAACAAATCAAGAACAAATAATATGAACAAGGGAAAGAGAACGAACACAACGGTTTTTACCGAGGTATCGGAGACTCGCCCAGTCTCCACTAATCCTCGTTGAAGCACTCAAGTCACTTGAGTTTTGCCTCAATACTCACGAAGAGTATTATCAACTAAGGTTGCTCCTTGTCCACTCCGGAAAGGCGAGCACCGATGCCTTGTACAAGCTTGTCGAGCCTCTCCAACAATCTCTGTTCTGGAGAGGTCAACGGCCACGCCTCCGAACCGTCTAGGTGAGGGCGCTCACCAAGAGTAACAGGCAGCGAGGTCTTCTCAAGACCTCCAAACATGCACCGAGAAGCTAAGTGAATTCAAATGCAAAAGAACTGAAACTCTCGGTGGATCGGAAAACACTCGACTTGATCAAAAGACCAAGATTTTAAGTGGAAAACTAAAGCTCAAGAGTGTATAAGAAATGCTGCTGCTTGTTGTATAAAACTTATGCCCAAAGCCCCTTTTTATAGCCTCAAGAATCAAATGAACCGTTGGAGCTAGGGCTGAAAATCAGCAACCCAAACTGACAGTCAGTTTGCCTAACTGACAGTCAGTTCAGTGCACAACGGTCGACAAAATTTACGGAATAAACTTTGCTAGCCGTTCGTGGTCGAAAAAGGAAAGCTGAAACCCACAACTGACAGTCAGTTACACAAACTGACAGTCAGTTCGACCACAAACTCAACCAAAAACAAATAGAAACTCAGTTAAAAGCACTGTGGTCGAAACCCCAACTGACAATCAGTATGGACAAACTGACAGTCAGTTTACTACAATAAGTTTGAGCCCAAAATACACCCTCTCTGGACAAATGTCAGTTAACACTAACTGACATTCAAACTGACAGTCAGTTTAGCAAACTGACAGTCAGCATGAACAAAAATAGAGATAACTTTAAATCCAGAAATCCAAAAGAGGTGTTTAATAGCTCGTTGGAAAGATAATTTCAAGGGCTACAATTTTGTCAACAGAAGAAAAAGCCAGATCTGCCTAGATCTTTCTGAAAATTGCAAATACTCTTCTGCTGTCAAAAACTGAACTGAAAAACCAGATTTTTCAAATAAGTTTAAAACCAAATCCAACCAAAAATGATGCAATGCAATGACCTAGATTTCTCGGTTTGCGTTGGAGATAAAGAGAGGACTTTCGCCACCCCTCTTTATAGTACGGTTAAAACTAAAAAATAATTTCCTAAACCGATCAAACTCCAAACACCGAGATCGGTCAAAATAAAACAAATATTACCTCAGGTCCTTTGCATCTTTAATCCTTGCAACTTTCGTTTTGGTGACCTTGCACTTGCGACCTTGACTTCCAACCTTTAACTACGACCACAGCCAACATTGCGACCTTGCGCTTGCGACTTTGGACCTATGACCTGCAGATCTTCCCGGATCACTTGCGGACTTTACAGAAATCGCTCTGCATAGAAATAGCTCAAAGACAAGGTTAGTCCAAAACACTTAATGTCATCAATAATCAAAATCAACCTAAAAGGGCCTAGATGCAACAAATTCCATGCGAGACAGGTTCATCAACCTGCCTACGCTCTACAAACCATTCCTCTATCATGGCCCTTCACAGTCTGGGGGATGGATAATGTTGGTCCTATGCCACAAGCGGTCAATGGATACAAGTTCTTGTTCGTAGCTATTGACATGTTTACAAAGTGGATTGAGGCCGAACCAGTACGCAACATTACTGCTACTGCTACACAAAAGTTCTTTCATAAGGACATTGTGACTCGATTCGGTGTTCCAAATCGCCTTATCACTAATAATGGTTCCCAGTTCGCTAGCGGTCTCTTTCTGGACTATTGCGACACCGTTGGAACCAAGGTGTGCTTTGCTTCTGTAGCTCATCCGCAGAGCAATGCTGCTGTCGAACGTGCCAACGGGCAAATATTGCAGGGCATCAAAAAGTGTGTGTTTCATCACCTTAAGACACGCTCGGGGGCTTGGGTAGACGAGCTCTATACCGTTATGTGGGCACTACGTACTACTTCTAGTCGAGCAACTGGTGAGACACCTTTCCATTTGGTATATGGGGCTGAGGTTGTGTTACCCATGGAAATTAGTATTGGTTCTGTCCGAACAGATCAATTTGAACAAGTTGATCAGAACAGGCAATGATTACAAGATCTCATCATCCTAGAAGAAAAACGTGATCGAGCCCTGGTCAAGTCCGTGGTGTATTTGCAAGCTTTGCGCAAATACCATAACAAAAGGGTACGACCACATTGTCTTCACGTGGGCGATCTGGTTTTACGTAAAATACAAAACCAATCTAATCGCAACAAGTTCTCCCCACAATGGGAAGGTCCCTATACTGTTGTCTCAGTGCCGCGACCAGGATCAGCTCGGTTAGCGATGGAGGATGGTCGGATCTTATCCAATACATGGAACATCGATCAACTACACAAGTTCTACGTGTAAGTTCCCAATCCCTTTTCCTTTTCAATTAGCCTGATTTCACAAAATCAGTACTTTTAGTTGCTTCATGTGTTAAGTATTTCTTTTGTCCATATGTTACGAATCTGGCTCGGGGGCTGGTCATCGATAGTTGTATCACTACAATAGCTTGCTCGGATTCGTTGGCCGATCTCGCGATCACTTCCAAACAAGACACCCCTCAATAAGCCATTTCTCAACGCACACGGGGCTTGCTGGCATGTCCTTGGTCATCAGAGTGGCTGCCAGTTTGCAATAAGGTTGGGTATTGTATAGAATATGATTGTCGGCCTGGTCGAGTATCTCTGGTCGTCGTTACACCCATATCCCTCCTGTGCTGATAATACTAAGTCTTCAGTATACATAATCACAGGAGGGGGCTAGGGGAATATGGTCGCAACATGAAACAAAAAGAAGCGCTGTCTTTCAAAACATAATGCATACATTCGCATTGGATGAATTGTATCTGTCCATGTCGCGCCCCGCACAGGGTACCACGACTACTCCCGTGGAGACCTAGCTCGCTGCAGTTGGCCTCATACATACATACCACTGACTTCCCAGGATAAGTCAAGCACAGGAGTTCATTGCAGCAGAGTAACTTACAAAATATCATTGATAAACAGTATGGCCTGCTGGCCTGATACAACAAGAGTAATACAATGCCTTCACGGCACAAATGGTCTAATTAAAACAAAGACAACTACTCGGCGGAAGCTAGGCGAAACCCCCACAGTCGTAAGAAGTTGACAGCGGAACAGCACACTTCAGGGTTCTGGCAGAACTGGCTCTCTTCCTTCTGGATCCACGAAATCTTCCAAGCCTTCGTCTTGGTATTGTAGCACTCCATCTATTGTTGATAAGTTGCAAGGGTGAGCACTTACGTACTCAGCAAGTCATAGGTAAGAGTAGAGATACGTATAGTAGAGATGACATGATCCTATGCTATTGGGGGAAAAGAGGTGAGAGGGTTTTTCCATAAATACTTTTCTTCCAAGCTTTTCAAATCTCATGCTCATGGCAGCATTTCATATACTTAGGGCACAATCCACATGCCTCTTAGATATCATATGATCACTAAATTATGGTACTACCGCGACACGTCAACACATGACAGCCCTCAGCAGCACCCCTTATCATGACAACACATGTCATTTGGGTAATCTTGAACTAACAAATTTTAATTTATAAAACAATACTTGTGTCACACCCCGTGGATTCAATCCACCGCGGCATACTCCTAAACTCGGGAGCACGAAGTATTCGAATACATTTCTAACTCTGCAGAGGGGTACCAATTTACCCGCAAGATATATCCACTTTCATGCCCTTCCTATCACAAGGATTGGACCCCTAACTCACTTCATACTGTGAGTGGCAAGGTGGAGATAACAAGAACTTTTGCCATGTTTCACACACAATTCACCCCAGACCCCGTGGTTTTCTTCACGCAAACCACAGTTGTGGCAGGGTTTCACAACCCCCACTAATTGGCGTCTTCCCCTCAGGGTCAGCGTGCATGATCACATCCTGTGATATGTGTTGGAGCGCACCCCGTGTTAATCGTGAGTTTGTCATATAGGGGTTTCATGTGTGATCCACATACTACTTGTTCAGGCCTGTCCCATACCAGGCTTGCGGTCGGCACGTTAATCATGCCACTAGACGCACAACACAAGGTTCTAGGTCCTTATATGCCAGTGACCAGATCATACCACAATCCATGCACCTTCAGTGCCCGCACAACCAGTGCAGCCAAGCACCTCCAGTGCTACCACCATTCCATTCCAAAATACTGGTCACGGCTAGGGGTTTTATTTCATGAATATAGATTTCTATACATATACTTATCAATTCATGGCTCATTGCTAAACAGTTTATCTTTCCACAGGCAATCAGCCTGATGCTGCCATTTCATCTCTTTTCTCAATTCATGCAATACTATTTTATAATCAAGGTATATTCTAGCATTTCATAAAATATAGGTTCAAGATGTTCAAGAATATGACTTGCCTTCCGCGTCGTAAGAAACAGCAGTTGATGTCGGGTCTGCGACGAAGTCTTCGAACTCGGACTCTTGCTCTGAACAAGGATCAAACAAGCAAACAGGCATTATAATCAATCCTACTCTTACTATTCCACAATATGCGATAATGCAAGGAGAAACACTTAGGCGATACAAGATTTGCGAGTTCTGGGAAACGATTAGGGTTAAACTATGGAAACCAAGGTTAAGATTAGTTGTCAAGGCTGCTGCTGATTCGCTCAAAAACAGCGAACGTCTTTAGGTCGACATTCGGTTCAAGGCATCGACATAGGGTCGATGGATGGTAGAGGGCTCAACTCAAGTTGTGGCAGTAGAATAAAATGTAGATCACAACATCAGGAGTCTAAGGGACAAAGTTATGTTTAGTTTGCATTCCCAGAAGGGGTCAAAATGGCCCAATGCCATTGGCTGACAAGGGCTGACAATGCCGAAGAATGGCATTGACATGGTTTGAACAGTTTCTAGTAGCCAAAATGGGTTTTGATTCAAGCATATGATGCACAAGGTAGTGAGGCAACTGTTTGACAAGGTAATTTTTGGTTTGCATGACCAGAGGTGGGTGAACAGGGCTAATGCCACTGGCTGGCATAGTTTGACATAGGGTTGACATGGCCAGAAATTAGGGTTTGCCATATCTTTTGATCTAGGGCTCCAAATGATGCACCACTTTGTTTGGTAGTTAGGCATTTGTAACAGGAACAAATGTCTCAACAGGATCTAGGGAAGGAGATGGCCGGAAAGTGATGAAAACCGGCAAAGAAGTTGACTGGCCTGGAGCACATGCAACATAAACAGTGCAGTAACTAGGGCATAGCTATATCTCACAATCTAGGCCGAATTAGAAGTCGTGATAGAAGACAAAGTTTCTCAGAATGGTCCAAAACTTCTAAATGGCAAAGTGGCTAGGGCTGGATTGGCCGGAATCGACGGCCGGCGACTGGAGCAGAAGGAGATGTCATGAAAATTGGGGGTTTTCGATTTAGGGCAAATGAACTCAATTCCTTGCTTGTACATGATCTCTAGGGCACTAGAAACATACTGGTGAAGTTGGATTGGCTAGAGATGCACCAGAAAAGCTTAAACAGTAAGCTCAGTTCACAAGCAAAGTTCCAATTTGGGGTTTTCCAGATTTTAGCAAAATTGATGATTCTGGTTGCCTAGGGATGATAAGAATGATCTATTGAGCATGTTTGATCACTGGCTCGAGAGCTAAATCGGTTTAGGTGAGGGTTAATTGCTCACCGGAGTTCTAGGTGAAACACGGCGATTGCCGGTGACAGAAAGCATTTAAACTAAATTCCCAGCTTGAGAAGCATGAGGGGGATGAGGGAATCTCACTGGGGGTGTTGGATCGAAGAAGGAAGCAGTGGAGAAGCTTGGCACCGTGCTCCCTCTTTGCTGCTCACCGGGGAAGAAGAAGACACAGTGCTGCTGCTGGTTTTCTGGTGTTTTGGAGTGTGGTGAAGTTGGCTAAGTCCCAGGGGGTTTAAATAGGTAAGCTGGAGGTGCTTCAACGGTTGGAAAAGCTCGGGGAGTTGTAGCCGGCAAGGAAGTGACAGAATCGCGACTTCACGGCGAGCTGGCGATGGAGGTGACTGGTTGAGCGGCCGTGAGAGCTTTTGCAGCTGGAGCTGCTGCGAAGTGAAGGCGACACGATGGCTGGCCGTGGCAAGAACTCCACGTGGCTAAGCTTTCCTGCTGGAGCCGTTGCCGGTGGCGTGCAAACGGGAGAAACTAGCTGGTCGCGATCCTCGCTGGAGAAGATCCACAGTGGCAAATGGCGAGCACACACGCGGCGGCAGGCGAAGCAACCAGCAGTGGCGCACTCGAGGTCGAAGGCTCCCGTGCTCGTGCGCTGTTCCAGGTCGTGGTCGAAGTCCCAGGCGCTGGTCGAAGACGGCTTCTGGTCGTGAACTGAGGTGAGGTCGAAACCAGGGGCATAAGTGTAATGATTTCGGTTGAAAAGTGGACTGATTTGTAATTCTGGTCTTAGAGAGGTTTAATCTGGAATTTGATTTCATGGATGAGTATAATATTTCTATTAATACTCATTTAGCTCAAATCTGGAGAAAATTTGATAAGGTTTGAGGGATTTCACCTATTTCCGAAAATAGGGTAAAATTAGGGTAAAATAGATTTGGATTTTGTCGATCTCGAATTCTGGTAATTGGGGAGAGATTTTGAAGTTTAAACAGAAGGGAAATCTGTATCAAATAGTATTTGGGAGGTGTTCCCTAAAGAAATTATGAGGTTGGAGTTGATTTGTGAATTTTAGCCTTTTCAGGCTTCCAGGTAAACAGAAAAGGACTTATTCGCAGTAAAATTTGGACTAAACTGCGAAAAGTGTTTAGATGAAACAATCTGGCTCCCAACTTTTTGGAGTAAGTTGAGGGTAAACCTAGGAACATATTCCAAAAGATACATGAGTCTGGATAGGATTAAACCATGATAACTCAGTTATCTGGGATCTGGGGTACTTAGGGTAAATCTGAATTTCCTGTTTTCGAAAACAGAAATAGACTTAGATACTGGGAGTTAGGGTTAGAATTCCATTTGGTTCCTGAAGACTTTTATCTTCAGAATAACTGGTAGGTTAAATCTGGATGGTCTGATCTTGATCTGGATCTAGAGAATAGATTTGGAGATTTTTAGGGTTTGGGAGAGATTAGGGTTTAGCTGATCTGGCTACTGCTAGAGGGATACATGCATGCAGGATTTTATGCAAAAACTTTTCACCCCCAAAACCAGGGTGTTACAGTCCAGGTACAAAGATTTACGTTAGGCCAAGCTCTTTCAAGAGATATTCTACGAGAGGTTTGACCTCCTCCATTATGACCTCAAGCTGGACTTCACTCTCGACCTCTGCCTCTGCCACCACTGGATTCAGATCAAGATCTAGGCCATGGTGAAGATGAAGCTGGCAGAGGATGGCGGAGGCTGCTGATCGCACTCTGGTCTTGATCACCACTTTTTGCCACCTTGTATCTTCAGGAAGATACTCGAGAAGTGACTCTGCTTGGGTCGCGACCAGTGTGGTCCAGTCGCCTAGGCTAAGGTCGTCCATCTCGGTTTCGACCACATCCGCCCTCAGCAAACCGGCCACCATCTTCAGTTTTTTGAAGATGTCTCGTTGAGCACTGCTGCAGGCCGAGATTGACACACTCAAGTCCTTGTTCTCCCTGCAGACAGAATCAACTCTCGAGTTATGGAACTCGATGGTTGCTTGGAGATCTTTCTTCTCTTGGCCGAGCTAGCTTATTTGGTCGTCTCGCGCTGCGATAAGAGACCATTACAAACAGTTCACATGAGAAAATTAATTCACTCTGGTCGGAAGTATACTTACAAGAGAGCTGTGACCGCAGCTTTTGGAGTTCGGTCTCCAGGAATGAGATCTTGGTAGCTGCCCGGAACTCCTAGTTTTCCCAATCAGCGAGGCTCTTCATCAGATAGGCATTCTCTCTGTGACAAAAGAGACAATTGTCAAGATAGGGTTTACATTCAGGCAAATGAAGAAACGTCTTCCTTACCGCTGCAGGCGACTCGTTTCCTCTTGCGTGACTTCGATGTTATTCGCCACAGCCATTGACCTGGTCGCCATATGAGTCAGTTCCTATGACATGGAAGGGGATCAGTTTCAAAGCCTGGGTATCCCTATGAAAATGTGAATTTAAAAATCACGAGGGATGATCGCCATACCTCGACATACTCCCTGAACGAGCCACCTTCCGGTTCGGCTAGAGGCTGAGTCGCTGGAATCGCGTTGTCCCCAGCAGGAGCAGCAGATGAGTTTTCCTGCTGAGCCTCCTCCATGGCTGGGGTCGTAGATTCCAATCTCTGCGATTGGACTTCTGCGGCCATCCCATGTATAATGGCCCGAAGAACTTCCCTGACCGAAGGGATGGAGCTTTGCTGTCAGTGACCTCCGTAGTAGGGGAAGCTTCAACACTTGCCGAGGCTGTTGGCGGGCTTGGCGTTGTATCTCTGCACCTAAGCAAATAGAAGGACCATCGGCTAGAATCTTTTCAGTCGATCACTGTAATCCGACCCAGTCCAAACAAGAGAGATTCTTACCTTACTCAAAATCCTATCAACTTCTGGGATTTTGAAGAGGGTTCTCCGAGGAAAAGAGGACAGTGTCGACAAGTCGGACTCGGAGTCCTCAGCCGAACTTATGCAAAATTTGTAATAGCGAGACCTTTCAAGATGACCCTCCGGGTAGGTATGTAGAAAAATGGAGAACAGGAGCACAGAGAGGTTTATACAGGTTCGGGCCCTCCATGGTGAGAGTAATAGCCCTACGTCCTGTTAGGATTTCACTATAGGTGATAAAGGTTTACAAGATGGCGGGAAAACACCTTCACAGGCGAAGGGTTTTTCTTATGTCAATGTACAGAATGAAGCCAAAGAGGCTTATAAAAAAGTATCTAATCTAGGCCGTAGACTTGGCTGTTTGAGTGGTTGAGATGTGTTGTATCTCGCTTGTATCAGAGACGTTGATCTCCTTCAATCCCCCCTGTTTGATGCATCTTGCCACCCTTTTATACTGGTTGAAAGGGTGCCATGTCGTAATTGCATCAGACAGTTGTTTGGATGGTTGGATGCGGTTTTTAGAGAACCGCTCTTAACCTCCACGCAAGTTAAACACGTGTTTTTCATGGATAAATGATCGTATTAACCTCCTGACGGTTGGTCTTCCACGTGGAGGAATCTTCGGGATACTTGGAATATTCCCACTATAGGGACAGCTGGACAGATGAACTCCAAGTACCCTGGTCGAGAATGTTCTGACCGCAGGATGTTGGCTGACCGCGCAGCATCTCCGACATTTCGTTCGCGTCTAGCATACGAACTTCTGACCACGCGAAGCCTGCGGTCTGATCGCGCAAAGCCTGCAACCTGATCGTGCAAAGCCTGCGACTTGATCGCGCAAAGCCTGCGACCTCGGGCTGATGCTTCTTAGAATGACTTGAGTTCGCACCGCCGGGTACATGTCTGACTCGAATCAGTCTTGAACCAACAGTACATTTATTTGAACTGACCCGGGTGTCAATCCTCATCAGCTAGCCCCAAATTCGAAAGAAACGAAGGGACGTGTTTATTTCGAATTTAAAGTTATGGATCGGATTTTTAACCCGACTCTTCAAATGTCCCTCTTAGTGGCGCACTAAGTGGGACGGTTGGTTCCCCGAGACGGGTTCTGGGTATTACATTACAGGTAATGATGGCACTGTTGAAATGTTTTTTAACCTGAGGTGAAATTGTAAATGCTTTTAAAAACCCGAGGTGATTTAGAATGTGAACCGTCACCTTGGTGGCTATAAATACCGGGTCTTTCGTTTTGCAAAACTCCACAATTTCTTCTCACGGCTAAGTCCTTTCTAAAGTTACCTTCATTCTTCTCTTCATACACCTCCTGATGGCAGATCACAACATCATTGAGATTGAAAATGATGAAGAGGAAGTTCGCAAGCAGGAGCCCCAAATGCCTGAAGATCCATCTCCCTCAAGGAAGAAACCCAAGGTTGACGAAGGATCTTCCAGCAGAGTAAAGGTAGAAAATGAGCCATCATCTTTTCTTCCTTCAGCTTTCTACTCCAACACCCCCTGCTTTTGTTTGGGTGATCGATTTTCTGGTCGGCAAGCGGTGACTATACGACCAGAAGATCCTCAACTTGTGTTGGGGAAGCAATCTTCTGGTGGGAAGGTTGCACTTCCACCATCTGATGATCATCCGATTTTATCGGATGATCTACATCCCAGGATGGCTATATAAACGTGTCATGAGCAGGGACAGGTAATAATCCTCCTCTCCTTTTGCTGATAATTATAGTTAGCACAACTAACTTTTGCAAATGTAGGAGATTGGAGGCCCCAGTGATCAGCCTTCTACTACTCCGTCTCCTCCTCCCGGACAGATTCTTCTAGAGGAGAAGAATGCCCTGGAGAAGAAGACCAAAGAGATGTCTTCGGCGATTCTGCATCTGGCAGAATGTTTTGAACGATCCCGTGAAGAGGCGCACCAATTCCGTCGAGAGAGGGACCACGCTCAGCAACAGCGAGAACTCTCCGATTTAATTAGGAACAGTAGTGTATCTCTTGTTAGGGATGATGTAGATAGGCTTAGATTAGTTGCTAGTTCTCTTGGGGTTGTCAGTCTAGATCCTACTGACAACAACATGTCCCTAAGAGACCTCTGCAAACTTCTTTCGGATCAGGTCGACGCTCTGGTCGCCAGTGTTCCTTTTGTATGTAAAGAATGCAAGAAATAAAAATTTCTTCTTTATATGAATATTCTTCACATCTTCTGTGCGAAAATATAGCCGTAAATATTATGTTCACGACCACTCATACACAAGGAAATTTCAGTTCTGCAATCAGAATAACGCTTTTATAAAAGTACCACGACCAGCTCTGATACCGTGATCAGACTTAAAGCCGCGGTTAGAACTGAAGCATACTACGACCAGAATTGAGGCTCGGTCAGACCGTCACTTCGATTAGAATCGGAGCTTAATCAAAAGCATGGTCTCGATCATACCACAACCCGGTCAAAATATATCCATACGTCCAAAAATTGAGTCGTAGGATTTTTTCATGAAAATGTCCAAGGCATATAAAGGAAAAACGTCCTCTGGAAAGGACTAAAAACTTTTCAGGCCTTCTGCACTTTCAGTTTCTGAAACAAAGAAATCTTTTTGTTTCAGATCCGATGCCTGAACACTTTAACGGATCCGCGAGAGATAGTATCCATTATGGGAAATGAATAAAATACTCAGTGGAACGTTTGAATGGAACGTTACTCACATTAGTGCATCTCCTCGGGTCTATAAAAGGAGCAGGTGTCTTCTTGAGAAAGCCACACAGCCAAAAACCCTCAACATTTCCGCCGCACAAAACCCTCATTCTTCTCAGCCTTCGTCTTCCCCAAAAGTCGCCAACTTTTCCTTCAACTCTCCACCAAAAAATGGTGTCCTGGAGCCGATCAATCCACCATTCTGAGGAGAGTTTAGTGGTGTTGGAGAAGGAGGATATCCTTCCTCCGTGGCTGCTAATCAACTGGCGGCCCGCGGAGAAGGACCAAGAAACCCCGATTGTCCAAGAGGCCGAGTTGGTGGTTTTTGAAGAATATTTGCGCAGCGGGTTCCGATTCCCTGAGAGTCGGTTCTTGAAGGACGTCCTCGAGCACTACGGGTTGGAGCTAATCAACCTCCACCCAAACGCAGTGTTGATACTGGCAGTGTTTCAACACTTGTGCGAGGCGTTCGTCGGAATATATCCTAGTGTGGATCTCTTCCGGCGATTTTATTTTTCGGCATGGTCGAAGAGCGCCAATGCCGCCGGATGCATTTACTTCCGGCTAAGGGATAAGAAAGAGTACCCCTTCCCACCCCTGTGAGACTCGGTGCACGGGTGGCACCGGAAATGGTTTTACTGCACCCCGCCGACCGAGAGCGGGCTGTGGTTTGAGAACTCGCGAGCGGAGAAGCCGAGCGAGTTGGATTCTCTCCCGGCGATGAACGCGGAGTTCATGAAGCATGCCGAGGTGATCCTTCACTTAGTCGAACAAGGGTTGACAGCACGCGACGTCATCTGAGACTTTGTGAAGAACCGAGTGAGCCCCCTGCATGAAAGGGCTCATCCGGCTTGGGAGATCAAGTTCATGGCGGACAGCACCCTGGACTATAATGAAGGTATTCATTTCTGGCACTGAAATCCTTTTATGTCATTTCTGAAATGCATCAATTTAACTCATATCTGGGAACAGTCCTGCCCTCAGCCGAGATTGAGAGGCGGACTAACTACCTCCTTAGGGCGTACAACGCCGAGGTAGAGGGCCCCAAGGGATCGCCTCACCCCCAAAGTTTGATTCACGCCGGCGATGACCTTAAACAAGAGCGCCGAAAGGTACACTTTCCACTTGGCCTCTATTTTGCAGGTCTCATGTATCTCCAGCACTAATCAATTCCATTGGAATGAGAACAACTCCTAGGGAGGTTCGCCGAGGCGACGTTTCCCAGCGAGAACGTCGGTTCCCTGGGAAAGCCGACGACAAAACACATGAAGAAGGTTTCCTCGAGACCCAGGACGAGGGATCCTGCCCCCAAGAAAGCCAGGCTAAATCTTGGGGAAGGGTCTTCACGAAGCGTTCCTCCTACAGCCAGAAAAACTGCGGTAAGATATCACATCCCTCCGATCTTTCCAAGTGCAAACTGGAATTACTTCTTCGTCGTACAGGGAGAGGGGAGCGAGGAGGAGGAAGATGATGATGTCCCCCTGATTCGCCGGAGGAGGAGGATTGCGGGTTCTCCATCCGGTGACGTTCCAACTCGCTCTGCAGAAAAAACTGCCACCGCCGAGGCAGCTGCAGCAGACCCCGCGGCCACCGAAAGCCCCGTGGCCGCAGACAACATCCCAGCACCTGAAGCCCCTGAGGCTTCAGGGCCAGTTGCCTCTACTTCCCTGGTCGGAGGGACGACCATGGTAAGATTCTCTCACAGTCTTGTTTTCTTCAATTCCCTCTGTGCATTCGATAAGTTAATGCTTATGCAGGGAGAAGAACTTCCCCCCGTGACTCCGGAGAGTCCCAGGGAGGAAAATCCTCCACCCCCGCAGACAGGAGTGGAGGTGGTCGGCCAAGACCTTACTGTGGTTACAAACGAGGCGCTGGTCTCAGAAGTCCAGGAGCCACCCAAGCCCTCGAATGCAGCCCTGCCAACTGGTCCAGTTGCCCAGGTAAAGACTCCTAACGTTTGTCTTCATCTTCCCTTAGAAATGTGCTTACAAAGGAACACATCTAGGGAGGGAATGCCTTATTTACCAAGAGGAAGATCAGGACAGACGACAGTTCTCCTCTTTCTCGCGGAGAGCCTTCCCAGAAATCTCAAAAACTGATGGGATTTCAAATAAGGTAAGAACCTTTATCTTGGTTGTATTAAAACAAGTCGTGGCGATCACGAATTGTAACTGCTTGGTTCCTCTTTCCTTTGTCAGGCGAAAAGAAACAGCATCCGGCCCTTCAACCGCTTCGGGGAGGGTTGAAGTTGCTACTGGTGCAGGAGCCTCCAGTGAGGAGCGCTCTACCCCCTTGGTCCAGGAAGTCGTCCGGGCCGTAAGGGGAGAAGCAAGCGCGGAGACCCAGTCGCAACCAACAGCGACTGGGGGTAGTGCCCAGCAGGCACTCCCACCAGCTACCCTTGTTGTGGCCGCATCGGGGCCTTCAACGGGTATTCCGGTTACTCTGGAAGACATTTCCTTACGGGAATTCATGAAGGTATGATGAACTTCACTCTCGGTGCCTGAATTGTACATAGGACACCTTTAACTCCTTTTTTGCATCATAGGAGTTATCCCGGATGTCGGCCAAGTCGCACGCTATGATGGCGAGCGTTGATGCCATTCAAAAAGAAAGAGACAGCTTGCGCAGGTAAGGATCATTACTCTTCAACTTGTACAGATACAAATTGGTTATGACCACTCCTTATGTTCTACTACAGAGAGGTGGCATTGCTGAAGAAAGAAGTGGCCACAGTCAAGCTCCATTCGATCTCAGTGACTAGAAACCAACAGATCGAAAACAACAAGCTGCGGTCACAACTTGCTGGTAAGTCGATCCTTGATTAGGAAGACTTAACTTCATAACACGCGAGTAATCTTTTCTCTTGCTGCAACGCAAGCGGGTCAAATAAAACAACTCAGTCAAGATAATGGACTCCTCCAGGGCTCTATTCTAACCTCCGAAAGGGCGATCAGAGAGCTGAGCCGTTCAATCTTCAAAAAACTGAAGGCAGTGGCTCGTCTTCTGAAGGCTGATGTGGTCGAGACCACAAGAGATAATCTCAGCCTAAATGACTGGTCTACACTAGTCATGGCCCAGGCGGAGTCACTTCTCGAGTATCTTCCTGAGGATACACGGCGACGAGAAGAGGCGATCAGAACCAGGGTTCGGTCAGCCGCTTCCGCCATCCTCAGCCGGGTTCGACTTCACCGGGGACCAGATGCAGATCTGAATCCATTGGTGGGACCGGTTGAGGTCGAGAGTGAGGAGCAACTAGAGGCCGTCATGGAGGAGATCAAGCCCCTTGTAGATAAGCTCCTGACTGAGCTTGGGATCGAGTGATCCCTACTCCTATACAGAAACAGTTGTATACAATGCAATGTATGTTGAAATCCATTTTTGAAAAATGAATATATGTATTCTTGTTTTGTGTTGTTCATACTATAAACATATCCCCCTAGCTCCCGCCTGTGATTGTAAATACTGAAGACTTAGTATTACAAACGCAGGAGACAAGTGAATATGACGACCATGGATGTGTGATCGAACCAACAATTATGATCAAAGTAACGCCTAGCCTTGTTTGCAAACCAACAGCCACTCAGATAACCGAGGACTTGCCAGAAAGCCTCGTGTGCGTTTGAGAAACGGCTTATTTAGGAGTGACTTGTCTGGAAGCGGTTATGAGATCGGCCAGCGAATCCGACTAGGACGTTATAATGATCTAACCGCGGGCGACCAGCCCCCGAGTCGAATTCGCCGCACATGGGCATAAAGGGAAATATTCATCATATGAAACCAAAACATTTTTTGTTTTATGAAAAAATGCTAATTGAACAGGAAAAAAGGTGTTGAGTACTTACACGTAGAACTTGCGAAGTTGATCGATGCTCGAAGTATTGGACAAAATTCGACCATCCTCCATGGCTCACCGCGTGGATCCTGGTCGCTGCACCGAGACAACAGTGTAAGGGCCTTCCCATTTCGGGGAGAATTTGTTGCGATTAGACTGGTTTTGGATTTTTCGTAAAACCAGGTCGCCCACGTGAAGACTACGTGGTCGCACCCTTTTGCTGTGATACTTGCACAAGGCTTGCAAGTATGCTGCGGACTTGATCAAAGTGCGATCACGCCTTTCTTCTAAGAGGATGAGATCTTGTGACCGCTGTTCGGACTGATTAACCTGTTCGAATTGTTCTATTCGAACGGAGCCAATACTGACTTCCATAGGCAACAAAGCCTCGGCCCCATAGACCAGATGGAAGGGCGTCTCACCGGTGGCTCGACTAGAGGTAGTTCGTAGTGCCCATAGAACGGTATAAAGCTCGTCTGCCCAAGCCCCCGAGCGAGTCTTAAGGCGATCAAAAACACATTTTTTGATGCCTTGTAGTATCTGCCCATTGGCCCGTTCTACAGCACCATTGGTTTGCGGATGTGCCACAGAAGCAAAGCACACCTTAGTTCCGATCTGGCCACAGTAATCTAGGAAAAGAGCACTGGCGAACTGAGAACCATTGTCGGTGATAAGAGGGTTTGGAAGACCAAATCGGGCAACAATGTTCTTATGAAAGAACTTCTGTGCTGCTGAGGCGGTAATATTTCGTGCCGGTTCGGCCTCAATCCACTTTGTAAACGTGTCAATGGCTACGAACAGAAACTTGTACCCGTTGACCGCTTGTGGCATAGGGCCAACAATATCCATTCCCCAGACCGCGAAAGGCCATGCGAGGGGAATGGTTTGTAACGCATAGGTAGGTTGATGAACCTATCTCGCGTGGAACTGACACTGAGTACACATCTTGACCATATGCTTGGCATCATCGAGTGCCGAAGGCCAGTAGAATCCTTGTCGAAAAGCTTTTCCGACCAGTGTTCGATATGACGCGTGCGCACCGCATACACCGTCATGTATTTCCTTCAAGAGGGATGTTCCTTCCTCCTGAGATATACAACGCATGAATACTCCTTGAGTACCCTTTCTGTACAGAATCCCATCTATGAGCTTGTACAGATGCGCTTTTCGAATTAACCGATCGCTTTCGGTTTCGTCCTCGGGTAGGGTCCCATGTTCAAGATAGACTCTCAATGGATGAGTCCAATCCTGTTCCTGACCAAGGTTGGTAATGCAGACTATTACCGGATCATCCTCGACCGAAGTCATGATCGAAGGACGGTCCAAGTGTTCAATGAACACTCCTGCCGGAGCAGATGTGCGTGAGGACCCAATTTTGGATAATTGGTCTGCGAGAATGTTGTCCTTTCGCGGGATGTATTGGACTTCGAAATGACTGAAGTGTTTTTCCAATCTCCTCACTTCCCCCAGGTAATGAGCCATTGTCTCATCGGAGGTGCTGTACTCCTTGTTTACCTGGTTTACGACTAGCTGTGAGTCTCCCCTCACCACTAACCGACGGACTCCGAGGAATTTTGCTGCCCGGAGCCCTGCAAGAAGACCTTCATACTCTGCCGCGTTGTTGGTCGCAACAAAGTGTAGTTGGATGACATACTTAAGCTGTTCGCCCTGAGGCGTAACTAAGACCACTCCAGCCCCCGAGTGTTGAAAACTACGGGAGCCATCAAAGTACATTGTCCAGTGATCGGGGCACTCCAATTCCTCGGGCACCTGCACGGGTGGATCAGGGTTGGTCCATTCGACCACGAAGTCGGCCAAAACCTGAGACTTAACCGCCGTGCGGGGCGTGAAATGGATATCGAAGGCACCAAGTTCGACCGCCCATTTAGCGATTTGACCAGATTTTTCTGGATTTCGGACAATATCCCCCAAAGCAAAAGAGGAGGGTACTGTGATCTTATGAGCTTGGAAGTAGTGTCGTAGCTTACGGGAAGCCATCAGTAGTGCGTACAGTATTTTCTGGACCTCAGGGTAACGCTCCTTAGGACTGTGAAGTACCTCGCTCACATAATAGACGGGTCTGTGTATTCCTTCCCTATCCGCGATCAAGATAGTGCTGACCGCACGCGGTGTGGCCACCAGATAAAGAAGCAGTGGTTCTCCTTTGTCGGGAGACACCAATACTGGCGGACTGGATAGATATGTTTTTACCTCCTGAAACACTTTTTTGGCCTCATCCGACCATGTAAAATTGTGATGCTTCCGCAAGGCTTTGAAGAAAGGCAATCCCCTTTCGCCTAGTCGCGATATGAAGCGACTTAAGGCCACCATGCGACCAGCCAGGCGTTGAACATCCTTCATTGTCGAGGGCGATCTCATTTATTCAATGGCCCTGATTTTCTCAGGATTAACTTCAATGCCTCTGGAACACACAGGGAAACCAAGAAGTTTTCCTGAAGAAACCCCGAAAGAACATTTCTCTGGGTTTAATTTTATTCCAAATCGATTTAAATTACATAAGGTTTCAGCGTGATCGTCCAAATGAGACAATCTCATGACACTTTTTACAACCAAGTCGTCTACATATGCTTTGAGATTACGCCCTATCTGGGAAAGAAAGGTCTTTTGCATCAAGTGCTGGTATGTGGAACCTGCGTTCTTGAGACTGAACGGCATTCTGACGTAGCAATAGGTGCCGAACGGGGTGATGAAGGCAGTTTTCTCTTCATCTTCTTCTGCCATGCTAATTTGATGATATCCTGAGTAGGCGTCCAGGAAGCTCATCAGTTCGCAACCCGCAGTTGAGTCGACCAGCTGGTCGATGCGGGGAAGGGGAAAGTCGTCCTTCGGATAGGCACTATTGAGGCTAGTGTAGTCGACGCACATGCGCCACTTGCCGTTTGACTTGCGGACCATGACCAGATTGGCGAGACATTCCGGGTGATCCACCTCACGAATGAACCCGGCTTTTAAGAGTTTGTCCAACTCCTCTCGGATGGCTTCCTGTCGGTCAACAGCAAAACGCCTGAGCTTTTGCTTTATTGGTCATTGTCCAGGTCGAATTGCTAACCTGTGCTCAGTTACTTCCCTTGGGACTCCGGGCATGTCGGACGGTTTCCACGCAAACACATCTGCATTAGCCCGGAGGAAAGCAATGAGCTCGAGTTCCTATTTGTCATCCAGACCTGATCCGATCCGAATTATCTTGGATGGATCATCTGGGTACAAAGGAACCAGTTTGAGTTTCTCATCTGGTCGAGGAGCAGCCTTGATCGCGTCGGTGGCGACGGTGGCGACCTGGGCATCCCGGAGGGGAAGTTGATCGACCATCTCCAAAGATAGCCGGTCGCACATGAGTGCCACGTTGCGACTGCCTCGGACCGAGATGACACCTTTGGGGCCAGGAAATTTTCCACACTGATAAGCATAGTGCGTTGCCATCATGAATTTAGCGAGAGTTGGCCTGCCAAAGATTGCATTATAAGCCGAATCACAATCGATTACGTCAGAAGTAACCAATTCTGTTCGGAAGTTATCTGGTTCTCCCAGTGTGACCGAGAGGACCACTTGTCCCAACGGCATCATGGAGGGGCCTGGGATTTTCCCATAAAACGGATGGATTATGGGCTTGATCTTCAAACGAGGAATTTGCATCTCGTCGAGCGCCTTGACCAACAAAATGTGAAGGGAACTCCCTCCATCGATCAGGACCCTTTCGACTCTTGCGTTACTGATGATCGGGGTAATGACCAGAGGGAGTCTCAATGGTCGAGTAAGCCCCGCGGGACAATCAGAACGATCGAATGTCAAGGGTGTATCTGACCAACGGGGGTATTGAGGTTCACCAAGAGATGTCTCCGTTTGGTTAACCTCTCGGTAAAAGGCTTTAAACTGCCTTTTGGAAACAAAAGAAGAAGAACCCCGAAAATAACATTAATATGATTTTGAGGTACCTGGTAGGACATTTCCTCGTCTCCGTCGGCGTCTCTAAGTCCGCACGCCTACTCTTTAGGCGGTAAGGTTGGCATTGGCCCAACTCCCTGGTAGAAATCATCCAATTGCTTCAACCAACTCCTGCAGTTTTTGAGGTCGTGGCCTGCGGAGTTGTGGAGTGGACACCACTTCTTGCCTTCCTGCAGATTAGTTGACTTTTCTGGCTGCTCGGCACTACGACCACCAGAAGCAATTTTATTCTTAAATGAAGGCTTGTTACCTTTGGTCGAAGGCGGTTCCTCTTCGACTTTTTTGACTTCCCACCTGATGAAGATTCCGGCTTCTTACTTGAATCTTCTTTCCTGGCGTCTTTGAAACCTGGTTGAGGTGGTAGGTCACCCTTGTCGACCATCCGGTTCCATTCGACTGCTTCGGCTGCGTCAGAGTATCGATCGGCCATGTCGAACAGATCGGCCACTGATCGAGGAGGGTGGATAAGCAAGTCTTCGGTGAATCTCCGGTATCGAACGGCATGTTTAAATGCCCTGATAACGGAGCCATCAAACATGTTCGGGATGGTATTCCTCACCTCAACAAACCTCTTGACAAACTGCCGAAGAGTCTCGGTTGAAGTTTGTCGTAGCCGATGAAGATCGTCCTCTTTACCCGACTTTTGGTAACAGTTTTGGAAATTACTGAGGATAGCGTCGCACAGCATTTCCCAATTATAGATGGAACCTTCGGGCTGGTTAAACAGCCAGTTTCTAGCCGGTCCTTCGAGGACTGTAGGTAGGTAGTTGGCCATGACCCGGTCATCGCCTCCTACCGCTTGGATGGCAGTGATATAGATTTGAAGGAACTAGGATAGGTTCTGAGTTCCGTCAAACCTCTCAATGGTCCCTGTTCGAAACTTATAAGGCCAAACGACCGCACGTAGGCCTGGCGAGAAAGATTTAAAACCGACGTAGGGACCGTGAACTACCCTGTGACTCTCGACCGGGTTACGGGCGACCTCATGCAACGGTGAAGTTACTCGCGGGCCCAAACGAGAGTGAACAGGAACCCGATCCCTACTACAAGAATCATGCGTTATCCGGTACTTGTCCTGTCAGGACAGTACGGGCGGTGGGTAACTTCGCCGGCCAGAACCAGAGTGAGGACACTCTTGTTCGCGGGAACGTGTTACCGAGCGGGAAGAGGCCGTTGGGGTCGCCTCAGACGTGACCTCATCCAGCCTTTCCGCCAAGATCCTGGTAAAGGCCGATTTTTGCGCTTCCGTGACCGTAGGAGGAAAGTTACGCATGACTTCCGCGATAGATCGCAGTCGACCATGGGTGCTTCTCCTAGGGGCACCAGGTGTTACCGTTTCTTCGTCCACCGGGAACCGCTCCGGAGGCAAAGAAGGGGTCTGGTCACGTTTGCGACCACGTGACCGTCGAGAAGAACTCGGAGCAGCATCGTAATGAGCCTGCGCATCTTGAAGAGCCTCTAGGGCAGTTCTGCATAGTTCATTGTTTTGTTGCTCGAGGTCTTCATCCTCTTTTTGTTTGCGATCCCGTTCTTCCCTAGCAGCTTGTTGGTCGGGAGTTTCCTCCGACAAGGCAGCGAACTGTCTAGGGAGAGAGGTTGTTGATGGGGAAAATATCTCGGTTTGTTCCGAGTCGGACTCGAAATTAAAGAGACAGTGAAGGTTATCAGGGTTGAATCTCGGCGGGCTGATTTCCAGGTTGATATCATTCTTCCCCTCAGCGGGGTCGTATGACGGACCGGATTCATCCTCTAGCGCATTGAGAACCTCTGTGGGTTCTGACCTTGCACTAGTCGCCCCCTGGTCGATGGACATGACCTGGAGAGATGATTTCACCTCTGGAAGATTCTGACCTTCAACCTCCTCCATCGGAACAGGATCGTTTGGAGAAGGCATTGGAATGTGAGCATAATCCTCGAGATCAAAATCATTCTCGGAATCATATACTCCAGCCATGTTTCAGTGAACCTCCGGATTAAAATTAGGATGCCTTGAGAAAGGTCCCACGGTGGGCGCTAGCTGTCGATGATTCGGAATCAGAGTCCTCAGCTGAACTTATGCAAAATTTGTAATAGCGAGACCTTTCAAGATGACCCTCCAGGTAGATATGTAGAAAAATGGAGAACAGGAGCACAGAGAGGTTTATACAGATTCGGGCCCTCGATGGTGAGAGTAATAGCCCTACGTCCTGTTAGGATTTCACTATAGGTGATAAAGGTTTACAAGATGGCGGGAAAACACCTTCACAGGCGAAGGGTTTTTCTTATGTCAATGTACAGAATGAAGCCAAAGAGGCTTATAAAAAAGTATCTAATCTAGGCCGTAGACTTGGCTGTTTGAGTGGTTGAGATGTGTTGTATCTCGCTTGTATCAGAGACGTTGATCTCCTTCAATCCCCCCTGTTTGATGCATCTTGCCACCCTTTTATACTGGTTGAAAGGGTGCCATGTCGTAACTGCATCAGACAGTTGTTTGGATGGTTGGATGCAGTTTTTAGAGAACCGCTCTTAACCTCCAAGTACTTGGAATATTCCCGCTATAGGGACAGCCGGACAGATGAACTCCAAGTACCCTGGTCGAGAATGTTCTGACCGCGGGATGTTGGCTGACCGCGCAGCATCTCTGACATTCTATTCGAGTATAGCATATGAACTTCTGACTGTGCGAAGCCTGCGGTCTGATCGCGCAAAGCCTGCAACCTGATCGCGCAAAGCCTGCGACCTCGGGCTGATGCTTCTCAGAATGACTTGAGTTCGCACTGCCGGGTACATGTCTGACTCGAATCAATCTTGAACCAACAGTACATTTATTTGAACTGACCCGGGTGTCAATCCTCGTCAGACAGTCATCGTTTGTTCTGGTCTTCCTCTTTCTAAACAAGACCTTGTCCTTTTCTCCCTATGTGCATGCAAATCTATATGGATACACCTGAGGAATGATGAAAACCAAGATTATAATGATCCTTACCGAGGTGACTGCTTCTGGTACAAATAAAGTCCTTGGTCCTGAAGCTTCCTGGACCACTGGTACCGAAACTTCATCCGCGACAACAGGGTCGGTAGTGGTCATAGGATCTTGTTATGTTATTCCCACTCCTGTCGACAGGAGTGGAGTACTCACTGCCCCAGGACTGGGAGGAATCATTTGGCGGTGGATGACGGGAACGTCGCCTTCCTCTTCCTGTCTGAGCACGACATGACTTAATGGATGTGCACATACAAACAACAACATTCAGGACTGTGAGAAATCTTACCACAGTCACCCCTTCTGTCAGAAGGGGAGGTGTTGCAAATCCTGAAGCTTCATGCGCTTCAGGTATTGGGGTTTCACCCGCAACCACAGGGTTATCAGTGGTCGTGGGGCCCATTGCAGTCGTCTCTATTCCTGCGGACAAAGACAGGACCTCGCTGGACGAGGGAGCGATCGTCTTCCTGTTGCAACGAATCAGAGGGATGTCATCCTCCTCATCCTCGCTCCCTTCACCCTGTACGACGAAGAAATAATTCCTGCTCGTACCTAGGGTTACAGGAGGCATTGAATATCTTACCACAGTCCTTTCGGCAGTAAGGGGAGTCTTTTGCAAGGAGGCCTCTCCCAGAATCCTCTTGGACTTCTTGGGAGCAGGTTCCTTCACCCCGCGCTTCGAAGAGATCCTCTTCACCCTCTTTGTAGCCGGTTTCCCCAAAAGACCAACGTCCTCGCTTGGACGCGTCGCCTCGGCGAACTTCCCCAGGAGCTATGTCATTCCAAATGTTCTTCACTAGTATAGAAATGCAGTCTACTAACCCCTATCTTCTATCGGTTATTAGCGAAACAGCACAAAACCGATAGAAAATGTGCCTCGCGGTCATAAAATCCCGACGGATGTATTTTCCCTATCGGTTTCTAAGAAACTTACCGATAGAATAAATAGTATGATTTACTCTAGCAGTGATGAACATATTTGCCATTAGAAGAGATGCATAAGTACTGACGGAAGAATGTTGTGCGCCGATAGGACTGGTCGACTTCAACAACTAGACTTATTCTATCGCTACTGTATGAATATACTGACAGAGTATATTAAAAATTCCTATCGGCAATATGTAGTTCGCCGATAGAATAGTTGACCTTCTACAAATATTTTTATTCTATCGGTAATGGATTCTTTTACCGTTAGAATATATAGAAAATTGCTTAGAACTGTTCGTCTTCTAATAGTTTTATTCTATCGGTAATGAATGTTTATACCGGTAGAATATTGTAAAAAATATCTTAGAACTGTTGGCCTTCTACAACTAGTAATATTCTATCGGTAATGTACGTACACACCGATAGAGTATGTACAAAAATTCCTATCGGTAATATTTATTGTGCCGATAGAACCATTCGGCTTCTATAGATGTTTTTATTACTAACGGTATTCCGTTTTCTTACCGATAGAAAATATATAATTGTATAAATACACGGGTATGTCTCTTTCATTCTCACAGTTCATCTGGGGCTCGTAGTCCTAACCCGTAAGCTCCATGGACGGCCGGCGCACCTCTACAGGGGACCGCTGCACCTCCGCACCTCCATCGACGCCCTCTAGACGTCGGCATCCCAAGGAAGGTACGTAAAATTTCTGCAATATTGTTAGATTATTCTAATCCGATTATGGCAATAATTCTGCTTTTTTTGTATCCTTCATTTTGATGTGTCTTCTTTTCAATATGATTATGATCTGTTCAGGTCCTTGGATGATGCTCGTGAGGGGCAACGTATTTCACGGTTCTTCATCGCAGTACGCTGCCTACGTTGGCTTGTTGGCGAAAGAAATGGTGAAGATCACCGTCGAGAGCTGGAAGGACGTGAAGGGCAAGATCTTGGTTGGCTCGGTCGAGAAGATGCTTAAGCCCGGCGTGTTTCTCAAATCAGGACCTATAGAAAGCATCTTACATTTTTTTGCATGCACCAGCTTGTGGCCAGATGCTTACCTGCTTGGAGAAGAGGAATTGTTGTTATTTGCACAGCCATTCTACACCATCACTACACAGAACAACATCTTGGAAGGTAGGTTCTTTTTGTTAATGGAGTTGAGTTGAGTTGAGTTGAGTTGATCGAGTTTGAGTCCGAGGAAATCACCAATACGTACAAATGTATGTCGACGGCAGTTCCAGCTCCTCGGGCGTCTTCGAACTGAACTCCTATGGTTAAGTCCAATGTGGTTCAGACATTTGCTGTTTTGGATGAATGGATTTGTGATGTATCAGGTCTAACTTGTAGTCGGTAGTTGCATTGTGGCAACCTGCAAAGGTTCCCTTTTATGTAAAATGCATGTATGGGCCACTGGGTCCTCGTCGTGATCTGTTGTTAATTTCAGACGTGGCTTTTGTAATATACATCGAATGTGTGAATTGTTGTATTTGTATATTGTTGTATATTTGTGTATCATGTATTTCTAATTGGGACATGAACTTGAATGTGCAGGGAGCATTTGTGTATTTAATTGTATTGGTAGGTAGGTGTGTATTTGTAGTGCTGTTTCAGACATGCACTTCAATTTGTGAACTGGCATGTGTATGTTTGTACCTGAATTTGTATTGGTGAACTGGCATGTGTATGTTTGTACCTGAATTTGTGAACTGGCATCTGTAATTTCTTTGGCAAGATGAAGTCCCAACTACCTACGAAAAGTATTTTTGTGTCTCCTAGTTAATCCACAAATTAGCATTTCTTGAAATATATTGCTTTATCTTCTAGTTAAGATCCGTTTGATGTAAGATCTGTTTGATGTTACATTGATATGATTCCTTGAATGTGAGAAATGGCATGTGCATGTTTGTCCCAGTTTGGTAACAGTACCTCCTCTAACGGTAAGTACACATATTTACCGAAAGGAAAACACATATATTTGTTCAGTCATGCATATTCTAATGGTAAATACACATATTTACCGATAGGAAGCACATATATTTGTTCAGTCATGCATATTCTAACGGTAAATATGTGTTTTTACCGATAGAAAAATACATGCTCAGTCATGCATAGTCTAACGGTAAATGCACATATTTACCGATACAAAAACTAATGCTCGAGTGTCATGCATCATCTAACGGTAAGTACACATATATACTAATAGAAAAACTCATGTGCGTGCTGTGTCATGCATGATCTAACGGTAAGTACACATATTTACCGATAGGAAAACACATATATTTGCTCAGTAATGTATATTCTCTAACGGTATGTGTGTGTTTTTACCGATAGAATATGTGAGCGGCAAATTACCTAAGTTAGTCTGACGGTTATTTCATGTATTTACCGTTAGAAAAATGTCCATTATAAGGAAAACCCCACTCGACCATTGCTGAGCTGCTCTTTAATTTGTTCTGTTGCACTCTGTGTCCCTCTGTTTGTGACGAAAGTTCCAGCTACACTGCCAGGGTGATCAGCGCAGGCTGGAGGGAAGTTGATTGCGCCCCTCTCTTTAAGGTACGCTTAATCGTCGACACTTATCTCTCTCTCCCTCTAGATCTCCCTTCCTTTCTACTTGCAAGCTAGCTGTATTGTGTAGTTCCAAGTTTGTAGCTCTAAGCTTGGGAGCTTGGTAGCTGGAAATGCGTCATGTTTTAGGAGCTAACTAGCTTGTATTGTGTAGTTAGCTAGGTTAATTAGTGTTAATTTTGTCAGGCTAGGGTTCAACACATGTATCTGTTGTAAGAGGCTGTACATGTACATATACATAACTTAATCGGGCATGTTTCATGCATGGCTTACTCGTTAAATTTTGTTAATTGTAGATGGACAGGAAATATTGGATGTATGGAATAAAACATACTACTCTTGAATATTTGGATGGTGTGAATGAGTTTATTAAATTTGCTGAACAACAAAAGGAGAGGAAGGGAGAGAAAAATATGCTCTGTCCTTGTACAGATTGTATGAACTTGAAGAGGTTTAGCAACTCTGATCAAATTAAGAGTCATTTGATTCGTCGTGGTTTTAACGCGCGATACACCCGTTGGATGGCATGGCGAAGATCTTGAGGAAACAAGCACCACTACTACCAATCAGCACGACTCGGATGTGGATTGCAATAATATCGATGATCATCCCAATTTTGGTAATGTTCATTCCGATGTGCACGTAGATGATGATGATGACAATCTAGATGAGATGTTACGTGATGTAGAGGAAGATTACAACGAAAATGACTTCTGTGAATTTGAGAAACTGATTGCTGACTCTGAGAAGCCTCTGTTCCCTGGATGTGCAACATTTACAAAACTGTCTTCTGTGCTGAGATTATATAACTTGAAGGCAGGAAACGGTTGGAGTGATAAGAGTTTCACGGCACTATTAGATCTTCTAGCGGACATGCTTCCAGAGGGAAATGACTTGCCAAGATCTACTTAGCAAGCCAAAAAACTGTTGTGTCCGTTGGGAATGGAAATCGAAAGAATACACGCATGCCCAAATGATTGTGTGTTGTACCGTAACGAGTACTCCAGTTTGCATGTTTGTCCAAGATGCGGCGCATCGAGGTATACGCGTAGGGACCGGATTGACAGTGAACGTCACGAGGTAAGGAAAGGGCCCCCGGCAAAAACTGTGTGGTACTTGCCTGTGATACCTAGATTGAAGCGGCTGTTTGCAAATCCGAAAGTCGCGAAGCACTTGCATTGGCATGCTGAAGCCCAGAAACAAGACGGAAAACTGAGACACCCAGCTGATTCTATTCAATGGAGAAACATCAACAGAACATTTGCTGAGTTCGGCGGCGAACTTAGGAATGTAAGGTTCGGGCTGAGTACAGATGGTATGAACCCACATGGTAATATGAGCAGCCGGCACAGCACTTGGCCGGTTCTTTTATGCATCTACAATCTTCCTCCTTGGTTATGCATGAAGCGCAAGTACATCATGATGGCGTTACTAATCTCAGGACCCAGACAACCCGGAAATGATATTGACGTGTTTCTAGCGCCTTTAATCGAGGTCTTACAGAAATTGTGGAGTGAGGGTGTGCAGGTGTGGGATGCATACAAGAAAGAGAATTTCATCTTGCGGGCCCTGATATTTTGCATCATAAATGATTTTCCTGCCTACGGCAATTTGTCGGGGTATAGTACGAAAGGAGCCAAGGCTTGCCCTATTTGCCTAGATGGAACTGAGAGCATGTGGCTGCGAAACTGCTGAAAAACAGTGTACATGGGTCACCGCAGGTTTCTTCCGGTGCATCACACGTACCGTAAGAAGAGGAAATCATTTAACGGGAAGCCTGAGAAGGGATCAGCTCCAGTGTTTCTGACCGGTAAGGAGATTTACTCACGCGTGAACGACATCAAAGTTGAGTTCGGTAAGCATTCTAAACCTCGAGAAAAAAATGTTTGGAAGAAGAGATCGATTCTCTGGGATCTACCGTACTGGGAGCACTTACAAGGTCGACATTGCATTGACGTCATGCATGTAGAGAAAAATGTCTGTGACAGTTTGATTGGTTTGTTGTTGAACATTCCGGGAAAGACAAAGGATGGTGTGAAAGCTCGTCGTGACATGGTGGAAATGGGGATAAGGACTGAGCTTGCACCTTTAGAGAATGGAAAGCATACATACCTCCCCCCGGCCTGCCTCACGTTGTCCAAGAGCGAAAAAACAGAACTCTGTCGGTGCCTACACGGTGTTAAAGTTCCATGTGGGTACTCCGCAAACTTGAAAAAACTTGTGTCTATGAAGGACCTAAGACTGGTTGGCATGAATTCCCACGACTGTCATGTCTTGATGTCACAGATGCTTCCCATTGCTATCAGAGGCATTCTCCCAGTTAAAGTCAGAGAGACAATCACAAACCTATGTTATTTCTTCAACGCAATATCTTGCAAGGTAAGTACGTGCACTCATACTATAAGTTCACTACCTCCATTTGTGGAGCTTAATTAGAAGATTTTTCTGATATGAATATTTAGCGCAACTGTGTCCTCGTAGGTAATTGATCCCGATGGACTGGACGCTTTGCAACGCGACGTGGTTACAACTCTTTGTCAGCTCGAGATGTATTTCCCTCCATCCTTTTTTGATGTTATGGTCCATCTGATTGTTCACCTTATCAGAGAAATTAAGTTTTGTGGACCTGTGTGCCTGCGCTACATGTATCCATTTGAGAGATTTATGGGTGTATTGAAGGGATACGTAAGGACTCGTCGTCGACCCGAGGGGAGTATCATGGAAGGTTATGCCGCCGAGGAGGTGATTGAATTTTGCACAGATTATATGGCCGGGGTTGACCCAATTGGTGTTCCTAGGTCCCGACATGAGGGTAGGCTTGAGGGAATTGGAATGATTGGATTCAAAGCTATCGTCCCCGCTCGTGATGTGTACGCAAAATCACATTTTTGGGTCTTACAACACATGACGGAGGTCGAGCCATACATACACGAGCACAAGGTAATGTTACGGTCACAGAATCCTTCGAAGTCAGACGTTTGGGTAAGCAGAGAACATAACAGGAAATTTGCTGAGTGGATCCAAGAAAGAGTCACGCGAGCTGCCGAGGGCTCCGTAAGTGAAATTGTGACATGGTTGGCTAGAGGCCCAAGATTCACTGTAGGGACTTGGCAGGGGTACAACATCAATGGGTATTCATTTTACACAAGAGCTCAAGACGCCAAGAGTAGCACGCAATGTAGCGGAGTGACACTGTTTGCTATTTCCGAGGATGCTAGGTCAGTAAGGGCGCTGAACTCAGATTACGGTGTTATTGACGAAATATGGGAGCTCGATTACGGATTACTTAAGATTCCCCTGTTTCGATGCCAATGGGTCGAAATCCCTCGAGGTGTTCAAGTTGACCGTTACGGGTTTACTCTCGTCGATCTTGGTAGAGTCGGACACCAAGACGATCCATTCATACATGCAAAGCAAGCCACACAGGTATTCTACATCGTTGACCCGGCCAATCCAAACTTGCATGTTGTCCTCCACAGTAAGAGACGTATTGTTGGGGTCGAAGATGTTGTCGACGAAGAGGAGTATAACCAATTCGATGAAATACCTCCATTTTTAGAGGACATTCAATCTATCCGTACTGAAGATATCGACGAAACAACATATCTGCGAGATGACCACGAAGAAGGATTATGGGTTGAGAACCATTGATGATTAATTTCTATTTCAGGGATAAATGCCAAGCAAACAGCCCACAAGTTCTGCAGCAAGGTGAGGAACTTATCATTAATACATCAGGCAGTACATTTTTCTTTAGAATTTAATGATAAGCTAGTTCACAGCATTAATACATCTCAATTTTACTCCACAGCATGAGTTCTAACATGTACAGTACCTTTATCCTGTAAATATTTAATTCTTCCCTTCAAATAGCACTTGCAAAAATCTCATCGCAGCCTCTTCAAATTAAGTTCAGCAAAAATCCCTTTTTTCTGACGGTATTTTGTTATTTATACCGATAGAGAAGGACATCTTCTCTCAGGCACTTCAAAACGTTTTCTATCGGTATTGTTCTATTTTACCGTTAGAATAAATTCGTTTGTCTCACGGTATTTGTTGTCTGACGGTTTTTTCCTGTTTTTACCGATAGAAGAAGACTCTGCCGCTTTGAATTCTCAAACGTGTCACCATGCGTCGCCTTGGAAACTCTATAAGTACCTCGCCATGCGTCGCGGTATTTTGTTGTTTTTCTAATTCTCGAACGGTTCGACTCCTCATCTTCTCTTTCACAATGGCAACCTCCATGGGATCGTCATCCACGCCCTCCCCGGTAAGAACTCTAAATCTCCTCGGTTTACCCCTGTATTGTTAATCCATGTTCAGTTCATTATTGACCTGTTGATTTGCACAGGGAATGGTAGCCGTGGAAGACACTGCCAAAGTGAAGGCTGACCTGAGGGCCCTCCAGGAGGAGCACAAGCTCCTTACAGACAAGCACACTCAGCTACGGCTTGACCTTGACGATCTCTTCCAGCGCATTAAGCGCATGAAGACGGATGGTGACAATGCTAGGGCGAGGACGAGGCGTCTTCGCGAGGAGAAGAAAGCCGCGGATATGACCATCGCTGGCTGCGGTTTGACTATGAAGGATACCATAGCGAAGCTGAGGGAGGTCGCAGGCCTTCTCGACGCGGTAGTAGTTGATCCTAGGGACAACTTGTCGCTAGAGGAGTCCTGCGTCCTGGCTGCAAGTCTAACTGACTCTATTCTACATGCAGCCAGGGCTAAGACCACCCCTTGACCTAGCATTTTGGGTTTTATTTTTTTTTTGTAAGTGATAAAACAACAATGAATGAACAATTTCTTTTTATGTCAATTTTCCAATTTTCCGGCTATCTTCCCTCTTTCTTTAACATTCTGCAGCTTTTAACCACGGTCTGTTTGATGTTAAATTGTGTACCTTTTCATTACTCTGACGGTATTTTGTTGTTTTTACCGATAGAAAAAGGGCACACAAATCTCAAGCACTTAATAAAAAAAAATTTCTGGGGAAAATTGGGCTCACGGGATTTTTTTGTTTATACCGATAGAAAAGGGCACCTTTTCATTACTCTCACGGTATTTTGTTGTTTTTACCGATAGAAAAATGGCACCCAATCTCAAGCACTTTAAAAAATTTTTCTATGGAAAATTGGTCTCACGGGATTTTATTGTTTATACCGATAGAAAAATGCATCCACTAATTCAAATATTTTTCCGGGAAATTTACTTTTTCTATCGGTATTATTTTGTTGTTTCGATAGAAAATTACATAAGTCTATCGGTATCATTTTGTTATACCGATAGAAAAGTTCCTCCGCTACTTTATTACTCGTACACGGCCCTTTAGTTTCCCTCCACTCGAACAGTTCCACCTTAGAGCACTGCGTCTCTTCGAGAGCGAAGAAAACCCCAACCTCCGCCGTGAGCACTCACTTCCTCTCTCCCACACGACGATCGCCGGCTGGACACTGGTTCGTCACTGCCACCGGTTCTTATTTTCGTCCTTCGCCCGCCGCTGCTGCATTCTACACCGCCTCTCCATCACCAGAACTGATCGCCGCCGTAAATACCCTAATTCGTCGTTCTATTTCCAACATCTTCTTTATTTGATCCTAGTGTTTTGCACGTACTAATTCTTCGAGTTTTGCAATTACACTAGGGTTCCCTATTGTGTTGGCTTATGTACATTCCGTAGGCAATGTTGATTTTAATTAGGGTTTACATAATATGTTCCAGTGCTGTAATGAACCTGTTTTGAGATTTTAACTTCTCTATACTGCTGTATGTGTGATCAATTGTATCCAACTGCCATGTAATGCAGATTATATGTTGGAGGTGTTCTTACACATATTCTATCGGCAGCTCATGTGTTTACCGATAGAAAATTTTTCTGCACAAGTAGTAAAACTTAATTTGGATCTGGAAGGACATGAGCCATGCAATGTACTAGTTTGGTTGGGAATTTTTACTCACTTCGTATGAATATATGGCAATGTGGATGGGTCTTCGATGTATATGTTTCAAATGCCTATATACATGACTTTTCCCAACCTAATAGCTGTGAAGTCCTGATGACTCACATACAGGCTAGGCTAAAGATTATGCACAGTGGCACTTAGATGCTAGTGTGCATATTTACGTGTGAAATAATAATGCTGGCCCATGAATATTAGTGTAGCAAATCATCGAGAATGTTATGTGATGACAGTGAATGGTGGCTTGTCAACAAAATTCCATATGTAGAGAACATTGTTATGTTCTATCGGTATCTCACGTGTTTGCCGATAGAAAAATTGTCTTGTGTGGAGGTAATTGTTATGGTCTATCGGCAGCTCATGTGTTTAACGATAGAAAATATTTCTGAAGAGTTCAGTAAGTAATTTATGCATGTCTTTCTTTTTGTATTATTTTCCCTTTTGCCGCCCTAGTTAGTCTCCAGTCCTGGGATGAGTTATGGAACTCCAAGGCGAATTAATTGCCATATATATGGTTTGTTGAAGGTTTTGTAGGGGAAGACATGTCGTCGTCTTCATCGGATGGTACTAGTGGTTCGACTAGGGCCAACCCCATCGTAACTACTGAAGATGGGGCTGTTACATCCCAACGCAAGAGGGTGGGGCGAGGCGCGACGACGTTGGGGCGTTTGGCCAAACGCACGGATCTTTCTTGTGAGTTCAACCAATTTGGGAGGCCGATTGGAAAGAATGCTGGGAGGTACGCGGCCTACGTTGGGCTGTTGGCGAAAGAAAGGGTGAAGATCACCGTCCAAAGCTGGAAGGACGTGACGGCGGACGAGAGGGATAGGTTGTGGGCAGAAGTGAAGGTTAAATGAACTGAAATCGCTGAACTCTTTCGTAATCACGTTCTCTTGGCTTATACTAAAGTTTAACTAACTCGTGATTAATTGTATGCATTTTTCGGAAACAGGCTAAGTGGAACATCCCCGACGATACACCTAGGACTGCCTGCTTGAAGGACATGAACGAAACATGGAAAACCTTTAAGAGCTGGCTCGTCAGTAACTTCCTCGCTGCGGGGAAATCTCCTTGCGAGAAGTACCCCTTCATATCGGAGGAGGTATGGGAGGAATTCACCAAGCAGAAGGGGACTGAGGAGTTCAAGGCCCTTAGCGAGAAGAATAGGGCGATCCAGAAGAGGAACGACCACCCGCATCGGCTCGGATCCCGGGGCTATGCGGGGAAGGAGGAACAGTGGAAGAAGGAAGACGAACAAAATCCTATCATCGACACGCCTGAGTTGCCGCTCTCCGAGATTCGGGATGAGAGGTGCAAGCGATGGTGGAGGGGGAGGGGGTCGGTGTCGTCCACGGGGTCTGTGCAGTTCGCAACCCCTGGGGACGCCGACGTTGTGAGGCGAATGGTAAGTTGGCTAACCTCGTAAACTGTGTGCGCACAAGTGTATATAAGGCAATTTGTCTCACAAGGTACCTTCAAATGTAACAGATCTCTTTTGAGAAGGTGGCAGCGGAGGGATTGTTTACCCCGCAGAGGGAGAACGACATCCTTACCCGGGCTCTAGGAAATAAGGAGCATCCCGGGCGGACACGGGCCGTGGGAGCCATTGTGTCGTGGAAGGCCGGTTTCGTAGATCCGGCTCCACCGAGGAAGAAGGCCCGCACCTGGATGGAAAAGGAAGCTGACCTCTCCGATAAGATACGGGCTGAGGTACGGGAGGAGATACGGGCGGAGATGCGGGCTGAGATACGGGCTGAGGTACAGTCTGAGGTGCAGACCGAGGTCGCACAAATGAGGGAAGAGTTTGCACGGTTGAGACAAGCATTGCTGGCCAAGAGTGCATATGCGGATCCCCAGGACGACGGTACCCCGCGGGGTCGGATAAGCAGTTGCGCTTCGAAGGTACTCGCGGATCCAGTGGATCTACTTGAGGTACTGCAAGCCTTCATCTGTGCACTTAAGTTGATGCAAGCCTTCATCTGTGCACTTAATTGTTACAAATTTGCAGGGGCCGGAGGGCTGCATCCTACAGAATCAGGTAGTCGCCGGGCAGGAAGTGGTTGGACACGGCTTCGTATATCCGTCTGGGCCGGATGTCCGGGTCCACTGTGTACCTCTGCGGTTGGGTTTCGCAAAGGTACAGGTGGACATGGCCATGCTGGGCTACAACGATTCTCCGTTGCCAGTCCCAACAGAGGAACTGCAGACACTTGCTGAGGCAGTGGGCTCCTACGTACAGTGGCCCAAGAAGTGTCTTGTAATACAACCGGTAAATCCTACACATTTTAGATTACATCCTACTCAGTACACTCAACTTGCATAATCTAACATACGTGCTCATTAATTGAAGTGGCCTGCCGCGGGGCTATCAGGGGACTGCGCCCCCAGCTCGGGGCATGAGGGCCGATCTCGTGCAAACCTGGACACATCAAAGACGGCCTCGACCCCACCCAGCGCATCCACGCCTCCACCCCGGAAGAAAGCCGCCATCACCTCGCCCTTGCCTTCGAAGGTACGCGCTCAGTCCCCGGCAAAAGGCAAGGGCGGCAAAGGCAAGGGCAAAGGGCGACAGGGACTGCCGCGGACGTTCACGAACGCGCTCCCACTCCTGTCGGAGGCATCTTTGCGGAAATTGGATCGATCAACCAGAAACCTCCACGACTGGTACCTACATCGAGCTCGGCGTAGCCTGAACTTCTTAGTTCCCTACAGGCCTGGGCAGTTCCACCGTGAGCCCGAGACTATATCCGTGGCACACGAGGATCTGTTCGACCTCTACAACTGGCGGGAGCTCGATATGTCCATCATACGGACTGGAGTCCTGTGAGTTTGCTGATGCTATGTATTGCTGTTTTCTAACTCTATTTGCTAACTCTGCATTAATGTTGCAGTTCATTTGAATACTGAGTAACTTTCTGTGAAATTAATATTAATCTCGTCCTTCGCATGCAGGTGCATGTACAGGCTAGCATCGGAGGCTGCGTGTGACAAGGTGGGTTTCCTCGACCCAGGGAAAATAAGCCTCACGATGCTGGAGCAGGACGCCGCGCACGCTGAGCAGTACATATCCAGCGCGCTGATGGCGCAGTAGGACAGGGACTTCATTCTGGTGCCGTACCACCAAAGGTTAGTGCATTTCGTACTAATTTAACTCAATCTTGTATGTTACACCTGAGATGTACTTTGAGCTAGCGGTCCTCTTTTACGTACAATGCAGGGGCCACTGGATCCTCATCGTGATCTGTCTGCCGAGGAACGAGGTGTACTACCTCGATTCGATGCGTGACAGATTATCGATGGAATATGTGCTCAAGGGGAATATGGAGGCGTAAGTAACTTATATGTTTGATTTATATTTTGACCTCACTAGCTAATGATAATACATTAACTGGCAATACTAACTGAAATGCAGGGCTTTTGATAAATATGTGTCCGCTGGAGGGAGGCATGCCGCACCGCAGGGCTCCGTACTAGCTTGAAAAGAATATGAGGTACTCACGAGACTTTTTGTTTATGCTTAATTAGTGTATGGAAACAATATATAGCTAACATGTCTTCGCATGTGCAATTATCTCAATGCCATCAGCAGCCGCAATCGTGGGAATGCGGGTTTTATGTGCTGCGCTACATGTACGACCTAGTGCGGACAAACTTTTCCCGATTCCCGCAGGTAAGCATCGATAGTACAATCAAAATTAACCATTAGAAAAGTGTGACCTTTCCTACCGGTGAACTCATATATATCCGATAGAGTACTAAGCTTTTTTCTGTCGGTAATATTGTAATTAACCGTTAGAATAGTGGTACTTTTCCAACCGCTGACGACGAGTTTTCTATCGGTACACTCCTAATATGCCGATAGAATAGTATGATTTTTTCTGTCGGTAATCTTGTAGTTAACCGTTAGAATAGTGGTACTTTTCCAACCGCTGACGATGAGTTTTCTATCGGTACACTCCTAATATGCCGATAGAATAGTATGATTTTTTCTGTCGGTAATCTTGTAGTTAACCGTTAGAATAGTGGTACTTTTCAAACCGCTAGCGACGAGTTTTCTATCGGTAAACTTGTAAGATGCCGATAGAATAGTATGATTTTTTCTGTCGGTAATCTTGTAATTAACCGTTATAACAATGGTACTTTCCCTGCCGCTGGACGTAAGACTACGACGGGTTTTCTATCGGTAGATTCATAATATGCCGATAGAATAGTGAACTTCTTCTGTCGGTTATTTACTGATAGAAAATGTCCAGTTTTGTTCTATCGTGTCTATCTCTATCGGTACAAAAACCGATAGTAGAAGGGTGTTTTTTACCAATAGAAGACTGCATTTCTGTACTAGTGCTTGTTAATACAAGACGAGCGAATGGTCTACAAACAGACCTGTTGAGAATGTCCATACCTTTTGGCTCTCCTTTTTGAGATCGTCGCTGGCATTGATTAGGCTCTAGGGGCGAGGCGATACCTTGGTTCCCTCCACATCAGCGCTATACCCTTTGAGGAGGTAATTTGTTTGCTTTTCAATTTCAGACAAAGGCTAAGCTGCGTCAAAAACAAGCATGTTAACAAATACAGCATTTTTTCAATAAAAATGTATGCTTTGTTGACTAGAAGACATACCGTTATTATAGTCCAAGGTGCTATCCGCTATGGACTGGATTTCCCAAGCCGGATGAGCCCTTTCGCGCAGGGGGCTCACCCGGTTCTTCACAAAGTCGTGTATGATGTCACGCGCAGTTAGCCCTTGCTGGACTAAGTGAAGAATGACTTGGGCCTGCTTCTTCTGCTCTGTGCTCAGAGTAGGAAGGGAGTCCAACTCACTGGACTTCTCCGGGCGAGAGTTCTCAAACCACAACCCGCTCTCCGATGGAGGGGTACAGTAGAACCACTTCTGGTACCACCCATGTACAGAATCTTGGAGGGGTGGGAAGGGATACTCTTTCTTCTCCCTTATTTGGAAATAGATGCATCCGGCGGCATTGGCGCTCTTCGATCATGCCGAATAGTAAAAGCGTCGGAAAAGCTCCACACTTGGGAGCACTCCAACGAAGGCTTCGCACAAATGCTGAAAGATCGCCAGGATAATAACAACATTTGGGTGGAGATTCACCAACTCCAACCCGTAATGCTCCAAGATTCCCTTCAAGAACTAGCTCTCGGGGAATCAGAACCTGCAACGCAGGTACTCTTCGAAGACAACCAACTGGCCCTCTTGGACGATTGGGGTTTCTTGGTCTTTCTCCGCTGGCTGCCAGTTGATCAGCATCCATGGAGGGAGAATCTCTTCTTTCTCTAGCGCCACCAGACTCTCCTCTGTGTGGTGAACAGATCTGCTCCAGGACGCCATTTCTTGCAAAGGATCGGAAAGAAAGGTGGTGACTTTGGAGGTGATGGAGACGAGGAATGCAAAAGAGGGTTTTGTGCGGTGGAAGCTCTAAGGCAAGTGAAGGGTTTCTGGTTGTGTGGCTTCCTCAGGAAGCTACCTTCTCCTTTTATATGTCCGAGGCAACCCTTCGTTGAATACTTTATTCATTTCTCATAATGGGTGCCTTCTCTCAGGAGACCCGTTATGCACACCCCACAGTGAATCCGAAACGACATGTATTTTTATAATATTTGTTTCGAATTCGGAGGCTAGGGTGCACATAAGAACATGAAAATTTTGCAAAGATTGTCGGAGGAAATTATCCTTCATGTCTTTTTTAAGTCAATTTTTATGTATTGATCACGATGCATTTCTATGATCGCCTCAGAATTTGCATGTTGATCACAATGCTATTCTGTGATCGCTGCAAGTATGTAATCGCAATATAGACGGTTATCATCCGATCGAGGCGTTATGTTATCGCGACTTCAGTTCTAATCACAATAACAGTTCTAATCGTGACTTCAGTTCTGATACGACTTCAGTTCTGATCGTGACTTCAGTTCTAGTTGCAGTTTTAGTTCTGATCGCAGTACCAGTACTGGTTGCGGTGTAACACATTAATGCGTTTCTGATCGAAAAGACTTGTTACTTTGGGTTTACTTGTGTATGTTTGGTCGTGAAGACATTCTTTGTGACCATGTTTTCAGACAGAGATTATGAAGAGTTTCAATTTGGGTTATAAGTCTTGCATAATTCATCTTGAAAAGGCAAGTTATGTAAGGTAAAAGGAATCTTCATTTCTGACAATCCTTACATACAAAAGGGATACAGGCGACTAGAGCATCGACTTGATTTGAGAGAAGTTTACAAAGTTCTCCTAGGGACATATTGGTGTCAGTGGGATCTACACTGATCGCCGCAAGAGAATTGGCAACTACTCTAAGCCTATCTACATCATCCTGAATCAGAGAAGCACTACCATTCCTGATCGAATCGGAGAGTTGTCGCTACTGTCAAGCATAGTCCCTCTCCAAGCGGAATTGGTGCGCCTCTTCATGGGATCTATCAAAACATTCTGCCAGATGCAAAATGGCCGAAGACATCTCTTCGGTCTTCTTCTCCAGAACCTATTTCTCCTTCTGGAGAGTCTGTTCGAGGGAAAGAGGATGAATCTCAACAGGCTGGTCGCTGGGGCCTCCAACAATTTTCATCTCCTGTACATAAATTTGTTAGTTTTACAAGTTAAAATGACCAGCAGAAGAGATGAAAATAATTACCAATCCTCGCAAGTGAGAGGATAAAGTATTTCCCCCAGAAAGTAGATCACCCGATAAAAGTCGCGAACTATCAAATCGTGAGAGTGCAGCTTTCCCACCAGAAGATTGTTCCCCCAACACAAGTTGAGGATCGTCTGGTCGTGGAAGTGCAGCCTTCCAACCAGAAAATCGATAACCCATCAAAAGATGGGGATCGCTTGATCGCAATGGAGAAAGCTGACAAGAAGGCTTTGAAGGATTATTATGGACCTCCAAAGGTCGAGATGAGAGTTTGACCTGCCGAGTTGCATGGACAGCGAGGACTACAGGGGCCTAAGGAAGAGAAAGCAATGATGCATCCCTAACCCTTGTGCCGTTGGAAGATCCCTCGTCAACCTTGGGTTTCTTCTTTGGAGGAACCAGATCTTCGGTCGTCTGTAAATTTCCAAAAGAGTTCGGGAAATGATCAGAACATAAGATGACAACTTGAACCAAGGGTTCCAGAGAAGACTTACCTTCTGGAAATCCTGGTCGAATTCAAGTGCCACTTCCTCTTCATCACTTTCAATCTCAATGATGTTTTGATCTGCCATTGAGGTGGAAACAGAAGAGAGGGGAAGGTAGCTTTGGAAAAGACTTAGTCGGGAGAAAACTTGTGAAGTTTTATGGATAAGAGGCTTCGGTATTTATAGCCCCCAGGGGTGACGGTTCATTTTTCGAATGCCTCGAGATCTTAAAACATTTACAGTTTTATCTTGGGTTAAAAGATAATTCCACGGCGCCATTATTACTTGTCAAATACAACCCAGAGTCCGTCTCGGGAAATAAACCACCACACTTAGTGCGCCACTAAGTGGAGAAGTTGAAGCGTCGGGTTACTTATCCGATGTAAGATTTAAATTTGAAGTAAATGTGTCTCTTCATTTTCTTCAAATTTGGGGGCTAGCTGACGAGGATTGTTACCCGAGCTAGTTTGGAATAAATGCTCGTCTGGTTCATGATAGATTCGAACTAGGTAGGTGTCCGTTGCTATGATCTCAGATGACCTAGGAAGCGCGGGCACATGGTCGCAGACAGTACGCGGTCAGGAGCTCGTAGCCGATGCGCGGACAGGAGGTCGCAGACAGTGCGCGGTTAGGTGATTGCAGACAATATGCGGTGAGAAGGTCATGCACTACACTAAACCAGGACAACTCGGGGTTGCTTAGGCCCTACAACAAGCATATCCCGAGGACCCCAAAGATTTTTCCACGTATGAAGACAACTACCAGGAGGTTAATATGTGCGGTTATCCCTTAATTGCACGTGTTAAGCCTGCGTGGAAGTTAAGTGCGGTTATCGAAACTGCACCCGAGCAACCGTTCAAAGACATTGTGCGTTGGCGCCCTTTCAACCAGTATAAAAGGGTGAGCAAATGCACCAGACAAGGACATGACAGATCGGAAAGAGACAACTCAAACAGATTCAACAGATCCCAGAGATCGACAACAGCAAGCTTTCATAGGCTAGTTTAGTCATTTTTTAGACAATCACACGGAAAAGATCTTCGCCTGTGATGATCTTTTCCATAACTTTGCAACCTTTTTTCCATGCATAGTGAAATCTCAATAGGACGTAGGGCTATTACTCCCACCATCGAGAGCCCGAACCTGTATAAATCTTTTTGTGTTCCAACCGACATTGCTCATCATCCCTTCCCGGAGGGACACCCTGAAGGGCCTCACAACTCACGAAATTCTGCATAAGTTCGACTAAGGACCCCGAGTCCGAATCGTCGACAGTTCTACCGTCAACTTCTTGTTTTGGGGGTTCACCTATTAGTTGTTATTTTGCTAGACCTTGTATGCCGTGATGGCAGTGTAATGTCTTTATGTTGTATTAAGGTCAGCAGGCAACACTTCTTAAATATTTTATAAGTTACTCTGCTGTGATGTAAATATACGCCTGTGCTTGACTTATCCTGGGAAGTCAATGGTATGCATATATGGGATTAGCTGCAGCGAGCTGGGTCCCCACTGGAGTAGTCGTTGTCCCCAAGGCGGGGGCGCGACAAGAAAAGTTGGTATTAGAGCAGCATGAGAACTTGACTATAGGACGACACCTTCAGGAATTGGATGCGCCAAGAAGATGTAATTTATCTAGAAACTATTTCTTTGAGAACTCTATTTTGGTAAAAAAAAAATGAGCTTTGTAGCTCCTAAAAACTCTTATTTCAAAGTCTTATTTAGTTGGGAATAGTGTAGATAGAGCTGGTGAATGCTCTTGATAGCTTTGTGTTTCGTTGTTGCTTTTGCAATGGTTAACTTGTGTATTATGGCTAGAAGCCTAAATATTTTATGCATTAATATAATCTGCATTAATTTCTGCACTGCTATCTTAGTTGGCCTTAGTTAGTTAGATCTGTCAGGACCCTCTTCAGAACCATCACGGTCGACACAAGGAGAAGATCCTGAAGCAGTGGAGAGGACAAAGATCAGACTTCACAAGAGGAAGATCCTATGGCAAGAGGACATTTGTTTTAGCAAGGATCCCAAAGTTCCGATCCTCCCCAGAATGAGCAACCCAGTTTGCAGGAAATTCTTTTGTCAATGGAAAAGAACCGACAGGAAGCCCAGACGGCTCATACCCAGTTACTAGCTCAGATAGTTCAGAAATTACCTACTGGAACTACAGAAGGAACTACTGTGGGAGCAAGATTAACAGACTTCCAGAAAACCCGTCCACCAACTTTCTCTAGTGCAACCGATCCCATGGTTGCCGATGATTGGTTGAGGGACATAGAGAGGAAGCTAGACACAGTTCGATGTGGCGACAGAGAAACGGTTCTGTTCGGATCTCATCAGTTAGCAGGAGCTGCAGTGGCATGGTGGATCAACTACCAAGAAGCTCATTTGGACAGAGACAATATCTCTTGGAGGGAATTTAAGGATCAATTTCAGAAATTTCACATATCTACTGGTATCATGGTGGCTAAGTGTTGGGAATTTCGCAATTTGATCCAAGGAAACAAATCAGTCACTGAATATCTGCACCAATTCACACATATAGCTCGATATGCACCTGGAGACGTGGATACCGAAGAGAAGAAGATAGAACGCTTCGCAGAAGGACTTCAACACTATTTCGAGTACCAAATTGCCTCCCATGAGTTTACAGAATTCCAAACACTGGTGAACAGAGCTTTGAAGTTAGAAGAGAAGAGGAATATGGGGGAAGAGAGCCGGAAGCGAAGGATGCTCCAACAAGCACGTCCACAGACAAACCCGATAAGAGGAAGAGCCCCTATTGCCTCCAGTTTTCGACCATCTTAGTGGACTCCCAGACCAGCAATGACGATTTGCCCCAACTGCAAAGGAAACCATCTTCAAAAAGATTGTCCTCATCCCCGTGTCCAATGTTTTCACTGTGGACAATATAGACATCGCCGAGATTGCTGCCCATGGATTCAACTTCCGATATCTATCGCTAGATCACAAGCAGGAACACAGCCAATAATACCCAGAGCATCATCATCACAGAAATTCAGAGGGACTCCACCAGTAAGAGGTGGAAGCATGGCCAACCGAGGAAGAGGAAGAGGTAGAGCACCAACTACAGTTCAAGGAGGAAGACTAAACTATACCTCGATCCAAGAAGCAGGAAGCGCCACCGACATTCTTCTAGGCAGATTTCTGATCCAGTCTCCATCTGCCTTAATATTGTTTAATCCTGGTGCTACGAATTCATTTATGTCAAAAGCATTTGCATCTAAAGTTGAAACGCATATAGAGCAAGTACCATTAGAGTACTCTATGATTATACAAAAGTAGTGAGTTTTTTTTTAAAGCAAGAGTCAGCATCAAAGTACCGAACATAGAAAATAACTCAAAAGGCAACAACAAAGGTCTTCACTTCCTTCTGCAGCGGTTCAGCTCGGGCCTTCACCACATCAGACTCAACTTGGCGCATGACCCTCCTAGAAGCTCGAATCGTCTGGAAAGGTTCCTTCCTCTTCTTGGCACTCAAGGCCAAAGGAATCGGGATCCACGGACCCTTTCTTCTGAATTTGTGTGCAAAGGCAAGGGTGAGCATGTTTTTACACGATGCTCAGCAAGTCTCATTATGAGAATGCAGGTATATAGATGAGGGGTTCTCAAGGAATGCGGTCTTTGTTTTATATGTAAGAATAGAACAAATTTTCACTCTAAAGTTACAAAGAAAAGCTTTCAGTTTCAAAAGCAATATTTTGAAATCTTAAGTTATACTTTAGAAATCGTTATGTGTGATGGTCCCCCATGAGTCATCACTTTTATCAACCCACATTACGAAAACATTCCAAATATTACTTGTGCTGAAACACATGGATAAATCCACCAGAAACAAACTCCATGACCTGGGAGTACAGAGTATCTGATACATTTTTACACTTTGCAAAGGTGTACCTCTTTTTAAATCCACTTCTTCACTCGGCTTTTGTCGCGCCCCGAAACTGGGACTACGACTACTCCTGTAGAGACCTAGCTCGCTGCAGCTAGTCCCATATATGCATAGCATACACATACCCTTGACTTCCCAGGATAAGTCAAGCACAGGAGTATATCACATTGCAACAGAGTCACTTACAAAATATTTAAGCAGTGTGGCCTGCTGGCCTTAATATTACATAAGGAGATTACAATGCCTTCGTGGCATACATGGTTTAGCAAAATAACATCTACACAGCAGAAGGTAGGTGACCCACCCACAAAGAGAAGTGGACGGCAGAACAACACACACATCAGGGCTCTGGCGGGACTGACGCTCCTCCTTCTGGATCCAAGAAGTCCTCCATGCCTTCGTCTTGGTTGTAGAATGCTCCATCTACTGAATTGTAAGTTGCAAGAGTGAGCACTTACGTACTCAGCAAGTCATAGGTAAGAGTAGATACATATAGTAGAGATGATATGAATCTAGACTAGTCAAGAATTATGGATGTTTGTAAAATAATCTTTTTCTTTCCTGGCTCAACTCATGGCAGCACCTTTCTATAATATAACATCATCATTCATGTTCACTAAATTATAGCACTACCGCGACACGTCAACACATGACAGCCCACGGCAGCACTCCTTATCATGACAACACATGTCATTTGGGTAATCTTGGTTTAATATATTTTATTTAGAAAATAATACTTGTGTCACACCCCGTGGATTTAATCCACCGCAGCAGACTCCTAAAACTCGGGAGCACGAAGTATTCGAATACATTTTTAACTTTGCAGAGAGGTACCAATTTACCCGCAAGATATTCCACTTTCAAGCCCATCCTATCAGAATGATTGGACCCCTGACTCACTTCATACTGTGAGCGGCAAGGTGGAGATAACAGGAACTTTTGTTATGTTTCACTTACAATTCACCCCTGACCCTGCAGTTTTCTTCACACAAACCGCAGTTGTGGTGGGCTATACCCCCACCCATAAGCCTCTTCCCATTACTGGGTCAACGTGCTTGATCAAATCACATTCAGTGATACGTGGAGGAGCTGAACCCTGTGAGTTTAGTGTATTACTTTCCATCTCATGCAGGGGTTTCATGTACGATTCACATAAGTACTTGTTCAGGCCTGTCCCATACCAGGCTTGCGGTTAGTACGTTTGTTCATGCCACTAGACGCACAACACAAGGTTATAGTCCTTATATGCCAGTGACCAGACCATCCACAACCCTGCACCTTCAGTGCCTGCACATCCTTTGCAGTCTAGCACCTCCAGTGCTACCACCATTCCATACCATTTCCTGGTCACGGCTAGGGGTTTTATTTCATGAATATAAGTATATAAATATATATAATAGTTCATGGCTCAAAACTTGTTTATTTCACATTTCACAGATAACCAGTCTAGTACTGCCAATTCATAAATCAACCATTTCCAATCTTTCTCATGCAATATTATCTACATTCAAGGTTATGTTATAGCAACTCTTAAAATATAGGTTCGAGATGACCAAGAATATGACTTGCCTTTCGCGTCGTAAAATATAGCAGTTGATGTCGGGTCAACAGTGAAGTCCTCGAACTGGGGCTCTTGATCTGCTCTCCAATCAAACAAACAACCAATAATCACAATCTTTTCAATACACTATTATACTATATGCAATAATGCAAAGATGAAGTCTTGATGATTCTGAGATGATTAGGTTAGAAATCGATTAGGATTAGGTTAGTTGCTGAAGGTTTACAAGGTTCTAAATGTCTCAAAATATCAGAATGATATCAAGGATGCGACTGGTTCGCTCAAAAACAGCGAACGTCTTTAGGTCGACATTCGGTTCAAGGCATCGACATAGGGTCGATGGATGATAGAGGGGTTATCTCAACTTGTGGCAGTAGAATAAAATGTAGAGCACAACTCCACAAGTCTAAGGGACAAGGTTATTTCCAGTTTGCACAACTGAAAAGAGGTAAAAAGAGCTAATGCCACTGGCTGACATGCCCTGGCATTGGGCTGACAATGCCAAAATCTAGGGTTTTAGCATAAACTGTAGTTCAAGGGCTCGAATCAAGTTGTGATAGAAGAAGAAATTGCTGATCACAACCTCAGGAATCTAAGGGACAAAGTTATGCTCAAAATGCACATCTGGAAGGAAGTGAAAAGGGCTAATGCCACTGACTGACATAGCCTGGCATTGATCTTGACATGGCCAGAAACTAGGGCTTGCCATATCTTTTGATCTAGAGCTCCAAATGATGCACCACTTTGTCTGGGAGGTAGGCATTGATAACAGGAACAAATCATTCAACAGGATCCAAAGCTGAAAATGGCTGGAAGATGATGAAAATTGGTGAAGAAAAGTGGTGGCGACACGGCATAGTGAAGCCACTGGACAAGGTTTTTGGCTGGCTATAACTTGAAATCTGGACAGTTTCAGAGATCGAGCTAGAAGACAAATATGCTCAGGAGATTGGGAACTATCAAAAGGGCAAGGTGGACGGGGCCAGATCGGCCGGAATTAAAATCTGGCGAACTGCACAGGGGAAGAAGACACAAATTTGGGGTTTTCCAGATTTGAGCAAATTCTTCAACTTTGATTGCTTAGATGTGTTAAGCTAGGTTTACTGATCCTATTTGATCACTGGCTCGAGAGCTAAAAGGGCTTGGTTAGAGTTTAATTGCTCACTGGAGGTTTTTGGGGAAACCGGCAATCACCGGCGACAGAAGGCAAGAGAACTCGATTCCAAGCTTAGATACACTCAAGAGGGGATGGGAAACTTACTGGGAGGCTTGGATTGCTGAGGGGAGCAACGGGTGAGGCTGGCACCAAGGGCTCCGGAAATGGCTCGCCGGGGAAGAAGATTTCACAGCGGAGCTGCGAGCTTAGGTGGTTTCTGGCGCTGGGTGAAGATGCAACGGCTACATAAGGCTTTATATAGGCACGGGCGAGGCAAAAGGGCCGACAATTTGGAGTGTTGCTGCTGCGAGGTGACTTTGAAGCGACGGGACGGGGTGGTGATGGCGAGGCGACTGACGGCGCGGCGTTGCAGCTTTGCAGCTGGACTGTGCAGGTGCAGGCGGCGAAGGCAACGGCGAGGAGACACCTAGCTCGAGCATGGCTGCGACGTGTCGAGCGTTCTCTGCGGTGCTGCGCTGCTGCAGCTAGCGCGCATGCTGTGCGCGGGGAAAACTTGCAGCAATTGCGCGGTTGAGGTGGCTTCCACAGTGGCGAACGGCGAGGGCACACATGGCGGCAGGGGCATAGGCGACTGCCACGGCGGAGTGAGCACGGCAGCTGGTCGAGGTCGCGCACAGGAGGTTCTCTGGTCGTGCGCAAACTGGTCGAACAGGGACTGGAAAAGAAGGCTCGGGCTGATTTGCAATTTTGAAACTTGCTCCAGGGACTGATCTGCGAGGAAAAGTTTGAATAGGAAAAGGATCTGATTGCAAATCTGGAGATCTGGAGGGCTGATCTGAAATCTGATTTCAAGAATGAGTTGCATAAGATTAATGGAACTCATCTAGCCAAAGTTTGACAAGATCGGGCAAGATCTGAAGGGTTTCGACAAAAGTGGGGAAAACGACTTTAGGGTAAAACAGGGTAATTAGGGTTTCAAAAACGGCGAGGGTCGAAACTCAGGTTTAGGGCAGGATTTGGAAATTCTTCCAGAAGGGAAAAATGTTCAGAATAGTGAATGGGAGATATTCACTGAATCAGATCAAAGTTTGGAGGTGATTTGCAACATTTTGCCTTTTCAGGCTTCTGGAAAATCTGGAAAAGGACTGATCTGCGATACTCTTGGACTGATTTGCGAAAAGAGTCTAGATGATGAAATCTGGCTGCCAACTTTTTGGATTAAGGTATTGGCGTACCCTTGATCATAATGCAAGAATAATCTGGTCTGATCTTGGCTAAGATTTGATTATATCTGAAATTCTGAAACTTAGGGTATTTGGGTAAAAGATATTTCTGTTTTCGAGAACAGAAAGGAGTTGATAAATCTGGAAGTTGGAGATAGAATTGGATCTGGGTTCTGAAGGCTTTTAGGTTTAGGATAACTGATAGATCAAATCTGGTAAGTCAGATCTTGACTTGGGGTCATAGGATAGATTTTGGAGGTTTAGGGTTTGAGATAGATACTGATCTAGCTACTACTACAGATACATGCATGCTGTTCATGAAGAAAGTTTTCACCCCTAAACTCAGGGTGTTACAGCTTTCAAGTCGGATCAGCTCCATGCGACTTTTACGAATGTGACAAGGCCGAGCTCACACAACGCTTTTGCAATCTAATACTAACAGTATCTCCGCCCGGTAAATAGACAGTTAAGTCTCAAGTACCATTGTGAGTCCTCCCTACTGCCTTATTTTCTAGCCTTGGTTTGTGTCCTTGCAAGACATATGACCTCTTGATTATAGCCGTGCATGACTTAATCGAGGTGTAGGGCGACTTCCTTCCATCCATCTTTTCCTCTCATTATTTTTCTGATCTCACATCACTCATGGCCGAACTGCGGCCCACCAGTTACTACACGAGAAACCGGACCGACATACCATGCAGGGAACTACTAATACCAAGAAAGCTACTAAGTTGTGCCTGTCCCATACCAGGCAAGTGGTTGGTTCGATTTTCATGCCGCATAGAGGCACAGCACAAGGTCTTGTCCTTATGAATCAATAGTGCGGAGACATTCACATACTCAATGCGCACACAGCAGGCAACCAATCAAACCATCCTCACTATCAATTCTAATTCACATTTTCCTTCACAAAAAGGGGTTTTCAAACATGTTTATCATTTAATTAACCATTCAACACTCAACGCATGTATTTAAGTATAAGCACAATCTAAGCATAATCTCCTAGGGTGACAAGGGTTGCAGAGGATATACAAACAAAGAAGGCTTTCAAGAGATTAGGTTATATCTACTCATTTTCTTCCAACATAGTGTTGGAAAATAAAGCATGCATATACTTAAAACAGGAATTAACCTAGTTTGTTTTAAAATATTGGGAGAGACATGGTCAAGGGGGTGAGACTTGCCTTTCAACAAGGGGTCTAACAGCTTTGCTGGTTCTTCAAAGATTCCTCCCAATCCTTCCGCTTCTGACTCTGCTCTCGCAAACAAAGAAACAACACGACACATCGTACTACATAAACATACAGAAAATATTTGTTATTGAAAAGTATACATAAAGTATAGATATGCATGCAATCAAATGATCTGGAAAAAGATAGAATAGTGGGAGAGAAGATACTTGGGTCTGGTTCACAGGGTTTGGCTTGGATTCGTCGAATGTCTACAGGTTGACATTCGGTCCGCGGTGTGATAATGCCTAGAAATGGCATAGAGCTAATCTGGGGCTTTTGAAAAGTCAAGATGAGATCAAAAGGGAGCATTAGGTGCCAAACGCAGTAAGGCATCTAATGTACTAATTGAATTTTACAAAAAAGTCTACAAAAACAAAGAATTTGCAGCTAGGTCCCTGACACAGGGAAAAAATGAGTGCCAGCACACTACAGCAAACTAGGGCACGCACGTCTGGACAAACCACGCATGAGCTGCTTGTCTAAGTTTGTCAAACATGCAGGCAGGATCAAGGTGGAGCTATGGGTGAAGTTAATTGAGCAACAGTGACTTGACGGCAGCGAACTACGATGTTGAAATCGTCGGCCGCCTGAGACAAAGATGAACTACGACGACAGAGAAATAGGGCTAAAGTCTTTGGAAATTAGCTGAGGGGTTTTGATCTAGGGATGGTACAGATCGTGTTGGAGCGAGGAATTGAGCTCCAGTGGAGATTTAGGGCTCACCGGCGAAGATACCGGACTTCGTAACGACGGTCAAAGTGGCGTCATTGATACACGGCAATGTAGGCCAATTTGGTGGGATCACACGATCTAGAGGATACAGGGAAGAAGTTGGTTGAATCAATTTGACAGGAGGTGCTGTGGAGTGAGTCGGCGAGTGCACCGCCCACGGCAGCGCGCGAAGAAAAAGGATAACTCATGGCACTGCACTAATTTAAAAATTGGCTTGACAGGCTTGTAGGAAAAGCTAGGGGATCATTTTGTTCCACTGGAAGGAGTGACGAAATTGGCTAGAGGGGCGTGAATTGCAAGAACAGGGGATCTGGCTTTTATCGGTGATCACCCGCGGTCGATTGGCCTCTACGACACGTATAGGTAGATGACACAAACTCATAGGTGAGCTTGGATTGGAGTGAGGGGCCGCGAATTGCTCCGGCGACGGTGGCCTCAAAACCAACTCACCGGGGAAGAAGAGGGAAGTAATTGAGAGCTGGGACTTAGCCAAATTCTGGAGATGTGGAGTTTGCACAGCACGGGAGTTGTTTAAATAAGCAACGCGATAGAGCCAGCGAGGGAAACGACGAGGGAAATCGAGCCGTGGACGTGACTGGCTGGGCGCAGGCACGACAGCAGCGAACGGTGATGCGATGGCACGCAAGCAGTGCAACAGCTTTGCCAACAGCGGTCGGGGCGTTGGAACTAGGTTTGGGATGGTGCAGATGCGGAGGTAGCAACGCAGTTCCGGCAGCGACACGTACTCACATACAAAACACTTCTTCACGGGCGCGCGCAAAGGTGCAGCTGAAGTGTAGGCGAAAATCCTCCGGTCACAGCACTGCCACGGCAAGGTTCTTGTCGAGGTCATGTGCGCACAGGGTGGCACGATCGCTCACGAGCACAAGTGACAAGAGTTACTGGCCTGCAGCGAAGAAACACGGCGTAGCTCTGGTCGAAATGGGGGAGAAGGCACTGGTCGAAGGTAACGATCGGGCCTGGTCGAACAAGGGCTAAAAAAAGGAAAAATGATTGATTTGCAATTTTGAATCTTGATTCCAGGGACTGATCTGTGAATTTGATGAATGGCTTAGGTAAAAAGGGATCTGATTTCACCATCTTGGTCTGCTAAACTCAGGAAATTGTTTAGCAGCAACAGATCATCCCATTTGGAATTTCAAACATGTTTTTAACTGAGATGAGGACAGGGTAATTAGGGCTTTGAAATTTGGTGAGGCTGAAAACTAGGGCTTCGGGTGAGATTTTGAAATTCTTCCAGAAGGGAAAATTGTTCAGAAAAGTGAATAGGAGATGCTCACTGAATCAGATCAGAATTTGGAGATGGTTTGAGACTTTAGTATTTTTGGGCTTTTGACAAATCTGAAAAGGACTGATCTGCAATACTTTTGGATTGATTTGTGAAAAAGGTTTGAACAAAAGAATTTGACTGTCAACTTTTTGGGGTAAGATACTGACACAACTGGGATCTCATTTTGAAATAGAGAGAGACGAGGCAAGCCAGGATTTGAGAAAACAGGGATATTACAACCTAACCTCCTTAAAAACAATCTCGTCCTCGAGAGTCTGGTAGGTCTAAAAACAGGTAGGGGAAATCTCGACGCAGTTCTTCTTCCCTTTCCCATGTCGACTCTTCTTCTGAGTGGTTGTTCCATTGAACTCTACAAAATCGAATGGTCCTTGATTTCAATCTCCTTTCACTGACCTCGGGTCTCTTGATGGGGTATTCTTGGTAGGATAAGTCTGATTGAACTTTTGCTTCCTTAGGAGATATCTGCTCTGTTGGCTTCTTCAGGCACTTCCTCAATTGAGACACATGGAAAACATCATGAACTCCTGCTAGTTCGAGTGGTAGCTCCAATTTTTATGCTACCTCTCCTTGTTTCTCTAGAATCTTGTAGGGTCGTATCTTGGGCTCAGCTTTCCCTTCATCTGGAATCGACGTACTCATTTGTAAGGTGTTATCATATACGTAATCACCTTTTTCGAAAGATAATTCCCTTCTTCTGTTGTTGGTGTAGCTTTTCTGCCGAGACTGAGCTGTTTTCATTCTTTCTCGAATGATCTTTACATGGGCTGTGGCCTCTTCCACCAGTCGCAGTCCTAAAAATTATTTTTGGCCCACTTCGATCCAATATAAGGGTGTACATCATTTCCTTCCGTAAAGTGCTTCGTATGGTGCCATTTGCAAACTCGCTTGGTAACTGTTGTTGTATGTGAACTCAGCATATGGTAGGAATAGTTCCCAAGAATCTCCATAATCCAAGGTAGAATCTCTTAGTATATCTTCTAAAACTTGATTTACCCTTTCGATCTGGCCTACAGTCTGCGGATGGTAAGCGGTACTGAACTTTAATCTTGTACCTAATGTTTCTTGCAGTTGTCATGTCTGCCACGACTATGACATCACCTATGAGGAGCCCAGCTCGGTGCAGCTGGTCCCATAAACCACTTGACTTCCCAGGATGAGTCAATCACAGGAATACATTGAAGCAGCAAAATATTACAGTAGTCATAATTGTATGGCCGTCAGGCCTTAGTACAATACGGAGTACAGTGCCTTACACGGCACAAGGGTACAACAAAATAAAACCTCTAGTCGACGGAAGCTAGGCCCAAAAGCAATCCACAGGAACAGAGGTTGACAGCAAGACAGCACCACATCAGGGCTCCGGAGGAAACTGCTCGTCATCTCCTGGGTCTGCAACATCTTCAGGATATCCTCCAAGGTCGTAGAACGCTCCATCTATTGGTGAGTTGTTGCAAGGGTGAGTACTTATGTACTCAGCAAGTCATAGGGAAGGTAGAGATATATTTACAGTATAAATGACATGAATCTATGCTATTGGGGAAAGAGTGAAGGGTTTTTCTCAAAATACATTTCTTTCTCATTCCTATTCATCTTTCAATCATACTCATGGCAGTAAATAAATCATATTGATAATGATTCATATATCCCATATCCAAGGCGATATAACCTCATATCACATTACTTTTATTCAAGCCTTTCAATCTTATACTCATAGCAGTATCTCATATACTTTAGGGCATAAACCACATGCCTCTTAGTTATCATATGATCTCTATATTATGGTATCACCGCGACACATCAACACATGACAGTCCACGGTAACGGCCCTTATCGTGACAACACATGCCACTTGGGTAATCTTGAACTAACAAGTTTTAGTTTATAAAACAATACTTGTGTCACACCCCGTGGATTTAATCCACCGCGGCATACTCCTAAAACTCGGGAGTACGAAGTATTCGAATACATTTTTAAACTCTGCAGAGGTGTACCTCTTTTTAAATCCACTTTTTCACTCGACTTCCAAGTCGGGCCAACTCCATGCGACTTATACGCATGTGACAAGGCCGAGATCACACAACGTTTTGCAGTCTAGTATTAACAGTATCCCTGCCCGGTAAATGGACAATCCAGTCCCAAGTACCGTTGTGGGTCCTACCCACTCCCTTACTTCCTAGCCTGGGTCTATGTTCCCGCAGGACACATAGCCTCTTTTGATTACAGTCGCGCACGACTTAATCTGGCGTAGGGCGTCTTCCTTCTTTACACCTTATCCTCTCATAATTTTTCTGATCTCACATCACTCATGGACGAACTGCGTCCCACCAGTTTTCACGCGAGCAACCGGATCGACAAGCCATGCAGGGAACTGCTAATGCCAAGAAAGCTACTAGATTGCGCCTGTCCCATACCATGTAAGTGGTTGGTACGTTTTTCATGCCACTAGACGCACAACACAAGGTTCTAGTCCTTATATGCCAGTGACCAGATCATACCACAAACCATGCACCTTTAGTGCCTGCACATCCAGTGCAGCCAAGCACCTCCAGTGCTACCACCATTCCATACCAAAACACTGGTCACGGCTAGGGGTTCTATTTCATGAATATAAATGTATATGTTTATACTTTTATTAATTCATGGCTTGCTATCTTAACAAGTTCACATTCCTCAAGTATTCAATCTATCACTGCCATAATATCATTGATCTCAACACATGCAATATTAATGAGATATCTACTCATGGAATAGCATAGGAATTCATAAAATATAGGTTCAACATGATCAAAGTATGACTTGCCTTCCGCGTCGTAAGTATCAGCAGTTGATGATGGTTCAGCGACAAGATCTTCAACCTCGGGCTCTTGCTCTGAACAAGATCAAACAAGCAAACATGCATTACAATCAATCCTATTCTTACTAATCCACTACATGCAATAATGCAAGGTGGAAACACTCTGGTGATACAAGGTTTGGAAGCGATTAGAGTTAAACTATGGAAACCAGGGTTAAGATTAGTTGTCAAGGTTTACAGGGTTCCAAAATATCAGGGTAATATCAAGGTGGTGACTGGTTCGCCCAAAAACAGCGAATGTCTTTAGGTTGGCATTTGGTTCAAGGCATCGACATAAGGTCGATGGGTGATAGAGGGCTCAACTCAAGTTGTGACAGTAGGGAAAAGTGTAGATCACAACGTCAGGAGTCTAAGGGACAAAGTTATTTTCAAAGTTCATGGTTGGAAGTGGGTGAAAAGGCTCAATGCCACTGGCTGACACAGCCTGGCATAGGGTTGACATGGCCAGAAACTAGGGTTAGCCTTATCTTTTGACTCAAGGCTCCAAATGATGCACCACTTTGTCTGGTAGTTAGGCATTTGTAGTAGGAACAAATGTCTCAACAGGATCTAGTGCAGGAGATGGCCGGAAAGTGATGAAAACCAGCGAAGAAGTTGACTGGTCTGGAGTACCTGCAGCACAAACAGTACAGCAACTAGGGCATAGCCATAACTCCTGTTCTAGGCCGAATTAGGGGTCGTGGTAGAAGACAAAGTTTCTCAAAATGGTCCAAAACATCTAAATGGCAAGGTGGTTTGAGCTGGAGTGGCTGAATTTAGAAGATATTGGCTGGAGGAAAGATGAACGCAATCCTGATTTGGGAATTTCTGTTCTAGGGCAAATGAATTCGAGTCCTTGCTTGAGGTGGGTCTCTGGGGCATAACAAAGCTAGGTGTGAAGTCAATTTAACTGGAAAATCACCACAGAAGCTTAACGGCTAGTTCCAGTTTGCATGCAAGGTGTAAACTTGGGGTTTTTCATATTTTAGCGAAATTGGTGATTCTGGTTGCTTAGATGTGTTCTACACAGTCCACTGATCATGTTTAATCACAGGCTCGAGAGCTAAATTGGTTTAGTTAGGGATTAATTTCTCGCCGGAGTTGTCGGGGAAAATCAGCAATTCCCGGCGATGAGGTGCGATAGAGTTCAATTGGCTGCTACTACACAGGTAAGTGGATGAGAGTTACTTACTGGTAGCTTCAATTTGGAGCTCGGTGCAGTGGATTGGCCTGGCACCGTGAGCCTCCTCTCGAGCTCGCCGAAGAAGACGAAGAAGATGACATGGTTAGAGACTTGTGTGGTTCTGGCGTGTGTGTCTTTGAGCTGGGCTGGGGTGGCTTTTATAGGCACAGCTAGAAGCTTGCAACGGCTGGAATTGCCTGGAGAATTGAAGCTTGAATCGATGGCGAATTGACTGGCCGGGCGGGACAGCAGCGAGGTGACGCGCTCCAGCGGCCGTGCCGGCTTTTGCAGCCTGGCGCGCAGTCCTGGTTGATGCAACCGCGAGTTGATGCTTCCCCCAGGCATGCTTGCAACGTGGCGCAGCTGGGCTGCCGTTGTCGGGCGCGCGCGCGGGAGAGCGAAGGCGCCGCTGGAGGGGTGAAGTGGTTCCACGGTGGCGAATACGAGGCATACACACGGCAACGAAACAGTGGCTGAGGTGGCAACGCTGGAGATCGCCGGCGACGAAGCTGCAGCAGCGGCAACGGCGACGACCAAAACGCCCGCTCGTGGTCGATTGAACGGCCTAGTCGTGCACAGTAGCCCGTGGTCGAACCAGGGACTGATTTGCGATGATTTTTGGTTTGGCTTTGGACTAAACTGCAAATATGGTCTTTGAGAGGTTCAATTTGGAATTTGATTCCATGGCTGAGTATAATATTTCTATTAATACTCATTTAGCTCAAATCTGGAGAAAGTTTGATAAGATTTGAGGGATTTCACCTATTTTCGAAAATAGGGTAAAATTAGGGTAAAATAGATCTGGATTTTGTCGATCTCGAATTCTGGTGATTGGAGAGAGATTTTGAAGTCTGATAAAAAAGGAGGTCTGTATCAAATAGTATTTGGGAGGTGTTCCCTGAAGAAATTCTGGAGTTTGAGTTGATCCGTAGATTTTAGCCTTTTCAGGCTTCTAGGTAAATAGAAAAGGACTTATTCGCAGTGAAATTTGGACTAAACTGCGAAAAGTGTTTAGGTGAAACAATCTGGTTCCCAACTTTTTGGAGTAAGTTGAGGATGTACCTAGGAACATATTCCAGGGGATACTTGAGTCTGGATAGGGTTAAATCAAGATAACTCAATTATCTGGAAACTGGGGTACTTAGGGTAAATCTGGATTTCCTGTTTTCGAAAACAGAAAGAGACTTAGATACTGGGAGTTATGGTTAGAATTCAATCTGGCTCCTAAAGACTTTTATCTCCAGAATAACTGGTAGGTTAAATCTGGATGGTCAGATCTTGATCTGGATCTAGATAATAGATTTGGAGATTTTTAGGGTTTGAGAGAGATTAGGGTTTAGCTGATCTGGCTACCACTACTTCAAATATTTTTCCGGAAAATTTACTTTTTCTATCGGTACTATTTTGTTGTACCGATAGAAAATTACATAATTCTATCGGTATCATTTTGTTGTACCGATAGAAAAGTTCCTCCACTACTTTATTACTCGTACACGACGCTTTAGTTTCCCTCCACTCAAACAGTTCCACCTTAGAGCACTGCGTCTCTTCGAGAGCGAAGAAAACCACAACCTCCGCCGTGACCACTCACTTCCTCTCTCCCACACGACGATCGCCGGCTGGACACTGGTTCGCCACTCCCACCGGTTCTTATTTTCGTCCTTCGCCGGCTGCTGCTGCTGCGTTCTACACCGCCTCTCCATCACCAGAACTGATCGCCGCCGTAAATACCCTAATTCGTCGTTCTATTTCCAGCATCTTCCTTATTTGATCCTAGTGTTTTGCACGTACTAATTCTTCGAGTTTTGCAATTATACTAGGGTTCCCTATTGTGTTGGATTATGTACATTCTGCACGCAATGTTGATTTAAATTAGGGTTTACATAATATGTTCCAGTGCTGTAATGAACCTGTTTTGAGATTTTAACTTATCTATACTGCTGTATGTGTGATCAATTGTATCCAACTGCCATGTAATGCACATTATATGTTGGAGGTGTTCTTACACATATTCTATCGGCAGCTCATGTGTTTACCGACAGAAAATATTTCTGCACAAGTAGTAAAACTTAATTTGGATCTGGAAGGACATGAGCCATGCAATGTACTAGTTTGGTTGGGAATTTTTACTCACTTCATATGAATATATGGCAATGTGGATGGCTCTTCGATGTATATGTTTCAAATGCCTATACATGACTTTTCCCAACCTAATAGATGTGAAGTCCTAATGACTCACATACAGGCTAGGCTAAAGATTATGCACAGTGGCACTTAGATGCTTGTGTGCATATTTACGTGTGAAATAATAATGCTGGCCCATGAATATTAGTATAGCAAATCATCGAGAATGTTATGTGATGACAGTGAATGGTGGCTTGTCAACAAAATTCCATATGTAGAGAACATTGTTATGTTCTATCGGTATCTCACGGGTTTGCCGATAGAAAAATTGTCTTCTGTGGAGGTTATGGTCTATCGGCAGCTCATGTGTTTACCGATAGAACATATTTCTGAAGAGTTCAGGAAGTAATTTATGCATGTCTTTCTTTTTGTATTATTTTCCCTTTTGCCGCCCTAGTTAGTCGCCAGTCCTGGGCTGAGTTATGGAACTCCAAGGCGAATTAATTGCCATATATATGGTTTGTTGAAGGTTTTGTAGGGGAAGACATGTCGTCGTCTTCATCGGATGGTACTAGTGGTTCGACTAGGGCTAACCCCATCGTAACTACTGAAGATGCAGCAGTTACATCCCAGCGCAAGAGGCTGGGGCGAGGCGCGACGACGTTGGGGCGTTTGGCCAAACGCACGGATCTTTCTTGTGAGTTCAACCAATTTGGGAGGCCGATTGGAAAGAATGCTGGGAGGTACGCGGCCTACGTTGGGCTGTTGGCGAAAGAAAGGGTGAAGATCACCGTCCAGAGCTGGAAGGACGTGACGGCGGACGAGAGGGATAGGTTGTGGGCGGAATTGAAGGTTAAATGAACTGAAATCGCTGAACTCTTTCGTAATCACGTTCTCTTGGCTTATACTAAAGTTGAACTAACTCGTGATTAATTGTATGCATTTTTCGGAAACAGGCTAAGTGGAACATCCCCGACGATACACCTAGGACTGCCTGCTTGAAGGACATGAACGGAACATGGAAAACCGTTAAGAGCTGGCTCGTTAGTAACTTCCTCGCTGCGGGGAAATCTCCTTGCGAGAAGTACCCCTTCATATCGGAGGAGGTATGGGAGGAATTCACCAAGCAGAAGGGGACTGATGAGTTCAAGGCCCTTAGCGAGAAGAATAGGGCAATCCAGAAGAGGAACGACCACCCGCATCGGCTCGAATCCCGGGGCTATGCGGGGAAGGAGGAGCAGTGGACGAAGGAAGACGAGCAAAATCCTGTCATCGACACCCCTGAGTTGCCGCTCTCCGAGATCCGGGATGAGAGGTGCAAGCGATGGTGGAGGGGGATGGGGTCCGTGTCGTCCACGGGGTCTGTGCAGTTCGCAACCCCTGGGGACGCCGACGTTGTGAGGTGAATGGTAAGTTGGCTAACCTCGTAAACTGTGTGCGCACAAGTGTATATAAGGCAATTTGTCTCACTAGGTACCTTTAAATGTAACAGATCTCTTTTGAGAAGGACGCAGCGGAGGGATTGTTTACCCCGCAGAGGGAGAACGACATCCTCACCCGGGCTCTAGGAAATAAGGAGCATTCCGGGCGGACACGGGCCGTGGGAGCCATTGTGTCGTGGAAGGCCGGCTTCGTAGATCCGGCTCCACCGAGGAAGAAGGACCGCTCCTGGAAGGAAAAGGAAGCTGACCTCTCCGATAAGATACGGGCTGAGGTACGGGAGGAGATACGGGCGGAGATGCGGGCTGAGATACGGGCTGAGGTACAGTCTGAGGTGTAGTCTGAGGTCGCACAAATGAGGGAAGAGTTTGCACGGTTGAGAGAAGCATTGCTGGCCAAGAGTGCAGATGCGGATCCCCAGGACGACGGTACCCCGCGGGGTCGGATAAGCAGTTGCGCTTCGAAGGTACTCGCGGATCCAGTGGATCTACTTGAGGTACTGCAAGCCTTCATCTGTGCACTTAAGTTGATGCCACTCCCATTCTGTTAGAGTTGTTTCGCTAACCTATTTTAATTGTTACAAATTTGCAGGGGCCGGAGGGCTGCATCCTACAGAATCACGTAGGCACTGGGCAGGAAGTGGTTGGACACGGCTTCGTATATCCGTCTGGGCCGGATGTCCGGGTCCACTGTGTACCTCTGCGGTTGGGTTTCGCAAAGGTACAGGTGGACATGGCCATGCCGGGCTACAACGATTCTCCGTTGCCAGTCCCAACAGAGGAACTGCAGACACTTGCTGAGGCAGTGGGCTCCTACGTACAGTGGCCCAAGAAGTGTCTTGTAATACAACCGGTAAATCCTACACATTTTAGATTACATCCTACTCAGTACACTTAACTTGCATAATCTAACATACGTGCTCATTAATTGAAGTGGCCTGCCGCTGGGCTACCAGGGGACTGCGCCCCGAGCTCGGGGCATGAGGCCCGATCTCGTGCGACCCTGGACACATCAAAGACGGCCTCGACCCCACCCAGCGCATCCACGCCTTCACCTCGGAAGAAAGCTGCCATCACCTCGCCCTTGCCTTCGAAGGTACGCGCTCAGTCCCTGGCAAAAGGCAAGGGCAAAGGCAAGGGAAAAGGGCGACAGGGATTGCCAGAGAGGTTCACGAACGGGTTCCCACTCATGTCGGAGGCAGCTTTGCGCAAATTGGATCGATCAACCAGAGACCTCCACGAGTGGTACCTACACCGAGCTCGGCGCAATCTGAACTTCTTAGTTCCCTACAGGCCTGGGCAGTTCCACCGTGAGCCCGGGAGTATATCCGTGGCACACGCGATCTGTTCGACCTCTACAACTGGCAGGAGCTCGATATGTCCATCATACGGACTAGAGTCCTGTGAGTTTGCTGATGCTATTGCTGTTTTCTAACTCTGTTTGCTAACTCTGCATTGTTGTAGTTCATTTGAAATGTAGTAACTTTCTTTGCAATACTAATGTCGTCCTTTGCATGCAGGTGCATGTACAGGCTAGCATCGGAGGCTGCGTGTGACAAGGTGGGTTTCCTCGACCCAGAGAAAATAAGCCTCACGATGCTAGAGCACGACGCCGCGCACGTTGAGCTGTACATATCCAAGGCGCTGATGGCGCAGCAGGACAGGGAGTTCATTCTGGTGCCGTACCACCAAAGGTTAGTGCATTTCGTACTAATTTAACTCGATCTTGTATGTTACACCTGAGATATACTTTGAGCTAGCGGTCCTCTTTTACGTACAATGCAGGGGCCACTGGATCCTCATCGTGATCTGTCCGCCGAGGAACGAGGTGTACTACCTCGATTCGATGCGTGACAAATTATCGATGGAATATGTGGTCAAGGGGAATATGGAGGCGTAAGTAACTTATATGTTTGATTTAAATTTTCACCTCACTAGCTAATGATAATACATTAACGGGAAATACTAACTGAAATGCAGGGCTTTTGATAAATATGCATCCGCTGGAGGGAGGCATGCCGCACCGCAGGGCTCCCTACTAGCTTGGAAAGAATATGAGGTACTCACGAGACTTTTTGTTTATGCTTAATTAGTTTATGGAAACAATAGCTAACATGTCTTCGCATATGCAATTATCTCAGTGCCATCAGCAGCCGCAATCGTGGGAATGCGGGTTTTATGTGATGCGCTACATGTACGACCAAGTGCAGACAAACTTTGCCCAATTCCCCCAGGTAAGCATCGATAGCTAACTCAAATTTGAAAATTGGGTGTCACGTTCTAAATTAGGAAGTTAGTTACTAAGTATTCACACATGCTTGCAGATCGCCATGTCGAAAGACTCATACGAAAATGAAAAGATTAGAGATCTTCGACAAATCTGGGCTCAATATGTCATGGAGGAAGTTGCGCCCAACCATCCGCCATGATAATTTTCTCTTTTTCGTGTACTCTGTGCATAGACTGTTTATATACATGTGAATAAATATATATGTCAATAAATGTCCACATTGGATTGCAATTTGTATTTGTCCATATATATGTGAATAAATGTGAATAACTGTCTAATGTGTCAATCTGTTCTGTGAATTTACCCTTCTTTGCATCTGTACTGTATTATGTATCCAATCTATAATGTATTGCATCTGTACTGTATATGTGAATGTACTGTATTGTGAATGCAAATAATGTACTGTATATGTGAATGTTCTATCGGTAAATTCATTCACAGCCGACAGACCACTACAAATTTTCTATCGGTAAACTCATCCACAACCGAGAGACTACTGTAGTTTTTTCTATCGGTAAACTTGAAATTAACCATCAGAATAGTGTGACTTTTCCTGCCGGTGAACTCATCCACAACTGAGAGACTACTGTGGTTTTTTCTATCGGTAAACTCATCCACAACCGAGAGACTACTACCCATTTTTCTATCGGTAAACTTGAAATTAACCGTCAGAATAGAGTGACTTTTCCTGCCGGTGAACTCATCCACAACCGAGAGACTACTGTGGTTTTTTCTACCGGTGAACGTATAATTAACCATTAGGAGAGTGTGATTTTTCTTGCCGGTGAACTCATACACAACCGAGAGAGTGCTACACTTTTTTCTGTCGGTAAACTTATAATTAACCGTTAGAATATGGGTGTTTTTCCCAACGCTAAACGTCAGACGACGACGGGTTTTCTATCGGTACAATCATAAGGTGCCGATAGAATAGTAATATTTTCCTGTCGGTAATCATGTAATTAACCGTTAGAATAGTGGTACTTTTCCCACCGGTAATCGTCAGACTACGACGGGTTTTCTATCGGTACACTCCTAATATGCCGATAGAATTGTTAATTTTTTCTGTCGGTTATTTACCGATAGAAAATGTTCTGTCTTGTTCTATCGTGTCTATCTCTATCGGTACGAAAACCGATAGTAGAAGGGTTTTTTTTACCGATAGAAGAAAGATTTTCTGTACTAGTGTTTGGATGTGAATTGTGTTCCTCGATCTGAAACGATCTTTTTCGGGATACCATGCAGTGTCACTATTCGCTGCAGTTATAGCTCCGCTAATTTGTTGCCATTATAAGTTTTCTTGACTGGTATAAAATGAGCAACTTTCGTGAGTCTGTCTACAATGACCCATATGGAATCATATCCCCCTTGTGTTCTGGGAAGTCCTGTGATAAAGTCCATACCAATCTCTTCCCATTTCCAAGCTGGCACTGGTAAGGGCTGCAGTTTTCCGGCTATTTTCTGATGATCGGCCTTAATCCTCTGGCAAGTGTCACATCTTGCGACATATTCCGCGATTTCCTTCTTCATACCATCCCACCAGAATCGCGTCTTCAGATCCTTGTACATCTTGGTGTTTCCAGGGTGCAGTGAATACGGGGTTTTATGAGCTTCAAAAAGAATTAACTCTTTAAGGTCTGTGTTTCGGGGTACACAAATTCTTCCCCGATACCATACGATTCCTTGATGGTCTTCAGTGAATTCCTGGGTTTTCCCTGATCTAATGCGGCTCTTGATCTTGTGAATCTCCTCATCTTCTTTCTGAGCACCTTCAATCTGCCTTTGGAGTTGAGATTCTACCTTCAGTGTGGCTAGCATCCCAGATGTCACTATGGTCACTTCAAGATTCTGAAATTCCTGCCGCAAGTGCGGGTTCTTGGGTGTAGCTCCTTGTAGTGTATAAGCCTTCCTGCTCAAGGCATCTGCCACTACGTTGGCTTTCCCTGGATGGTAGAGTATGCTGAGGTCATAATCTTTAATTAGCTCAAGCCATCGGCGCTGACGCATATTGAGCTCAGTCTGTGTGAAGATATACTTGAGGCTTTTATGGTCCGTGTAGATTTCACACTTATTCCCAAGCAAGTAATGTCTCCATATTTTTAGGGCATGCACCACTGCTGCTAATTCCAAACCATGCGTGGGATAATTTTCTTCATGTGGCCATAGTTGTCGCGAGGCATAGGCTACAACTTGCCCCTCTTGCATTAACACACAGCCTAATCCTTGCTTCGAAGCATCGCAAAATACTACGAAATCTTTCTTGCTGTCTGGTAGTGTAAGAACTGGTGTTGTGGTCAACTTCTCCTTCAGTGTTTGGAAACTCTCCTCACACTTGGGAGTCCATTCGAAAACAACATCCTTTTTCAACAAATTGGTGAGAGGTTTGGCTATCTGAGAGAATCCCTCAATAAATCTCCGGTAATATCCTGCCAATCCCAAAAAGCTTCTAATTTCTGGTACGGTGGTCGGCTGCTTCCACTCTCTGATTGCCACAATCTTGGCTGAATCCACCGAGATTCCTTCTTTGGTTAGCACATGCCCAAGGAATGAAATCTTGGTCATCCAAAATTCGCATTTATCGAATTTGGCGTAGAACTGACGCTCTCTTAGTCTTCCGAGGACTAAGTGTAGGTGTTGCTCATGTTCCTCAGGGCTCTTCGAGTAAATCAAGATATCGTCAATGAACACGATGACAAACTTATTTAAGAAATCCATGAAGGTGTTGTTCATGACGTTCATAAATGCTGCTGGAGCATTGGTTAATCCAAAAGGTACTACAGTGAATTCATATAGCCCGTATCTTGTGGTAAAGGCTGTTTTTTGTATGTCCCCTTCTCGGATCTTTAGCTGATGATAGCCTGACTTCAGGTCTATTTTGGAAAATACTCGAGCTCCTCGTAGTTGGTCGAATAAGTCATCTATCCGCGGCAATGGATACTTATTCTTAATGGTTACCTCATTCAATGCTCGATAATCCACACACATCCTTAAGGTTCCATCCTTCTTCCTCACGAACAAAACCGGGGCTCCCCAAGGTGAAGCACTGGGTCGGATAAATCCTTTACCCTCCAGTTCCTCTAACTGACTCTTCAACTCTTCTAAGTCTGTTACTGGCATCCTATATGGTCTCTTAGCTATAGGTGCCGCTCCTGGTTTAAGCTCAATGGTAAACTCTATCTCCCGATCAGGTGGCATCCCTGGGAGTTCTTCTGGGAATACGTCCGAGTATTCCTGTATTGTGGGCACTTGATCCAAGCATACTTCCTGAAGTGCATGGACTGATCCTTGTAGTTTTTCGACCGATGATCTTTCCGCATGGAATAGGACTTCCTTCCCTTGGTTACTAACAAGGCTTAGAGTTTTCTTCTCACAATCCACTAGACCTTTATGCTGAGATAACCAATCCATTCCTATTATAATGTCTAGGCCTTGCAGTTCTAGGACTAAGAGGTTAGCCAAGAACTCTACCTCGTCTATTCTGAAGGTTATATGATGACAAGCTGAATATATAGGCAGCTTAGCTCCTGGGGTCTGTATAGCCATAGAGTACTCTAGAGGTACCATAGGTATTCCCACTTTAAATGCAAAATCTTCTGATATAAATGAGTTTGTAGCTCCAGGATCAAACAGTATTAAAGCAGATGCAGACTGGATCAAGAATCTACCTAGGAGAATGTCGGTAGCATTGTCTGCTTCTTGAAGGGAGGTGATGTTTAATCGGCCTCCTCGGCCTGCCATTTGTCTTCTTCCTCGCCCTCGTCCTCGGCCTGCTACAATTCCCCCTCTATTGGGCAAACCTCCTCTGGGGCTCTGCAATGGTGGTGAAGCTGTGGTTCTGGGTGCCATTGTTTGTGTTCCAGCTTGTGATCTTGCTATCGCCATAGGGAGTTGAATCCACGGGCAATTTTCTTTGCGGTGTCCAATTTGTCCGCAATGGTAGCACTGAGTCGTTGTTTGAGGGCAATCCCGTTGATAATGTGCTCCTCTACAGTTGGGGCATGTTGGCGTGAATGGTGGTCTTGGCGCCGGGTAGGTTGGACGAAAGTTTGGAGATGTCGGGGCTCTTCCCCTAGGTGAGCTCGCTGGCAGTCGCGACTGTTGTATCATCCTCCTCTTCCGGCTTTCCTCTCCGATGCCCCTCGTTTTTCCTCTATCTTCAATACCCGATTCACCAGGGTCTAGAATTCTGTGAATTCATGGGAGGCAATCTGGTACTGCAAATAGTGCTGAAGTCCCTCGGTGAAGCGTTCAATCTTCTTATCTTCCGTGTCGATGTCGCCGGACGCATACCGAGCTAAATGGTGGAACTGGTGCATATACTCAGTGACGGTCCGGTTCCCTTGAGTCAAGTTCCGGAATTCTCGGCGTTTAGCTGCCATGACGCCTGTAGGGATATGGAATTTTCAGAACTGATCCTTAAATTCTGTCCAAGTGATGTTGTCTTTGTCCAAGTGTGCTTCTTGATAATTCATCCACCAAGCAGCTGCTGCTCCAGTGAGTTGGTGTGATCCGAATAACACCTTCTCTCGATCATTGCAACGAACAGTATCCAGCTTCCTTTCGATGTCCCGCAGCCAGTCGTCTGCGATGATTGGGTCAGTCGCGCTTGCGAAGGTTGGCGGTCGAGTCTTCTGGAAGTCCGAGAGTCGAGTTCCGACGGCAGTACCTTCAGCAGTCCCTGGCATCTTCTGAATGACTTGAGCTAACAACTGGGTATGTGCAGCCTGGGCTTCTTGGCGGTTCCTCTCAATTGAAAGAAGAATTTCCTGGAGATTTGGCGGGTCTTCTTGTGGTGGTAGCGAGCTCTGCGCCCCTGGGTGAGGTGTGGATCCTCTTCGCGGCGTAACTGGGTCTTGGCCCTCTTGGTCATCTTGGGTCCTTCTCCTTGTGTGAACCATTCTGATCTTCTGGAGAGAGAAGCAGATAGGTCTAACTAACTAAGAGAGAACTAGGGTACTAATGCAGAAATTAATGCAACTATTTTAATGCACAAACACTTAGGCTTCTAGCCATAGTAAACAAGTTAACCATTGCGAAAGCAACAGCGGGGCACAGAAGCTAGCAAGAGCATCCACCTGCTCTATCTACACTACCCTTTCCCAGCTAATCCTCCACGACGATCGACTAACTACTCGAACAGGGTTCTTCCCAAAGAACTGGGCTATGTGCCGTAGCAACGTAGCCCAACTCCTGAGGCAATCTATGAAAACAAAATGCACTCTCGACACCTTGCCGAATTTTTAGAAGAAGCCAAGTAAGACTTTGAAATCAAAAATTTTAGAAGCTACAAGGCTCCCTTTTTCAAAAATAAGGTTGTAGAAAATAGTTTTTAGATAAATTACGCCTTCATGGCGAGCCAATCCCTAATGGTACCGTCCTGCAGTCAAGGTCTGTGCTGCTCTGATACCACTTTTTTGTCGTGTCTGCCACGACTATGACAGCACCTGTGAGGAGCCCAGCTCGGTGCAGCTGGTCCCATAAACCACTTGACTTCCCAGGATGAGTCAATCACAGGAATACATTGAAGCAGCAAAATATTACAGTAGTCATAATTGTATGGCCGTCAGGCCTTAGTACAATACGGAGTACAGTGCCTTACAAGGCACAAGGGTACAACAAAATAAAATATCTAGTCGACGGAAGCTAGGCCCAAAAGCAATCCACAGGAAACAGAGGTTGACAGCAAGACAGCACCACATCAGGGCTCCGGAGGAAACTGCTCATCATCTCCTGGGTCCGCAGCATCTTCAGTACCGTTGTGGGTCCTCCCCACTGCCTTACTTCCTAGCCTGGGTCTATGTTCCCGCAGGACACATAGCCTCTTTTGATTACAGTCGCGCACGACTTAATCTGGCGTAGGGCGTCTTCCTTCTTTACACCTTATCCTCCCATAATTTTTCTGATCTCACATCACTCATGGACGAACTGCGTCCCACCAGTTTCCACGCGAGAAACCGGATCGACAAGCCATGCAGGGAACTGCTAATACCAAGAAAGCTACTAGATTGCACCTGTCCCATACCAGGTAAGTGGTTGGTACGTTTTTCATGCCACTAGACGCACAACACAAGGTTCTAGTCCTTATATGCCAGTGACCAGATCATACCACAAACCATGCACCTTCAGTGCCTGCACATCCAGTGCAGCCAAGCACCTCCAGTGCTACCACCATTCCATACCAAAACACTGGTCACGGCTAGGGGTTCTATTTCATGAATATAAATGTATATGTATATACTTTTATTAATTCATGGCTTGCTATCTTAACAAGTTCACATTCCTCAAGTATTCAATCTATCACTGCCATAATATCATTGATCTCAACACATGCAATATTAATGAGATATCTACTCATGGAATAGCATAGCAATTCATAAAATATAGGTTCAATATGATCAAAGTATGACTTGCCTTCCACGTCGTAAGTATCAGCAGTTGATGACGGTTCAGTGACAAGGTCTTCAACCTCGGGCTCTTGCTCTGAACAGAATCAAACAAGCAAACAGGCATTACAATCAATCCTACTCTTACTAATCCACTACATGCAATGATGCAAGGAGAAAACACTCTGGTGATACAAGATTTGGAAGCGATTTGAGTTTAACTATGGTAATCAGGGTTAAGATTAGTTGTTAAGATTTACAAGGTTCCAAAATATCAGGGTAATATCAAGGTGGTGACTGGTTCGCCCAAAAACAGCGAATGTCTTTAGGTTGGCATTTGGTTCAAGGCATCGACATAAGGTCGATGGGTGATAGAGGGCTCAACTCAAGTTGTGACAGTAGGGAAAACTGTAGATCACAGCGTCAGGAGTCTAAGGGACAAAGTTATTTCCAAAGTTCATGGCTGGAAGTGGGTGAAAGGGCTCAATGCCACTGGCTGACATAGGCTGACAGTGCCCAAGAATGGCATTGACATGGTTTGAACAGTTTCCAATGGCCAAAGTAGGTTTTGATTCAAGCATATGGTGCACAAGGTAGTGAGGCAGCTATTTGACAAAGTAATTTCTGTTTTACGAGACCAGAGGTGGGTGAACAGGGCTAATGCCACTGGCTGACATAGCCTGGCATAGGGTTGACATGGCCAGAAACTAGGGTTAGCCATATCTTTTGATTCAAGGCTCCAAATGATGCATCACTTTGTCTGGTAGTTAGGCATTTGTAACAGGAACAAATGTCTCAACAGGACCTAGGGCAGGAGATGGCCGTAAAGTGATGAAAACTGGCGAAGAACACGGTGGCCGAACTGTTCTCAACAGTCTCTGGACAAAGCTTTGGCATGGCGATACCTCTTCATCTGGGCCGATCCAGGTGTCGAGCTAGAAGACAAAAATACTCATGGGGTCGAGGCACATCTACTAGACAAGGTGGTTAGGGTTGAAACGGCCGGGAACAAAATCCGGCGACCGGAGCTAGGGAAGAAGCCACGAAAATTGGGCATTTCTGTTCTAGGACAAATGAACTCAAATCCTTGCTTGAGGATGGTCTCTGGGGCATAAGAAAGCTAGGTGTGAAGTTAGATTAACTAGGGAAGCACCAGAGAAGCTTAACAGCAAGCCCCAGTTCACATGCAAGGTGCAAAGTTGGGGTTTTTCATATTTTAGCAAATTCTTCGATTCTGGTTGCTTAGAGGTGTTAAGAAAGGTGTAGTGAGCATCTTTGATTACTAGCTCGAGAGCTGAATCGGTTTAGTTAGGGGTTAATTGCTCGCCAGAGCTATCGGGGAAAATCAGCAATTCCCGGCGATGTGGTGCGATAGAGTTCAATTGGCTGCTACTACACAGGTAAGTGGATGAGAGTTACTTACTGGTAGCTTCAATTTGGAGTGCGGTGCAGTAGGTTGGCCTGGCACCGTGAGCCTCTCTTCGAGCTCGCCGAAGAAGACGAAGAAGAGAGCAGGGTTAGGAACTTGAGTGGTTCTGCCGTGTGTGAGTAAAGGAGATGGCCAGAGCAAGCTTAAATAGGCGAAGTGAGCATCAACGGTTGAAAGTGCCTGGAGACTTGGAGCTGTGAATCGACGGCGAATTGACTGGCCGGGCGGGACAACAGCGAGGTGACGCGCTCCAGCGGCCGTGCTGGCTTTTGCAGTCTGGCGCGCAGTCCTGGTTGACGCAACGAAGAATTGATGCTTCCCCCGGGCATGCTTGCAACGTGGCGCAGCTGGGCTGCCGTTCTCGGGTGCGCGCGCGGGAGAGCGAAGGCGCTGCTGGCGAGTGAAGCGGTTCCACGGTGGCGAACACGATGCACACACGCGGCAAAGAAGCAGTGGCGGAGGTGGCAGCGCTGGTGATCGCTGGCGACGAAGCTGCAGCAGTGGCAACGGCGACGACCAAAACTCCTGTGCTCGTGGTCGATTGAACGGCCTGGTCGTGCACAGTAGCCCGTGGTCGAACCAGGGACTGATTTGCGATAATTTTTGGTTTGGCTTTGGACTAAATTGCAAATCTGGTCTTTGAGAGGTTCAATTTGGAATTTGATTCCATGGCTGAGTATAATATTTCTATTAATACTCATTTAGCTCAAATTTGGAGAAAGTTTGATAAGATTTGAGGGATTTCACCTATTTTCGAAAATAGGGTAAATTAGGGTAAAATAGATCTGGATTTTGTCGATCTCGAATTCTGGTGATTGGAGAGAGGTTTTGAAGTTTGATAAAAAGGGAGATCTATATCAAATAGCATTTGGGAGATGTTCCCTGAAGAAATTCTGGAGTTGGAATTGATCTGTAGATTTTAGCCTTTTCAGGCTTCCAGGTAAATAGAAAAGGACTTATTCGCAGTGAAATTTGGACTAATTTGCGAAAAGTGTTTAGATGAATTAATCTGCTTCCCAACTTTTCGGAGTAAGTTGAGGATATATCTGAAAACATAATCCAAGAGACACTTGAGCCTGGATAGGGTTAAATCAAGATAACTCAATTATCTGGAAACTGGGGTACTTAGGGTAAATCTGAATTTTCTGCTTTCGAAAACAGAAAAAGACTTAGATATTGGGAGTTAGGGTTAGAATTCAATCTGGCTCCTGAAGACTTTTATCTTCAGAGTAACTGGTAGGTTAAATCTGGATGGTCAGATCTTGATCTGGATCTAGAGGATAGATTTGGAGATTTTTAGGGTTTGGGAGAGATTAGAGTTCAGCTGATCTGGCTACTACTACAGAGATACATGCATGCAGGGTTTTTATGCAAAACTTTTCACCCCCAAAACTAGGGTGTTACACACTCATCTGCAAAATCAGATTGCAAATCAGCCCCTTAGATCCCCAAATTTGCAATCAAGTCCTAAATCCCGTGAAGAATCTTCTCAATTCAGTCCAAGCCTCGCGGTTTAGTCCCTGGCTTCTTTTCTTTGACCACGACCAGAGCCCGCATGCACGACCACGACCTGAGGACGTTCGACCGCGGTTGCTGCCACCGTTCACAGTGAACCACCGTAGACTTCACCGCCGGCCAGTTGTGCCACCGCCAACGGCCGAATCCTACGTGTACCGCACGTGCTCACATCGCGCCAAGGAACGCCACCGTGGCGATGACCAGAGACCGCAGCTTCACCGTTCGCGCGCATGCCAGCCATTGTCAGAAACTTTTCGCCACATTGCTGCCATGCCGAGACTCGCCATCCCGTCGTTCTGCCGAATCCAGATTTTGCGCGATACCTTCGTCTGTAGTAGAGCTCCCGCCATGTCCCGATGCGCCTCGTTGACTGCTCCGATGCCAGAGAGCATCTCCCCGTCGATTTGCTGCCGCTCCCGAGGACTTGACCCCACGGCTATATAAAGGCCCCCTCGGCAGTGCTTCACTCCACACCCACACTTCACCAGCAGCCCGAAATTCAGCTCTAGAGCTTGCCATTGCCGTTGCCTTCGTCTTCTTCCCCGGCGAGCCGCTTCTGGAGCTCACGGTGCCAGCCTCAACCGCCGCATCTTTCTCCAATCCAAAGCTACCAGTGAGTTCCTCTCACCTTCCTGTCCATTTCATAGCAATTGATTGAACCCCGGTGAGACCTAACGCCGGTGATCGATGAGATTGTCTGTTACCCTGTTCCCCTAATGCCGAGTGATTCAAGTCAAATTGATCCTCATGCCAGTAGAGAAAGTTGACCAGTAAGCTAAGAGAAGTAAGCCTGCAAGATTGGAATCATCAATTTGGCCCCGAGCGTCGAATCCCCAAATTCAAGCTTCGGTAGTTCGCCGGAGAACGCCGCCGTGCTTCTCCAGCCATTCACTGGCAAAATTAAGCACACCAGTAGCTTCGTGTTACCCCCTAGATGCTTCCCAAGCGTGGAATTGAGTTCAAACGCCCTAGATCAAAAATGCCCAAATCAGTGCCTTCGTCTTCGGCTCCGATCACCGGAGTTTCTTTTCTGGCCGAACCAGCTGATGCAACTTTATTATCTAGCTAGGCCTCAACCCCCTGAGTGTTTTACTCCACTGGCTCGAACCCTGAATCGGCCTAGATCAAAAGTTATGATCATGCCAAATTTTGTCCAGAACCATGTCTGTGCCGTGTCGCCACTGTGGTTCATCGATGTCGTTCATCGCCGTCCGGCCACTTTCTGCCCTTGAGCCTATTGAGTGATTTGTTCCTGTTATCAAGGCCTAACCCCCAAACAAATGTGTTTATCAATTGGTGCCCTAGGTCAAAAGTTATACAATGCCCTCGTTTCTGGCCATGTCCAGCACTATGTCAGTGCATGTCCATCAGTGGCATTGGATGATTTATGCCTATTACATTTGAGCTATTGAAATGCCACTTTGTCCACTAAGCCTTTGAAGTCATGTTCTACAATATTCCCTACTGTCACATCTCCATAAAACATACCTAGAACCAATTTAGGGCTATGTCAAGCCATGAACCGAATGTCAGCCCTTCGACATTCAAGTGCTTCTGAGCCTATCAACACCAAGTGACCTTGTCCAAACCTTTTCCCCTGCATGCATGATATATTTGCGTATTATTTTCTAGTACTTGTGTGCTTATATAGTGCGTATATATTGTTTGTGTCCGCCATGGAACCAAAAGTTGAAGGAACAGAAGAGATCTTTGATGTCGTGGTATTGCGAATACCCCGGCAGGTTTTGTGAACGACCTAGCGAAGAAAATGTGACGCGGGCTGACCGGGCGACTGGTCCTCCCCCGCTGGACAAACACAAGAATTGACACGAGGATTTATACAGGTTCGGCTCCCGGTGGGGGCCTTAGTCCTGTCGGCGTGCTCCCGACCGGAGTCGGCTAGGGAGGCTCTCTCGGGGGAGAGGCTTCCGGAGCACACCAGTGAGTTTTGGCTATTCCAATAATGAATCACCTGTCCTTACAACTGAGGGTACAAGGGCCATTTATAGCCCCAAAAAGAAGCAAAAAAGACTAAACTACCCCGGACGCTACCGTCGGATCGAGGGCTAGCAACGTCCTTCTCCCGGTGAAGCGCCTTGGAAGCTTGACAGGTGGTCACTGATTCCCGAGGCGCTCCTCGCGTGCCCTGCACGTGATTAACAACCAGAGACTTTACCTTTGGAAGGGCGAAGAGGCCCGGGACATGCACCGGAGGCCAGGTCCCCGGGCCAAAGGCGGCTCCCTGGACAGGCGTCGGAGGCCAGGTCCCGGGAGCCAAAAGGCGGCGCTCGGGGCAGCCACCGGAGGCCACGTCCCCGGGCAAATGGCGGCGCCCGGGACCGGACCTGGAGGTCAGGTCCCGGGAGCCAAAAGGAGGCGCCCGGGGCAGGCACCGGAGGCCACGTCCCCGGGCAAATGGCGGTGCCCGGGACCGGCACCGGAGGCCAGGTCCCGGAAGCCAAAAGGCGGTGCTCGGGACCGACCCGGAGGTCAGTTCCCGGGAGCCAAAAGGCGGTGCCCGGGGCAGGCACCGGAGGCCACGTCCCCGGGCAAATGGCGGCGCCCGGGACCGGCACCGGATGCCAGGTCCCAGAAGCGAAAAGACGGCGTCCAGGACCGGCCCCGGAGGTCAGGTCCCGGGAGCCAAAAGGCGGCGCCCGGGGCAGGCACCGGAGGCCACGTCCCCGGGCAAATGGCGGCGCGCCCGGGACAGGCGCCCGGGACCGGCGCCGGAGGCGAGATCCCGGGAGCCAAAAGGCGACGCCCGGGACCGACACCGGAGGCTAGGTCCCTGGAGCCAGAAGGCGGCGCCCGAGACCGGCCCTGGATGCCACGTCCCGGGAGCCAGAAGGCGGCGCCCGGGACGGGCCCCGGAGGCCAGGTCCCGGGAGCCAGAAGGCGGTGCCCGGGACTGGGCCCGGAGGCCACGTCCCTGGGTGAGCGTGACGCAACTTACCTGGACTTAGTCTCGCGGAGATTTCCCGCAACATTCGAGGATTCATCTGAGCAGCTAGACTCATTACTGCAAGGCAAGTCTCAAACCGTTGATCATGTCTAGCCTAATATTTTGAAAGGAAGTATGTTAACTGTTTTCAAGTATATGCATGCCTTAGATTCAAATATGAGTTTTGTTTTAATGAAATGATTAGATATGACCTAAATAACTGTAAAGCCCCTTTTGACATTGAATATCCATGCACCCTTGTCACCCTAGATTATCATGCTTAGGCTATGCTAAACTGCGAAGGATAGCAAGCACTGAAGGTGCAGGGTTGTGGATGGTCTGGTCACTGGCATATAAGGACTAGAACCTTGTGTTGTGCGTCTAGTGGCATGAACAACGTGCTAACCGCAAGCCTGGTATGGGACAGGCCTGAACAAGTACTTACGTGGATCGCACATGACACCCCTGCTGAAATTGTGTAGTGAAGCACGGAAAACACGGAGAATGGCTCCCACACATATCACTGAAGGTGATCTCGCACGCGGATCCAGTAATGGAAACATGCGTAGGGGTGGAGGTTAGGATACAACCTACCACAACTGTGGTTCATGGAGAGCCACAGGGTCGAGGGTGAATTGTGAGTGATACATAACAAAAGTTCTTATTATCTCCACCTTGCCGCTCACAGTATGAAGTGAGTCAAGGGTCCAATCATTATGTTAGGATAGGAAAGGCTTGAAAGTGGAATATCTTGTGGGTAAATTGGTACCTCTCTGCATAGTTAAAAACGTATTCGAATACTCCGAGCTCCCGGGTTTATAGGAGTCTGCTGCGGTGGATTAAATCCACGGGGTGTGACACCAGTATATTTTTCTAAATAAAATGTGGTAAATCAAGATTACCCAAATGACATGTGTTGTCATGATAAGGAGTGCTGCCGTGGACTGTCGTGTGTCAACGTGTCGCGGTAGTGCTATATTATGAAAAGTGCTGCCATGAGATGAGGTATAAAAGAAAGAGGTTATTTTACAAACATCCATAATTCTTGACTAGTCTAGGTTCATATCATCACTACTATATATATCTACTCTTACCTATGACTTGCTGAGTACGTAAGTGCTCACCCTTGCAACCTACAAATCAGTAGATGGAGCGTTCAATGATCAAGATGATGGCATGAAGAACCTTGTGGATCCAGAAGGAGGAGAGTCAGTCCCGTCATAGCCCTGATGTGTGTTGTTCTGCCGTCCACTTCTCTTTGTGGGTGGGTCACCTATCTTCTGCTGTGTAGATGTTATTTTGCTAACCGTGTATGCCGCGAAGGCATTGTAATCTTCTTATGTAATATCAAGGCCAGCAGGCCACACTGCTTAAATATTTTGTAAGTTACTCTGTTGCAATGTAATATACTCCTGTGCTTGACTTATCCTGGGAAGTCAAGGGTATGTGTATGCTATGCATATATGGGTCTAGCTGCAGCAAGCTAGGTCTCTACAGGAGTAGTCGTAGTCCCAGTTTCGGGGCGCGACAGATTCATGGACCCTGAGTCTTACGGTCTTGAACCCAATATGGAATAAGAAGAAGAAACTGAAGACCCAGCTTGTTAGAGGGTTACGTACCAAGTAGAGTCCGATGTGAAGAAGGCCCGTGCAACACCGCTGCTGCTGAAGAAGAAGTCTGATGAAGTCCTTTTGCTTATATAGTGCGTCATTTTGTGTCGAAAGCTCCTTAATTTTGTATCAACATTTAAGTGCGTCATTTTGGCGCTAAGTTATTGTAATGTTGGTCCCTGTGATCAGCACTTTTTTTTAATTACTCGCATTTTTATATAATGCATCTTGTTGTTTTGAGCTGCAATGTACCTTTTCTGAGTGCAACCCACCTGGGCAGTTGCCACCGGAATCCTCAAATGAGGGTCCCACATAATCGAAGGGATGGGCGTGCAAAATGACGCGTCGCCGGTTCAAACTGCAAGCAGCCATTATGGTCGAACGACGCGCTCCAATCGAGATGGGGCCTTAATGAGCAATGGCACCACCATAAATGGTTAACACGAAGACCGAAGCGTCAAGGCACCGGAAACCCACCCCGGAGGAGATGTTCCCGGTAACATGAACCATCCCCTCCGGGGACTCGAACAGTGTCCCTGGAGGGCATGGCGGCTACTGTTGGGGAAAATCTCCTCGGGATCAAGCCCAGGTGAGAGGCAAGATTGTTCTGGGTGCCGTCATTTTCCTGAAGACGAGGACCCCCGGTGCCAGGTCATGCGAGGATCACGTGAAGCACCTCGGCAACTGGCGGGGACACTTGTCAAGAATCTGAGCCCCTTGGCCGGGAGAAGGACGCTAGTGCCCCTCGATCCAACGGTTGCGGATGGGGCAGTTTAGTGTTTTTGCATCTTTTGGGCCTATATAAGCCCTTGTAACCCCTCATGTGGAGACAACAATTCATTTTTACTCTAATACACAACAAAACAGGCATGCTACGGAGCCATCTCTCCCCGAGAGAGCTCCCCCAGCCAACTCTAGTTGGGGTCACGTCGACAGGACTAGGGCCTCCACTGAGGCCTGAACCTATATAAACCCTCGTGTCATTTGCTGCGTTTGCCCGACGGGAGAGGACCGGTCACGCGGTCAGCTCGCATCGTCTTTTCTTCGCTAGAGACTTGAACAAAACCTGCCGGGGTATTCGCAATACCACCACAAAACTATCACTAATGGTTTTCATGTCAAAACCATCAGTAATAGCGCTACCTTGGAAGCTACCAACACTAACAGTTGGAAGCTCAGAACCGTCTATAATACCAAACTAGCACAGACGGTTCTGAGGTCAGAATCAATTGTGATAGTCTAACACTATCACAGACGGTTTTGAGCTCAGAACAGTCGGTGATAATTGTCGCGCCCCGAAACTGGGACTACGACTACTCCTGTAGAGACCTAGCTCGCTGTAGCTAGTCCCATATATGCATAGCATACACATACCCTTGACTTCCCAGGATAAGTCAAGCACAGGAGTATATCACATTGCAACAGAGTAACTTACAAAATAGCTAAGCAGTGTGGCCTGCTGGCCTTAGTATTACATAAAGAGATTACAATGCCTTCGCGGCATACATGGTTTAGCAAAATAACATCTACACAGTAGAAGATAGGTGACCCACCCACAAAGAGAAGTAGACGGCAGAACAACACATCAGGGCAATGACAGGACTGACGCTCCTCCTTCTGGATCCAAGAAGTTCTCCACGCCTTCGTCTTGATTATTGAACGCTCCATCTACTGATTTGTAGGTTGCAAGGGTGAGCACTTATGTACTCAGCAAGTCATAGGTAAGAGTAGATACATATAGTAGTGATGATATGAACCTAGACTAGTCAAGAATTATGGATGTTTGTAAAATAACATTTTTCTTTCATACCTCATCTCATGGCAGCACCTTTCATAATATAACATCATCATTCATGTTCACTAGATTATAGCACTACCGCGACACGTCGACACACGACAGCCCACGGCAGCACTCCTTATCATGACAACACATGTCATTTGGGTAATCTTGATTTAACACATTTTATTTAGAAAATAGTACTTGTGTCACACCCCGTGGATTTAATCCACCGCAGCAGACTCCAATAAACCCGGGAGCTCGGAGTATTGGAATACGTTTTTAACTCTGCAGAGAGGTACCAATTTACCCGCAAGATATTCCACTTTCAAGCCCATCCTATCAAAATGATTAGACCCCTCCTCACAACCATGTGTGAGTGGCAAGGTGGAGATAACAAGAACTTTTGTTATGCATCACTTACAATTCACCCCTGACCCTGTGGCTCTCCGCGAGACACAGTTGTGGTAGGTTGTATCCTAACCTCCACCCCTACATATGTTTCCATTACTGGATCAACGTGCGAGATCACTTTCAGTGATATGTGTGGGAGCCATTCTCCGTGTTTATCGTGCATCACTACACAATTCCAGCAGGGGTGTCATGTGCGATCCACATAAGTACTTGTTCAGGCCTGTCCCATACCAGGCTTCCGGTTAGCACGTTGTTCATGCCACTAGACGCACAACACAAGGTTCTAGTCCTTATATGCCAGTGACCAGACCATCCACAACCCTGCACCTTCAGTGCCTGCATTCCTTCGCAGTTTAGCACCTCCAGTGCTACCACCATTTCATACCATTTTCTGGTCACGGCTAGGGGTTTTATTTTATGAATATAAGTATATAAATACATATAATAGTTCATGGCTCAAAACTTGTTTATTTCACATTTCACAGATAACCAGTCTAGTACTGCCAATTCATAAATCAATCTTTCACATGCAATATTATCTATATTCAAGGTTATGTTTTAGTAACATTTAAAATATAGGTTCAAGATGACCAAGGATATGACTTGCCTTCCGCGTCGTAAGATACAGCAGTTGATGACGGGTCAACAGCGAAGTCCTCAAATTTGGTTTCTGGTTCTGCTCGGCGACAAACAAATAATACACATAATGATTACTTATATATTAAAATGATTTAGGATCTATATGCAGATATGCTTAACAAGGATAACTGAACAATACTGGAGATAATTGAGATTGCAAGCTGAACTGAGTCAAGATTCTAGGGTTTCAAGGAATTGGCTAAGAATGGATGTTAGATGCTCTTAGGATCTCAAGGTTACAATAAGAACATCAGTTTTGTGGCTGGTTTGATCAAAAACAGCGAATGTCAGCAGATTGACATTCGGATCAAGGCTCTGACATAACTTCAAAGAAAGCTACAGAGCTTATCTCAAGTTGTGACAGTAGAAGAAAGTGTAGATCATAACTCTACAAATTCATTGGACAAAGTGGCTTTCAAAATGCACAATCAAAAGTGGGTAAACAAGGCCAATGCCATTGGCTGGCATGCACTGGGACAGTGTCAAAAATTAGGGTTTAGCAGCAAATATAATTCAAGGGTTCAAATCAAGTTGTGATAGAAGAAGAAAATGTAGATCACAACCTCAGGAATCTAAGAGACAAAGTTATGCTCAAAATGCACATCTGGAAGAGAGTGAAAAGAGCTAATGCCACTGACTGACATAGCCTGGCATTGATCTTGACATGGCCAGAAGCTAGGGCTTAGCATAACTTTTGGTCGGGAGCTCCAAATAATGCACCACTTTGTCTGGGAGGTAGGCATTGGTAACAGGAACAATTAAGTCAACAGAATCTAGGGCAAGAAATGGCTGGAAAGTGATGAAATTCAGTGATGAACTGAGGTGAACTGGCTGCACTGGAGCAGTTCTGGACAAGATCTTGGCATGGCTATATCTTTTGATCTAGGCTGATTTAGGTGTCGGGCTAGAAGACAAAAATACTCAAGGGGTTAAGGCACACACGCTGGACAAAGTGATTTGAGCTGAAACGGCCGGGAAAACTTTTCCGGTGAACTGTGCCGGAGAAGAAGACATAGGATTTGGGGGTTTTTGCTGTAGGGGGTTTGAACTTAATTCCAAGCTCAGGGAGTATCTGTGGAGTATAAGGGAGGTACTAGGATGGTCAATTTTGTTAGAGGATGGCTGGAGAAGCCTGGCGACGATCGCCGGCAACGGGTGAAGTTCAAAATTGGTGAAAGCTTCGATGGAAGCTCAATCTGGAGATCTAAGTACACAGGCTTGCTGGAAACGGCTCACTGATCCACTTCTTCTACAGAATCGAGAGCTAATTCGAGGTAATTTGGCCTGCATTGCCGGAACAGGGCATTCTTCGAATTTCAGCCATTTCCGGCGATCACCGGCGATAAGGTGTAAGAGAGTTAAATTAGTTGGTATAGCACGATGAGGGAGATGAGTTATACCTTCTGGTGCTGTTAATTTGGTGAGAGATGCAGCGGGTGAAGCTGGCACCGTGAAGCCTCCTGCTGGACTCGCCGGAGAAGAAGACGACGGCGAGGAGATTTGTAAATTTGGCTAAGTTCTGGTGATGAGGAAGTGACACAAGGTATGGCTGTTTATATAGACCAGTGGACGATGCTTGCAAGGTGCAAACAGCAATGAATTTGGCGTCAGTTGACAAGATTTGCCGGGCGCAGATGCAACAACGGCGAGCGGTGAAGCGACGGCGCTCAGGCGAGGTGACTACTGCTCAGCTTGTCGGCTCGTTGGAACTCCACATTGTCGGGCGGTGCAAGCAATGGCAACAGGAGCTGGCAATGCAAAGCAACGTGGCACGGTGTTTCTGACAAAAGCTTGTTGCTGGTCGCGCATAGGAGCAATTGCTGTCATTGGTGCTGCCACGGCGAAGGCTAGGACACGGACACGTGCGCACAAGCATGCACGGTCACAATTTCAGGTGAGGCTTGGCTGGCGGCGAGCGAGCACGGCGCAAAAGCACGGCGAGGTTCTGGTCGTGCACTGGCTACTGCCCTGGTCAAAATTGGGCTGATTTGCAATATTTGATTTCTTGATTTGGACTGATCTGTAATTATGGAGATTTGGAAGGTTTGATCTGATTTTGATTCTACTGATTTGGCAAACTTGATTCAACAGATGATTTGGTACAGATAGAAGATAAAATTTGAGATGTTCAGATGATTTTTGATATGAACTGAAAATAGGGTATTTTAGGGTAATTGAAATCTGAATTTCAATTGATTTCGAATTCTGGGATTTAGGGTTTGATTTTGAGATACTCATAAAAGAAGAATTTGTGTTGAAAAGCATTTGGGAGGTGTTCCCTGAATCAGATTTGAATTTGGAGATGATTTGCAACATTTTGCCTTTTTAGGCTTTTGGAAAATCTGGAAAAAGGACTGATCTGCGATACTCTTGGACTGATTTGCGAAAAAGGTTCAGATGGTAAAATCTGGCTGCCAACTTTTTGGATTAAGGTATTGGCATACCCTTGATCATAATCCAAGAATAATCTGGTCTGAACTTGGCTAAGATTTTGATTAAATCTGGGTTTCTGAAACTTAGGGTAAAAGATATTCTGTTTTTGAAAACAGAAAGGAATTGAAAAATCTGGAAGTTAAAGATGGAATTGAATCTGGGTTCTGAAGGTTTTTAGGTTTAGGATAACTGATAGATCAAATCTGGAAAGTCAGATCTTGACTTGGGGTCACAGGATAGATTTTGGAGATTTTAGGGCTAGAACAGAATAAAGTTGTGGCTGATTTGGTTGATCTAGAAGAGACATATGCATGCATGACTTTTAAGAAAGAAACTTTTCACCCCAAAACTCAGGATGTTACAATAATTAGAATATCACAGACGGTTCCGAGGTCAATACCATATATTGAACTATCACAGTTGGTTCTGACCTCAGAACCGTCTGTGATAACTTAACATTTTCTCCCGACAGGCCTTCACAGACGGTTTCCATTGAAAAGTTGATAACCGTGTGTGATGTGTCGTCCTGGATGTCTGTTTCTATGGTAGTGTGTGTTCGCAGCCACACACGTGTCGTGACCGAAACCGACTAGAACACGACCAGGACACGTGGCGTGTTCAAGGGCAAACATGTGTCATGACCGAAACTGAGCAGGACTCTTTTTGACCACGTTTGTATACGATCAGGTCTCTTATTCGAGTACAATTCCCTTTTTTTGTCGTGGCGTGTTCAAACAAGTCCTTTTTCGCCTAGCCATGAAAGAAATTTGTGTTAATAAGAAAATTTTACTCATAAAATGTCGCATCAAAGGAGCTTTAACCATGATTTTGCATGTTTTCAATATTAAACCTAGAGTAAAAATTCTACCAAGTTAGCACTTATCAAATTCCCCCAAGCTAGCATTTTTCTTGTCCCCAAGCAAAGAATGTGAATGATTTTTCTAAAAATTGAGATGCCTTGGTTAATCATATTTTCAATAAACAAGTTTTTGAAAACTCACATCACATCTATGCATATGAGGCAATTGATCTAAGAAATTTAAACTTTCCAAATGCAAATATTTAGATTATCAAATTTCAACCATAGAAAAGAGAGAGCTTAATCAATTAAATCATCTTGACAATCTTCTTTCATATAGGACTTAGAATAAACCATATAAAGAAAACACTCGTTATGATACAATTTATACAAAGTTGCTAGATTGCCCTTTTAGAGAAAAATTAAAATACTTATATTTCTTTTTTTATTTTTATTTATTCACTTTATTTATTTTCTTCTTCAACTTTTTTGTGTTCTTGGCCAGAATGTTTTTACTGGATCATTCTGTCACAGCTAGAGGAGACACAGCCGAAGACACTTACTTAAGTGCACTTATAGAAAGGCAGTTTTGTCGGTTTCCCGAGCCCCTGTAAGTAATCTCAATGCTCCATATACCTTCCCTTCACCAGCTGGTCGACGATTCATCACCACCTCCCCCAGCGGGTCGCATATACGTTACACGAGACTAGACAAATCCGCATCTTAAGCAATCGTTTTATTCAAACTATTTTTTGTGTGCATAAGTTAAGTAAATTTTTCCTTCCCTAACTAGTCGATGATTCACCACCGCCTCCCCCCAGTGGGTCAATTATACTTTACTCGTAAACATTTTTTTTTATTTTTAAAGAGAAGGGCAATTAGCAATCTAGGCATAAAAATGACATAAGAGAGTTAATTCCAAAAATAGTTTATTAGAAATATTCAATGTGGAAGAAATCAAGTACAATTTAATAGACAAGTTCAAGCTTTAATGGTCAATTTAAGATAAAAACTGAACATAAGCAATGGAAATTTTTAAGAGAGATATGTTCAATGGATCATATGCAAAGATGTGATAGAATAGTCATCCAATTGATTAAAGATCATCTTCAAAACCAGGAATGCCAAGTGATTCACTGAAGACTAAGAAAACGGTTAAGTGAACACCCCCAAAGCTAAACCAGACATTGTCCTCAATGTATGGAGAGAGATACAAATTACCATTTGCGGTAGTGGTTCCTGGAGGTAGATGTTGTGGAGGATGCCATGGTGAAAGAGGTTGTTGTTTTCCACACAACTCCAACAGTGCAATCCAAGGCGTCGCAAGTGAAAACCTAAAACGAAAAACAAAAAGAAACAAAAAAGAAAAGGAAAATAAAAAGAAATACATGCGTACCATGGAGATCACTTGTTGGAAGCCGGAGGAGGAGAATTGTAGAAATGTGGCAATGTATAGGATTGATAGGTAGGTCGTAGATAGTGTTCTTGGGAAAGTCTGTGGGTGTTGAGATGGTCCTTGTAGTGGGTAAATGCGCCTAGAAAAGTGCCATCCGAGAGGATGTGGCCTGTGTGTGCATGATAGTCATAGAGGCGATCTACGCGACCTATGAGGTGATCCATCCTGGAATCAATCGTAGCCCTGTATTTGTAACACCCTGAGTTAGGGGTGAAAACTTCCTTTTTCATCAATAGCATGCATGCATGTATCTGTAGTAATAGCCAGATCAGTATCTATCCTAAGCCCTAAAATCTCCAAAATCTATCCTGTGACCTCAAATCAAGATCAGATTGTTCAGATGTGATCTATCAGTCACTTTGAACTTAAAAGTCTTCAGAACCTAGATCCAATTCTATCTCTAAATTCCAGATTTATCAACTTCTTCTGTTTTCGAAAACAGAAATACCTTATATTACCCAAATACCCTAAGTTTCAGAAATACAGATTTAATCCGAATCTTGACCAAGTTCAGACTAGATTATTCCTGGAATATAATCATGGGTATGTCAATACCTTAATCTAAAAAGTTGACAGCCAGATTCTATCATCTAGACTCTTTTCACAAATCAGTCCAAGAGTTATCGCAAATTAGTCCTTATCTGTTATCTGAAAACCCAAAAAGGCTAAAATCTCCAGATTAACTTCAAATTCAGAATTTCTTCAGCAAATCTTCTCAAAATACTAATTGCCACAAGTTTCTCTTCTGTGCAGATATCAAAATCGAACCCTAAATGCCAGAATTCGAAATCGACAAAACTTAAACCTTACTTTACACTAAAGTACCCTATTTTCAGTTTGTATCGAAAACTATTCAAATGTGTCAAATCTTATCAACCATCTTTGCCAAATACCTTGTTGAATATAATCTACCAGATTAGTGAAATCAATTTCAGTTTAAACCTCCCAGAATTCCAGATTTACATTTCAGTCCAAATCAAGAAATCAAATATTGCAAATCAGCCCAATTTCGACCAGGGCAATAACCAGTGCACGACCAGAAGCCTCGCCGTGTTTCCTTGCGCCGTGCACGTTCGCCGCCGGTGAAGCTTCGCCTGCAACTTGATCATGCATGCTGTTGCGCACGTGTCCTCGCCTCAGCCGTCACCGTGGCAGCGTGCTGCAACGTCGACGACCAGCGCCTGCTTCCCCGCGCGACCAGCAGTGACTGTTGTCAGCATTTTCTTGCCACGTCGCTTGCCTTGCCAGCCGTTGTCGCCACCGCTTCGCACCGCCCGACAATGTGGAGTTCCAAAGAGCCGACAAGCTGAGCAGTAGTCACCTCGCCTGAGCACCGTCGCTTCACCGCTCGCCGTTGTTGCTTCTGCGCCCGGCAAATCTAATCACTGGCGCCAATTTACTGCTATTACTTCCTTGCAAGCTTCACCCTCTGGTCTATTTAAGCCACCAGTGCCTTGTATCATCTCCTCTTCTTTAGGACTTAACCAAATTCTCAAACTTCTTCGCTGTCGTCGTCTTCTCCGGCGAGTCCAGCAAGAGGCTTCACGGTGCCAGCACTCTACAGATCATCTCCTGCCAAATTAAAGCCATCAGTGAGTTCATCTACTCAACCTCTCTGCGTAGTACTGTCTAATTGCTCCCCGGTGACCTCTAACGCCGGCGATCACCGGAAATGGCTGAAATTCGAAGAATGCCCTGTTCCGGCAATGCAGGCCAAATTACCTCGAATTAGCTCTCGATTCTGTAGAAGAAGTTGATCAGTAAGCCAAATCAAGCAAGCCTATACGCTTAGAATCCCTAATTAAGCAAGAATCGAACATTTTCCCTAAACCGAGCTTCACCAGAAAACTGGCGATCGTCGCCAGGCTTCTCCAGTGATCCTCCGGCCAATATAATTGTACCAGAAGCTTCCTTATACCTCCTAGATGCTCTCCAAGCAAGGAATTAAGTTCTTGTTGCCTGTAGCAGAAACCCCCAATCAGCAGCGTTTCTTCTCCAGCGCCGATGATCGGAAAAGTGTTCCCGGCCGTTTCAGCTCAAATCACTTTGTCCACTGTGTGTGCCTTAACTTCCTGAACATTTTTGTCTTCTAGCCCGACACCTAGATCGGCCTAGATTGGAAGATATAGCTTTGCCAAGTTTGTGTCCAGAACTGCTCCAGTGCAGCCAGTTCATCTCAGTTCATCATCAAATTTCTTGCCTTCCAGCCATTTCCTGCCCTAGATCCTGTTGACTTAATTGTTCCTGTTACTCAAGCCTACCTCCCAGACAAAGTGGTGCATCATTTGGAGCTCCAGATCAAAAGTTATGCTAAGCCCTAGTTTTTGGCATTGTCAGCTCTATGCCAGAGCTTGTCAGCCAGTGGCATTGACCTTGTTTACCCACTTCTGGTTGTGTAATTTGAAATCCACTTTGTCCACTGAATTTGTAGAGTTGTGATCTACATTTTCTTCTACTACCACAACCTGAGATAAGCACTCTAGCTTTTCTTAAAGCTATGTCCAAGCTTTGATCCGAATGTCGATCTGTTGACATTCGCTGTTTTGATTAAACCAGCCACAAAATTGTTATCCCTATTGTAATCCTGAAACCCTAAGATTATCTAATCACCATCCTTAGCCCAAATTCCTTGAAACCCTAGAATCTCGACTCAGTTCAGTTTGCAGTTCAAATTATCTCCAGTATAGTTCAATCATTCTTGTAAAGCATTTCTGCATATAAGTCTTAAAACATTTTAAATATTATAAGTAATCATTGTGTGTTTGTTTGTCGTCGAGCAGATTCAGAAGCTGACTTTGAAGATTTTGCTGTTGACCCGTCATCGACTGCTGTATTTCACGACGCGGAAGGCAAGTCATATCCTTGGTCATCTTGAACCTATATTTTAAATGTTGCTATAATATAACCTTGAATATAGGAAATATTGCATGTGAAAGATTGAGAATGGTTGATTTATGAATTGGCAGTGCTAGACTGGTTATCTGTGAAATGTGAAATAAACAAGTTTTGAGCCATGAACTATTATATGTATTTATATACTTATATTCATGAAATAAAACCCCTAGCCGTGAGCAGAAAAATGGTGTGGATGGCTGTAGCACTGGAGGTGCTAGACTGCAAAGGAATGCAGGCACTGAAGGTGCAGGATTGTGGATGGTCTGGTCATTGGCATATAAGGACTAGAACCTTGTGTTGTGCGTCTAGTGGCATGAACAACGTGCTAACCGCAAGCCTGGTATGGGACAGGCCTGAACAAGTAATTATGTGGATCGCACACGAAACCCCTGCATGAGATGTGTAGTGATGCACGATAAACACGGAGCGCGGCTCCCACACATATCACTGAAGGTGATCAAGCACGCTGACCCAGTAATGGGAATAAGCAAAGGGGTGGAGGTTTGGATACAACCTGCCACAACTGTGCCTCGCTGAGAGCCACAGGGTCGGGGGTGAATTGTAAGTGATACATAACAAAAGTTCTTGTTATCTCCACCTTGCCGCTCACAGTATGAAGTGAGTCAGGGGTCCAATCATTTTGTTATGATAGGAAAGGTTTGAAAGTGGAATATCTTGCGGGTAAATTGGTACCTCTCTGCAGAGTTAAAAACTTATTCGAATACTCCGAGCTCCCGGGTTTATAGGAGTCTGCTGCGGTGGATTAAATCCACGAGGTGTGACACAAGTACTATTTTCTAAATAAAATATGTTTAATCAAGATTACCCAAATGACATGTGTTGTCATGATAAGGAGTGCTGCCGTGGGCTGTCGTGTGTCGACGTGTCGCGGTAGTGCTATAATCTAGTGAACATGAATGATGATGTTATATTATGAAAAGTGCTGCCATAAGATGAGATGAGAAAGAAAAAGATTATTTTACAAATATCCATAATTCTTGACTAGTCTAGGTTCATATCATCACTACTATATGTATCTACTCTTACCTATGACTTGCTGAGTACGTAAGTGCTCACCCTTGCAACATTCAACTCAATAGATGGAGCCTACTTTGATCAAGATGATGGCACGGAGTACTGCGTGGATCCAGAAGGAGGAGAATCAGTTCCGCCAGAACCCGGAAGTGTGTTGTTCTGCCGTCAACTTCTTTTGTGGGAGGGTCACCTATCTTCTGCTGTGTAGTTAAATATTTTGCTAAACCCTGAATGCCTTGTAGGCATTGTAATCCTCTTTATGTAATATTAAGGCCAGCAGGCCACACTGCTTAATATTTTGTGAGTACTCTGTTGCAATGTAATATACTCCTGTGTTTGACTCATCCTGGGAAGTCAAAGGTTTGTGGTTGGGGACTAGCTGCAGCGTGCTAGGTCTCTACAGGAGTAGTCGTTGTCCCAGTTTCGGGGCGCGACAGAAAAGTTGGTATCAGAGCAACATGAGAACTTGACTGTAGGACGACACCTTAAGGAAATTGGCCGTGCCAGGAAAACGTAATTTATTCAGAAAACTAATTGTTGAAAACTTTATTTTGGTAAAAATAATGAGCTTTGTAGCTCTTGAAAAACCTTCATTTCAAAATTTTATTTGGATTTTCTAAAATTCGGTAAGATTGTGAGAGTGCGTTCTGTTGTTTCAGAGTGTCTTAGAGGTTGGTGTAGACAGAGCTAGTGGATGCTCTTAATAGCTTTGTGATTCGCTATTGCTTTTGCAATGGTTAATTTGTGTATTATGGCTAATAGCCTAAGTAATTTTATGCATTAAAGTAGTTGCATTAATTTCTGCATTGCTGCCTTAGTTGGCCTTAGTTAGTTAGATCCGTCTAAACCTTTTTCAGAGCCACCATGGTTGACACCAGAAGGAGATCTCGAAGTGGAAGAGAAGATATGGGTCAGACTCCGCAGGAAGAAGAAACTATGACAAGAGACCCTTTGTTTCAGCAAGGATCTCAGAGTTCTAATCCACCTCAGAATGAACAACCCAGTCTTCAGGAAATTTTGTTGTCAATGGAGAAAAGTCGACAGGAAGCTCAGATAGCTCATACCCAGTTGTTAGCCCAGATAGTTCAGAAACTGCCTACTGGAACAACAGAAGGAACTACTTCTGCTGTAGGAGCAAGATTAACAGATTTCCAAAAGACCCGTCCACCAACATTTTCTAGTGCGACCGATCCCATGGTTGCCGATGATTGGTTACGGGATATCGAGAGGAAACTGGACACGGCCCGATGCAGCGAACGAGAGAAAGTTTTGTTTGGATCTCATCAGTTATCAGGAGCTGCAGCTGCATGGTGGATGAACTACCAGGAAGCCCACCTTGATAAAGATAATATCTCTTGGAGGGAATTTAAGGATCAATTTCAGAAATTTCATATACCTACTGGTGTTATGGCAGCTAAGCGTCGGGAATTTCGGAATTTAACTCAAGGAAGTGAGTCAGTTACTGAGTATCTACACCAATTTACTCATTTGGCTCGATACGCACCTGGAGATGTGGATACTGAAGAGAAGAAGATAGAGCGCTTCACAGAAGGACTTCAACACTATTTACAGTATCAAATTGCTTCTCATGAACTTACAGAATTTCAAACACTAGTGAACAGAGCTTTAAAGGTGGAAGAGAAGAAGAATATGGGAGAAGAAAGCCGAAAGAGGAGGATGTTCCAGCAAACACGACCACAGCCAAATCCAATCAGAGGAAGAGTTCCTATCACTCCCAATTTTCGACCATCTTATCAGAATCCCAGACCAGCAACGACATTGTGCCCCAGCTGCAGAGGAAATCATCCTCAGAAGGATTGCCCTCATCCTCGTGTTGAGTGTTATCATTGCGGACAGCGTGGGCACCGTAAAGAATTCTGTCCTTGGATACAACTTTCGATGTCCATTGCCAGATCTCAAGCAGGAACACAGCCAGTAGTAACCAGAGCATCACCATCGCAGAATTTTAGAGGAAATTCAGCAGGAAGAGGAGGAAACATGGCTAATCGAGGAAGAGGAAGAGGTAGAGCACCAACTGCAACCCAAGGAGGAAGATTAAACTATACTTCAATTCAAGAAGCGGGCAATGCCACCGACATTCTTCTAGGTAGATTTCTGATTCAATCTGCATCTGCCTTAATATTGTTTGATCCTGGTGCTACAAATTCATTCATGTCAAGAGCATTTGCATCTGAAGTTGAAATGCATATAGACCAAGTACCACTAGAGTACTCTATGGTTATACAAACTCCAGGGGCTAGATTATCTGTTTACTCGATCTGCCCAAATGTAACTTTCAATATAGAAGGGGTAGAATTTGAGGCAAATCTACTAGTTCTAGAACTGCAAGGACTAGACATTATTTTGGGAATGGATTGGTTGTCCCAACATAAAAGTCTAGTAGATTGTGAAGAGAAAACCCTTAGTCTTGTCAGTAGCCAAGGGGAGAGAGTTCTATTCTATGCAGAAAGATCATCAGTCAAGAAACCGCTAAGATCTGTTCAAGCATTGCAAAAGCTATGCCTGGAACAAGTGCCTGTAGTGCAACGATATTCTGATGTGTTTCCAGAAGAACTTCCGGGAATGCCACCTGACAGAGAAATAGAATTCAGTATTGAGCTTAAACCGGGAGCAGCACCTATAGCAAAACGTCCCTATAGGATGCCAGTTACAGATTTGGAGGAACTCAAGAATCAACTCGAAGACTTGGAAAACAAAGGATTTATCAAACCCAGTGCTTCGCTATGGGGAGCCCCAGTTTTGTTTGTGAGAAAGAAAGACGGAACTCTACGAATGTCTGTAGATTACCAAGCTTTGAATGAAGTCACTATTAAAAACAAGTATCCATTACCAAGAATTGATGACTTGTTCGATCAGCTTCGAGGGGCCAAAGTATTTTCCAAGATAGATTTGAAATCTGGATATCATCAGCTGAAGATCAAGAAGGAAGATATACCGAAGACTGCTTTCACTACCAGATATGGTTTATATGAGTTTATAGTAGTACCTTTTGGCTTGACCAATGCCCTGGCAGCTTTCATGAATGTCATGAACAGTACATTTATGGATTTTCTTGACAAGTTTGTCATAGTATTCATAGATGACATTCTGATATATTCCAAGAGTACGGAAGAACATGAGCAACATTTACACCTAGTCTTGGAAAGGCTACGAGAGAGGCAATTTTATGCCAAGTTTGACAAATGTGAATTTTGGATGTCAAGAATTTCATTTCTTGGACATGTGTTGACAGCAGAAGGAATTTCAGTGGATTCAGCTAAAATCTCTGCAATCAAGGAGTGGAAGCAACCTACCTCAGTTTCAGAGATTAGAAGTTTCTTGGGATTAGCAGGTTATTATAGGAGATTCATCGAAGGATTTTCCCAAATTGCCAAACCTCTTACAAACCTGCTAAAGAAGGATGTTGCATTTGAATGGACCATCAAGTGTGAAGAAAGTTTTCAGAAGCTGAAGCAGAAATTGACAACAACACCAGTCCTCACCTTACCGGACAGCAAAGAAGATTTTGTAGTTTACTGTGATGCTTCAAAGCAAGGAATAGGCTGTGTGTTAATGCAGCAAGGTCGAGTAGTGGCTTATGCTTCACGTCAATGGAGACCACATGAGGAAAATTATCCGACCCATGATTTGGAGTTAGCAGCAGTAGTACATGCTTTAAAGATATGGCGGCATTATCTCATTGGGCATAAGTGTGAGATCTTTACAGATCATAAAAGCCTCAAGTATATTTTCACACAGACGGAGCTCAACATGCGTCAACGACGATGGCTGGAATTGATCAAAGATTATGATCTTAGTATTCAGTACCATCCAGGGAAAGCTAATGTAGTGGCTGATGCCCTAAGCAGAAAGGTTTACAACCTACAAGGAATGGTTATGTTGAAGAACCCTTACCCACAACAAGAGTTGCAGAATCATCAACTGGAAATAGTACCGCAGGGAACGGTAGCCACTTTAACAATAAAATCTCAACTTGAAGAACAGATAGGAAATGCCCAGAAGAAAGATGAAGAAATTTGTAAGATCAAGAGTCGAACCAAGTTAGGAAAGGCTCAAGGCTTTACTGAAGATAACCAAGGGATTGTATGGTATCGAGGAAGAATCTGTGTACCTCAAAACGCAGATCTTAAGGAAATAATTCTCCATGAAGCACATAAAACTCCATACTCAATACACCCTGGTAACACAAAGATGTATCAAGATTTGAAGACCAGATTCTGGTGGGATAATATGAAGAGGGAGATTGCAGAGTATATTGCAAACTGTGATACATGTCGACGAGTTAAAGCAGAACACCAGAAAATAGCAGGAAAGCTACAACCTCTACCAATACCATTATGGAAATGTGAAGAAATTGGTATGGATTTCATTACAGGATTACCTAAAACTCAAGGAGGATATGATTCCATATGGGTTATTGTGGACAGACTTACTAAAGTAGCTCATTTCATACCAGTCAAAAAGATTTATGATGGCAGTAAATTAGCAGAGTTATACATGCAAAGAATAGTGGCATTGCATGGTATTCCTAAGAAGATAGTTTCAGATCGTGGAACACAGTTTACCTCCAAATTTTGGAATAGACTGCATGAAACCCTAGGAACCCAGTTGGACTTCAGTACTGCATATCATCCACAGACGGGAGGACAGACAGAAAGAGTCAACCAAATCCTAGAGGATCTTCTAAGAGCTTGTATACTAGATTATGGAACATCATGAGACAAATGTTTACCATTTGCAGAATTTACATATAATAATAGTTATCAAGTTAGTATACAGATGGCACCATTTGAAGCTTTATATGGACGTAAGTGCAGAACTCCATTGCATTGGAATGAGCCAGGAGAACGAAAAGTCATAGGACCAGAGATAGTAGAAGAAGCAGAAGCTCATTCAGACTCATCAGAGAAAGGTTGAAAACAGCACAATCACGACAAAAGAGTTATGCAGATAAACGACGGAGAGAATTATCATTTGAACCAGGAGATTTTGTGTATCTCAAGGTCACACCATTCAAAGGATTACAAAGATTCCAAGTGAAAGGAAAGTTATCTCCAAGATACATTGGACCATTTAGGATAATCAAGAGAAAGGGAGAAGTATCATATAAATTGGAATTACCTGTGGGATTAGCAGGAGTGCATGATGTGTTTCATGTCTCTCAGCTCCGGAAATGTTTGAAGGAACCTACTGACCAGATAGATGTACAAGATGTGCCATTACAGAAGAATCTCACTTATCTTGAGCACCCAATCAGAATCCTAGCCACTGATGAACGTCAGCTCAGAAGGAAGGAAATCAGATTGTGTAAAGTTCAATGGAAAAATCATTCAGAGCAAGAGGCTACTTAGGAGAAGGAAGAAGATCTTAAGCAAACCTATCCTTATCTTTTCCGGTCGTAGGTAGATCTCGGGGCGAGATTTCTTTAAGGAGGGTAGATCTGTAACACCCTGAGTTAGGGGTGAAAACTTCCTTTTTCATCAATAGCATGCATGCATGTATCTGTAGTAATAGCCAGATCAGTATCTATCCTAAGCCCCAAAATCTCCAAAATCTATCCTGTGACCTCAAATCAAGATCAGATTGTTCAGATGTGATCTATCAGTTACTTTGAACATAAAAGTCTTCAGAACCTAGATCCAATTCTATCTCTAAATTCCAGATTTATCAACTTCTTCTGTTTTCGAAAACAGAAATACCTTATATTACCCAAATACCCTAAGTTTCAGAAATACAGATTTAATCCGAATCTTGACCAAGTTCAGACTAGATTATTCCTGGAATATAATCATGGGTATGTCAATACCTTAATCTAAAAAGTTGACAGCCAGATTCTATCATCTAGACTCTTTTCACAAATCAGTCCAAGAGTTATCGCAAATTAGTCCTTATCTGTTATCTGAAAACCCAAAAAGGCTAAAATCTCCAGATTAACTTCAAATTCAGAATTTCTTCAGCAAATCTTCTCAAAATGCTAATTGCCACAAGTTTCTCTTCTGTGCAGATATCAAAATCGAACCCTAAATACCAGAATTCGAAATCGACAAAACTTAAACCTTACTTTACACTAAAGTACCCTATTTTCAGTTTGTATCGAAAACTATTCAAATGTGTCAAATCTTATCAACCATCTTTGCCAAATACCTTGTTGAATATAATCTACCAGATTAGTGAAATCAATTTCAGTTTAAACCTCCCAGAATTCCAGATTTACATTTCAGTCCAAATCAAGAAATCAAATATTGCAAATCAGCCCAATTTCGACCAGGGCAGTAACCAGTGCATGACCAGAAGCCTCGCCGTGTTTCCTTGCGCCGTGCACGTTCGCCGCCGGTGAAGCTTCGCCTGCAACTTGATCGTGCATGCTGTTGCGCACGTGTCCTCGCCTCAGCCGTCACCGTGGCAGCGTCGCTGCAACGTCGACGACCAGCGCCTGCTTCCCCGCGCGACCAGCAGTGACTGTTGTCAGCATCTTCTTGCCATGTCGCTTGCCTTGCCAGCCGTTGTCGCCACCGCTTTGCACCGCCCGACAATGTGGAGTTCCAAAGAGCCGACAAGCTGAGCAGTAGTCACCTCGCCTGAGCACCGTCGCTTCACCGCTCGCCGTTGTTGCTTCTGCGCCCGGCAAATCTAATCACTGGCGCCAATTTACTGCTATTACTTCCTTGCAAGCTTCGCCCTCTGGTCTATTTAAGCCACCAGTGCCTTGTATCATCTCCTCTTCTTTAGGACTTAACCAAATTCTCAAACTTCTTCGCTGTCGTTGTCTTCTCCGGCGAGTCCAGCAAGAGGCTTCACGGTGCCAGCACTCTACAGATCATCTCCGGCCAAATTAAAGCCATCAGTGAGTTCATCTACTCAACCTCTCTGTGTAGTACTGTCTAATTGCTCCCCGGTGACCTCTAACGCCGGCGATCACCGGAAATGGCTGAAATTCGAAGAATGCCCTGTTCCGGCAATGCAGGCCAAATTACCTCGAATTAGCTCTCGATTCTGTAGAAGAAGTTGATCAGTAAGCCAAATCAAGCAAGCCTATAAGCTTAGAATCCCTAATTAAGCAAGAATCGAACCTTTTCCCTAAACCGAGCTTCACCAGAAAACCGGCGATCGTCGCCAGGCTTCCCCAGTGATCCTCCGGCCAATATAATTGTACCAGAAGCTTCCTTATACCTCCCAGATGCTCTCCAAGCAAGGAATTAAGTTCTTCTTGCCTGTAGCAGAAACCCCCAATCAGCAGTGTTTCTTCTCCGGCGCCGATGATCGGAAAAGTGTTCCCGGCCGTTTCAGCTCAAATCACTTTGTCCACTGTGTGTGCCTTAACTTCCTGAACATTTTTGTCTTCTATCCCGACACCTAGATCGGCCAAGATTGGAAGATATAGCTTTGCCAAGTTTGTGTCCAGAACTGCTCCAGTGCAGCCAGTTCATCTCAGTTCATCATCAAATTTCTTGCTTTCCAGCCATTTCCTGCCCTACATCCTGTTGACTTAATTGTTCCTGTTACTCAAGCCTACCTCCCAGACAAAGTGGTGCATCATTTGGAGCTCCAGATCAAAAGTTATGCTAAGCCCTAGTTTTTGGCATTGTCAGCTCTATGCCAGAGCTTGTCAGCCAGTGGCATTGACCTTGTTTACCCACTTCTGGTTGTGTAATTTGAAATCCACTTTGTCCACTGAATTTGTAGAGTTGTGATCTACATTTTCTTCTACTACCACAACCTGAGATAAGCACTCTAGCTTTTCTTAAAGCTATGTCCAAGCTTTGATCCGAATGTCGATCTGTTGACATTCGCTGTTTTGATTAAACCAGCCACAAAATTGTTATCCCTATTGTAATCCTGAAACCCTAAGATTATCTAATCACCATCCTTAGCCCAAATTCCTTGAAACCCTAGAATCTCGACTCAGTTCAGTTTGCAGTTCAAATTATCTCCAGTATAGTTCAATCATTCTTGTTAAGCATTTCTGCATATAAGTCTTAAAACATTTTAAATATTATAAGTAATCATTGTGTGTTTGTTTGTCGTCGAGCAGATTCAGAAGCTGACTTTGAAGATTTTGCTGTTGACCCGTCATCGACTGCTGTATTTTACGACGCGGAAGGCAAGTCATATCCTTGGTCATCTTGAACCTATATTTTAAATGTTGCTATAATATAACCTTGAATATAGGCAATATTGCATGTGAAAGATTGAGAATGGTTGATTTATGAATTGGCAGTGCTAGACTGGTTATCTGTGAAATGTGAAATAAACAAGTTTTGAGCCATGAACTATTATATGTATTTATATACTTATATTCATGAAATAAAACCCCTAGCCGTGAGCAGAAAAATGGTGTGGATGGCTGTAGCACTGGAGGTGCTAGACTGCAAAGGAATGCAGGCACTGCAGGTGCAGGATTGTGGATGGTCTGGTCATTGGCATATAAGGACTAGAACCTTGTGTTGTGCGTCTAGTGGCATGAACAACGTGCTAACCGCAAGCCTGGTATGGGACAGGCCTGAACAAGTAATTATGTGGATCGCACACGAAACCCCTGCATGAGATGTGTAGTGATGCACGATAAACACGGAGCGCGGCTCCCACACATATCACTGAAGGTGATCAAGCACGCTGACCCAGTAATGGGAATAAGCAAAGGGGTGGAGGTTTGGATACAACCTGCCACAACTGCGCCTCGCTGAGAGCCACAGGGTCGGGGGTGAATTGTAAGTGATACATAACAAAAGTTCTTGTTATCTCCACCTTGCCGCTCACAGTATGAAGTGAGTCAGGGGTCCAATCATTTTGTTATGATAGGAAAGGTTTGAAAGTGGAATATCTTGCGGGTAAATTGGTACCTCTCTGCAGAGTTAAAAACTTATTCGAATACTCCGAGCTCCCGGGTTTATAGGAGTCTGCTGCGGTGGATTAAATCCACGAGGTGTGACACAAGTACTATTTTATAAATAAAATATGTTTAATCAAGATTACCCAAATGACATGTGTTGTCATGATAAGGAGTGCTGCCGTGGGCTGTCGTGTGTCGACGTGTCGCGGTAGTGCTATAATCTAGTGAACATGAATGATGATGTTCTATTATGAAAAGTGCTGCCATAAGATGAGATGAGAAAGAAAAAGATTATTTTACAAATATCCATAGTTCTTGACTAGTCTAGGTTCATATCATCACTACTATATGTATCTACTCTTACCTATGACTTGCTGAGTACGTAAGTGCTCACCCTTGCAACATTCAACTCAATAGATGGAGCCTACTTTGATCAAGATGATGGCACGGAGTACTACGTGGATCCAGAAGGAGGAGAATCAGTTCCGCCAGAACCCGGAAGTGTGTTGTTCTGCCGTCAACTTCTTTTGTGGGAGGGTCACCTATCTTCTGCTGTGTAGTTAAATATTTTGCTAAACCCTGAATGCCTTGTAGGCATTGTAATCCTCTTTATGTAATATTAAGGCCAGCAGGCCACACTGCTTAATATTTTGTGAGTACTCTGTTGCAATGTAATATACTCCTGTGTTTGACTCATCCTGGGAAGTCAAAGGTTTGTGGTTTGGGACTAGCTGCAGCGAGCTAGGTCTCTACAGGAGTAGTCGTTGTCCCAGTTTCGGCCGCGACAGTATTCTACAAATTCCGACCTAAAGTCGAAGAGACTAGTGAACAAGGACTCTATGGAAGCATGCAGAGTGGCAAAATCCATTGCTGCCAGTTTGTTAAACTCAGCAGCGCATGAGGAACTAGGGTCGGATTCGCTAGATGGGAGCATTTTCCAATTTTCCTCATTAGATAAGCAAGTCCGAGAAATACTGGGCAAAAAAATGGAGGGAATTCCATTAATAATCCAATAGAATGAATTCTCTTCCCTCCTACAAAACCCCATTGAAAACAATGCTTGCAAGTCTAAGGTGGTTGCGGGCACAGATTCTTGCCAATCAATAGCACTAAACCCTAAGGTGGATGCTATGTGAGTGATTAAGCCACTAAGACTATGGGTGAGGTTTTGCGTAAATCCTTCCCAATACTTTCAAGACGACGGGAAAAATAAGCTGATGATGAAATATGAATTTTGCCTAACATTGCCCACAAAAATTCGACCTCGGTTTCTAAAAATTTATCACGATTACTGTCACGGCCAAAAATTGTCCCGGCCATGACATGCTGTAAGATGTTGCCCTTCCTCAGCTATATCACTCCAAATTTTACCGGGGGTGCAAATAACAGAAGCATGAAAAGGTCCCTCGGGTTTTAATCCTAACAGATTTGCAAATTCATCTTGTCGTGGTATTACGGATACCCCGGTAGGTTCGGACGTGCGCAGCACAAGTACAGCGGCGTGAGCAGACCGAGTTACTGGTCTCCTCCCGCCGGGCAACACAGAAAGTGACACAGAGGTTTATACAGGTTCGGGTCCCAGTGGGGGCCCTAGTCCTGTTGGCTCTCTCCGGACGCGAGTCCGCTGGGGAGGTGAGCTCTCGGGGAGAGGTCTCCAAGAGAACCGAGTGTTGAGTAAATATAAAATGAATTGGAATCCCTAAAAAAGGGTACAAGAGGGGTATATATAGCCCTCAACAAATACAAAAGAGAAAAAAGCCCTCGCTGCGACCGTTGGATGGAAGGGCGAAGACGTCCTTTGGCCTGACGGACGGCCTGGATGCTCGACACGTGGCGCCACGGGCTTCCTAGAGGCCCCACAGTCAGCAACAGCGCTTCATGAGGTCGGAGGCTCTCCGGGTCTCACCGGGGTTCCAGAGACCCTCCGGATCTCACCGGGGGCCCGGTGACCCTCCGAATCTCACCGGGCTTCTGGAGACTCTCCGGATCTCACCGGGCGCCCGGTGACCCTCTGGATCTCACCGGGGGCCCGGTGACCGTCGTGGTCTCACCGGGGTTTCGGAGACCCTCCGGATCTCACCGGGCGCCCGGTGACCCTCCAGATCTCACCGAGCGCCCGGTGACCCTCCGGGTCTCACCTGGGTTCCGGAGACCCTCCGGATCTCACCGGGCGCCCGGTGACCTTCCGGGTCTCACTGGGGGCCCGGTGCCTCTCCGGGTCTCACCGGGGACTCCTTGGGACTTCATGGGGCCACTGGGGATTCCCCCAACAGCAGCCCCCCAGGCCCTCGGGGGCACTTGGTGCCCCCGATGGGTATGTGAATCTCCCGACGATGCCTCGTCTTCCATGAAGTCCCTTACGCCTCCGGCGGCGCTTCAGCTTTCCGAACCGTTTCTCCGCGGGACGCGTCTATCCGTGAACCGACGCATCGCTCCGATGCGCCCGCGTTCGCGTCGCCTCGCTTTGCGTGCGACGGTTCAGCTCCGCGGCTCTGATAGCTTCGCGGACACGTGTCGGGCATCCGGGCCCCCTTCCACCACCTATAAATAGGGGGGAGGGGCCCTTAGTTTGAGCATGCCCACAAGCCCTCAAAATCCCACAAATTCCAGTTGTCTCCCAGTGATTTTCGGTAGTTTCCGGTGACTTCGTCCGGAAGCGTCCGGTAGTTTCCGGTGATTTTGTCCGGAAACGCCCGGTAGTTTCCGGTGACTTTGTCCGGAAACGCCCGATAGTTTCCGGTAATTTCCGGTGGTTTCCGGTTATTCCCGGTGGTTTCTAGTAATTCCCGGTGGTTTCTTCGACAAGTCCGTCCCTGATGGCGCCGAAGAGTCGCGCCAAGGTCTCCGAGCTGCCTGCGGAGGAGGTGACCTCTGATTTCCTCGGGGCCACCGAGTTCTCCTCGGGGGCCCTTGAGGCCTTCTTGGAGCGCGGCTACTTCCAGGCGGGAGACATCAGGATCCCCGGCCCGACGGAGCAGGTGCCGAGCCCCCGGGACGGGGAGGTGGTGGCTTTCGAGGCCTTCGTGGAGGCCGGCCTTCGGCTTCCAATGCACCCGCTGTTACGCGACTTCCTACAGGTATATGGCCTCGCGCTCAACCACCTCACCCCGAACACCCTTGTTCGGATGGGTTTATTTATATGGTTGTGCGAGATGACCGCCGTGACGCCCACCATGCGGCTCCTACGGTACTTCCACGAGCCGGCGGCGAGGGGCCCGGTGGTGAGGAGGGGCGGCCCTAGGTCGGCCTTCGGCTCCATCATGATCCAGCTGACTCCAGGCCAGGTCGACGAGTACCTGGTACTAGCCTCCCGGGACCACTGGGGGGATTGGCTCCGGCATTGGTTCTACCTCCGGGTAGGAGACCCGGGGGTGACTTACTCTCGGGAGCCATCGACGTACTCGCGGTCTAGTGGCCCGGTGGCTCCCGAGTGGACAATGGCGGAGATGAATCTCCTCAGCGCGATGGCGGAGGTTCGATTCCGGCGGTCCATGCGGGATCTCACGGAGGAGATGGCCCTCCTCCGAGTGGCGCCGTTCCACACCCATTGAGGGAGGGGAATGTCGCCGGCGCATAGACCACCCCGGACGGCGGTGGCGAACCGTAAGTATTCGGACTCTTTCTCCCAGCTGGGGGATTCTTTCTAACACTTGCTCCATTTTTTGCTCTTGTAGTTAGGTCCTATGGTCGGGCCAAGGAGGGCGCGGCGACCCTCATTGGCCGGTACTACGAGGACGAGCATGAGAGGGTGCTACGCGTCATCGGGGAGGGTCCTCCCCGAAACGTTGTCGCAGAGGCGTTTGGGTTGAGGCTCCCAGCCTGGGCTCCTCTGCCTACCCCTGCTTCACGCAAGCGGGGGAAGGAGGTCGCCGGCGAACCCTCGAAGCGGTCTCGTCCGTCTGGCAGCCCCGCGGTGTCCCGAGTCCGGAGGAGCCCCGCGAGGCCCCGGTCTTCTCCTCCACCTTCTCCCTCGAAGGAGACTGCGGCGGCGGTTGCCGGGCCATCTGGTGCCGCTCCCGACACCCCGGGTGGGCCGGATCACTTGGGCGGCGTCCCGGCCGGAGAAGGTCAGGGCTCGGACTCGGAGATGTACGCCCCGAGTCCTTCGCTGCCTCCGGCCCCCGCGGGGACCCGGCCACAGCCCTCGTCTAGCGAGGTCTCCGTCTGGTTTCGGATGCCGGGCGGCCTGCCGATGGCCTCGATTCTGGCCCCGGAGACAGGTTCGTCAGCGGTTCGGCCTGCGACGGCGGCGTTCCCTGTACCCGGGAGGGGTACGGGCCTGTTCGTCCGCCCCGGGGTTCCGGCGCCACGGAGATGGGCGGTTTGGCGGCCTGAGCTGGAGCGGTCCACCGAGGTTCTCTTCGACCGAATCACCGGCGCCATGGAGATGGGCGGCCGGCGCCCTGGTCAGGGCGCGTCAGCCAGCGCGGACATTCCCTCGGGGGGAACAAGGATGGGCAAGTATCAGCTCCTCCCCCCCCGGTTAGATTAGGCTTCTCTTTTTTAGGTCTCTTTTGCTCCGGACAGCTTCCTTAGAGAGAGCCCCGGGAACTTGTAAATACCTTTTAACTGGAATAAAGTAGTTCTTTCGTTTAATGTGTTCAACTTGTCGGCAGGTATCTTTAGGCGTCGCTTTTCCAGGGCTTTCTTGCCCTGAAGACCATCTTTTGGAGAGTGCCCGAGGGTCGCCCGGGGGGTCTAGCCCAGGTGGTGCCCGGGCGGCCTCGATTTTACTAAGTCTGGCAGCCGGGGGAGCGTCCTTCGGGCTAGTCTCCGAGTCCGTTCATGCCGACTTCGCGAAGGAAGGTGCCTCCGGGGAGCCGGCCCTTCTGCGTTGGCTCCCGAAGTGGCACTTGGGAAACTTCGACGGTTGTCGCGCCAAGTTGTCTCCACCGAGGTCGGGGGCTCTAAAAGTCCCCCCGCTCAGGATACTCCCCCCGGCCGGCTACGAATGTTGGCCGGAGGATCTCCTTCGGCGGGCTCTTCGACGCATGAGGAGTTTGTACAAGGATCTCTCCCGGGAGATCTCAGAAGGTCTCCGGAATTATTAGCTATAGTTGCTTCTCGGGAATCATTCTTCGAGGAATCTTCCTGCTGGAGCCTAACTCCCCGGGCCATACTCGCGCGCCCGGGTCTCTCCCGGGGGGCGCTTTCGTCCTACTGGGGGGGTTGTCCCCCAGTGTGATGTTGTATCAATTAAGACGTAGATTTGTTTATTCGTCGTGCCTTTGCTTCAGAAACTTCGAAGCCTTTCGCGTAAAGCCGTTGTTTTTCTGTTCGGGTCCAGGGTTTTCCTCCTTCCCCCACCCCCACAGCGGGGTGCAGCTCAGCTCCGCGCGCTGTGGGTAAGGAGTGAAGGGGCCCGGACTGCACCGGGTGCTTAGTTTGCGTAGTCCCTCGTCGGGAGTCCTGGGGGTTTATGGATGGTGCGCGACCGAGGAGCTGGTCGGTCTATGTTTTGAGAGAGCGAACTCCGAAAGCCGAGTTCTCCGTCTGCCGCGGGGGGCAAAGGATATTCCCTTAGGAGGGTTCCGTAACCCGGTAGCGGGTGTAGAGTGTTCGAGGGGGGACTAATCTCTCGAAGTGACTCATTGCCGCAGTTTGTGAAAACTGTGTTGCCGCTTACCCCCTCAGTCCACGAGGGGTTACTGTAAGCCGCCCAATGGGAGCTGTGCTCCCGTCGTAGAGACTTTAGGCTGTGGTAGCCCACTTCCTCACGGAGAGGGCATCCTCACGGAGGGGATTTTTATAGAGGAGACGTCGCCTTTTAGGCGGAAGAAAAACTCCTGTAAAAGAACTCCAGCGGTGCAGTAGAAAAAAGCCATCCAGTTTAATGAAGACGTAAAAATTCCAGAGTTGAGCACAAAATCCACTTGTATTAACATGCTATGAGATACAACGCCTCCCCCCGCGAAAGCGCGGCCGGGGAGGGAACTAAGTACATAAACCTCCCCCCGCGGAAGCACGGCGGAGGAGGTGGCGAGCCCGGAGGCTAAACATAAAACTTGCGGAGCAAGGTTATGTTCCAGGTGTGCGTCAGCTCTTGGTCCTCAAGTGTGGAGAGCTTGTAGGCTCCCGAGCCCAGGACCGCGGAGATCCTGTATGGGCCCTCCCACTTGGGGGATAGTTTGCCCTGGGCTTGGGGGTCTGTCACGCGCTTGAGGACCAGATCCCCAAGGCGGAAGGCCCTTTCGCGCACGCGCTGGTTGTACGCGCGTGCCATCTCGCGCTCGTAGATGGTGTGGTGGAGAAGCGCTCGGTCGCGTTCTTCTTCGACGAGGTCGACCTCCAACCGTTGATTATCCTCGTCGGTTTGATGCGCCGCGGTCGGAGCTCTGTGGAGGAGCTCGACCCGCAGCGATCGAAAACCAATCTCCGAGGGGAGAACTGCTTCGGCCCCGTAGACGAGCGAAAAAGGCGTGCGCCCTGTCGCTCGGCTAGGGGTCGTGCGCATGGAGCAGAGGATGCTTGGGAGCTCTTCTGCCCACGAGCCTCGCCTGGAGGCGGTCTGCTCAAGCCGTCGGCACAGGCCTTGCAAGATCACGTCGTTGACTCTTTCGATGGCCCCGTTGCTTTGGGGATGGGCCACGGAGGCAAAATGGAGGGTAGTGCCTAAGCCTTCGCAGAATTCTCAGAAATATGCCGAGTCGAATTGGGTCCCATTGTCGACGGTGATTTCTTGGGGGACCCCGAAGCGACATACAACATTTTTCCAGAAAAAACGTTGCACTGCCCGGGAAGTGATGCTGGCCAATGGCTCAGCCTCCACCCACTTGGAAAAGTAATCCATGGGGGGAAGGGACCGAGGAGATCCATCCCCCAGCGCGCGAATGGCCAAGTAACAGGGATGGTTTGCAATATTGCGGAGGAGAGCCTGGTGCCCTTCGCCATCTTCTGGCAGGCCTCGCACGCGGAGATTAGATCCCGCGCGTCGCGGACCAACGTGGGCCAGTAAAACCCTTGGCGAAGGGCCTTTGCCACGACCGCCCGCGGGGCCAAGTGGGATCCGCAGTTCCCCGAGTGTATGTCCTCGAGGAGCTGGAGTCCGTCGGCCTGCGGGAGGCAGCGAAGAAGGGCGGAAGCCCCCTGCTTGTAGAGCTTTCCGTCCAGCAGAACATATGCCCTGGCCTTGGCACGGAGACGCTTGGTGTCAGCGTCACCGGAAGGTTCCCCCTCGTCCCTTATGCAGGAGATGAGGGGATCCATCCATGATGCAGTCCGAGTGATCTCGGACACCTCCGGGACGCAAACCCCCGGGTTCGTGTCCGGAAGGGTTATAGAGGGTGTCGTTATGATTTCCAGAAAAGCTCCCTTGGGAAGAGGTTCTCGGGCGCTGGCTGCCCGGGCCAATGCGTTGGCCCGGGTGTTATCCCGTCGGGGGACGTATCGGGCCTCCAAACCTTCAAAGTGTATTTCCATCTTCCGCGCTTCCCCCAAGTATAGACTCAGGTTCGCGTCGTGGCACAAGTAGGACTTGTCCATTTGGTTGACCACCAGCTGGGAGTCTCCTTTCACCAGGAGGCGGCGGATTACCAGGGAGCGCGCGAGGTGCAATCCCAGGAGCAAGGCCTCGTACTCGGCGACATTGTTGGTAGCCGGGAACTCGAGCCTGGCGGCGTACTCTAGCATCTTCCCTTCGGGACTCCGAAGAACCACCCCCGCACCGGCCCCGGCAAGGCACAAGGAGCCATCGAACATGAGTGTCCAATGGTCCAGGCACCCGAGGGGGGGGGGCGAGGGGAGCCCCTCCGTCCGTCTCAGCGGTTGGGGTCCATTTCGCCACGAAGTCAGCGAGGACTTGCGAGTTGATGGCGGAGCGGCCCGTGAAGGTGAGGGAGAAAGGAGCGAGCTCGGCTCCCCACTTGCCAATTCGGCCGGTGGCCTCCTTGTTTCTCACCACTTCCCCCAGCGGGAGAGATGACGGGACCGTGATTGGGTTCCCGAGGAAGTAGTGGCGGAGCTTCCGCGACGCCATGAGGAGGGCATAGCACAGCTTCTCCACTTCAATGTATCGCGTCTTAGCCCCCTGAAGGGCCTCGCTAACATAGTATACAGGGCGCTGTTGCCCGTCTTGCTCTCTCAAGAGCACCGCGCTCACTACAACTGGGGTCGCAGCAAGGTAGAGTAGTAAAGGTTCCTCCGGGGATGGGCTCACGAGCATCGGAGGGCTCGCGAGGTACTTCTTCAACGCGTCGAATGCCGTCTGGGCCTCGGGGGTCCATCTGAACCCCCCGAGGTCCCGGAGGACTTGGAAGAACTGGAGTCCGCGTTCTCCTGACCGCGAGACGAAACGACCCAACGCGGCCAGGTGGCCTGCAAGCCTCTGCATGTCTTTGACGGAACGCGGGGGAGGCATGTCCAGCAGGGCCCGAATTTTTTCGGGATTCGCCTCAATGCCCCGCTGGGACACCAAGAAGCCAAGCAGCCTCCCACCGCGTACGCCAAAGGCGCATTTTCCCGGGTTGAGTTTCAACCCGTACTTGCGGAGGCTGCGGAAGGTCTCCGCTAAGTCGTCGATGTGTGCGGCCGTGCGAGGGCTTTTGACGACCGCATCGTCAACGTAGACCTCGACATTGCGGCCGATTTGGTCCTTCAGGACCAGCGTCATGAGACGCTGCAAGGTTGCCCCGGCGTTTTTCAACCCGAAGGGCATGTGGAGATAGCAGAAGGTGCTGAGGGGAGTTATAAAACTCGTCTTTTCCTCGTCCTCTGCAGCCATCCGAACCTGATGGTATCCCGAATATGCATCGAGGAAGCTCATCAGTTCGCACCCCGCGGTCGAATCGACCAGTTGGTCTATCCGCGGGAGTGGGTAGTTATCTTTTGGGCAAGCGCGGTTGAGATCGGTGAAATCCACGCCCATCCTCCACTTGCCACTTGACTTCTTTACGAGGACGGGGTTTGCCAACCATTCGGGATGGAGGACTTCTCGCACGAACCCCGCCTCTAGAAGCTTGGAGTCCTCTACCTTAATGGCGTCTTGGCGCTCGAGGGATAACTTCCTCAACTTCTGCTTGACCGGGGAGCGGCCGGGGATCACAGCGAGCTTATGCTCAATGATGTCCCGGGCGACGCCCTGCATGTCCGAGGGTTCCCACGCGAAAACATCTCAGTTTTCGTGAAGGAAAACTGCGAGCTGCTCGGCGTGTTCCTCGGTGAGGTCTGCTCCCATCCTGACGGTTCTCTCTTCATCTCCCGCAGACAGTTGGACCTTCCGAAGGTCTCCCTCAGGGCGCGGCCTCGGGACTGGCCTCCCGGAGGGAACGACCGGGGCAGCATGAGGTTCGGGGGGGGGGGGCGCTCCCCCCGGGGTCTTGATCACGTTGATATTTCCGACGGCGGCGGTGGCGTGCTCATAGAGAGCGCGGGCCACGTTCTAGTCGCCTCGAACGGTGATCGCACCGTGAGGCCCAGGGATTTTCACGCAGAGATAATTCTGGTAAATCACCGCCCCCAGATGGTTGATCGTGGTCCTCCCCATAATAGCGTTGTATGAAGAGGGGAGGTCCACCACATCGAACCGGACCATCTCCATCCGGTAGTTTTCCGAGGTGCCGAAGGTCATTGGTAAATCGACCTTCCCCACCGGGTGGATGGTCTTCCCGGAAACAAAGCCTTGTAACGGCCCGAGTGCGGGCTGCAGCAGCTTCTCGTCGACTTGCATCTCACTGAACGCCTTCAGGTATAAGACATCGGCGGAGCTTCCACCGTCGACGAGGATGCATGCTAGTTGGCAGTTGTAGACTGTAGCCGAGACGATGAGCGCGTCGTCGTGCGGGAAGTGAACCCCGCGCGCGTCTTCCGCTGTGAAGGTGAGGGAGACGTCTGACCATTTCAGTGGCGGAGACGTGTGCAGCACCCCCACCACCTTCACCTCCCGTGCTACTCCTTGCGCTGGCGCTTGGAGTCCCGTCTCGAGGCAGATCCCCCAGTGATGACGTTTATACGTCTTTGGGAGGTTTGAAAGGGGAGCTCCAGGGCCGAGCTCCCTTCTTGAGTTTGTCTCCGCTGCTCGCCCGCAGGAGCGGGGAGCGCTAGCAGAGGCGCCGAGGGAGGCACGGAGGCAGGGCCCCCTTCCCCCTGGCCGCGCTGGTCGAGAAAAGCCGCGAAGTGCTGTAGAAGCTGATTGCATTCTCGAGTAGCGTGGGTACTTGATTTGTGGAAGGTGCACCATACATTAGCTGTGCCCTCCTTGCTCTCCTTGGGGCTGCTCTCGTGCCCGCGAGAGGATTGTCCTCCCCCGTAGCCCCTTGACTTAGGAGGGGCACGACTGCCTTTGGCGCTGTCGCGCGAGCCGCCTCCGCCCTCGAGGACGAAGGCGTCCCGAGGCCGTGGCTCGCGACGATCACTTCTTCGGGGACGTTTGCTGGAGGGGTCCCTGGCCTCCCGGTCGGCGGGGGCAGGAGCCCCTTGGTTCTTCTTCCAATGATCGTCCTCCTCCGCACGGGCGTACTTCTCAAGTACGGTGAAGAGTTCGTCGGCGGAGGTGGGGCAGCTCCGAGAGAGCCTCCGGTGGAGCTCCCCGGGGAGTATCCCGCTGTTGCATGCTTCGATGACCGTGGAGTCAGGGACATGCGCCACTTTGCTCGTCACCTGAGTGAAGCGCTTAAAGAAGCTGCGGATAGTCTCCCCCGTCCTCTGCCGGACGGTGTAGAGCTGGGACGAGTCTAAGGGCCGCACATAGTTGCCTTGGAAGTTTGCGCAAAATTTGCGCTTCAGCTGCATGAAGGACTTGATGGATCCATCTTTCAGGTTGTAGAACCATGAGCGTGCGATGCCCGTGAGGTAGAGGGGGAAGACATTGCATTGCACCATCTCATCCCCCCCGGCCACCGAGATGGCCGTGGAGTACACCTGCACAAACTCGTAAGGATCGGCCTCACCGTTGTAATGCTCGATGTGCGGCGGGCAGTAAGGCCGCGGCCAGTGTATGCAGCGGAGACGACTGCATAGCGGTTGGTTGGTCCCCTCAACTTCCTTGGGGGATCCACGGTCGCCGTCTTCTCTTGCCGGGGACACGTGCTCATTGTCGGAGTCTGGGAGGGGTGGCAGCGGTCCGCCGGTGTGACGGTGTCGTCTCTTTTCCTCCGGATTGGTTGAGCTGACCTCTTGGGCGTCGAGGTATTCCGCAGGAATGGTGGCAGCTTCCTTGAACGGTCTCTTCCCCCGGGCGATTTGGGAGCGTGTCTCCGCTCGCCCGCGGGTTCGGGGGAGTCCTGACCGATGGCGGGAGGTGGTTTTTCCGGACATGGCGGTACGCATTCGCTCGACCTCCTCCCTTGTGAAGCGGGTCTGATCCGCTGGGGGCGCCCGCGGGGGCGGCCCCGGAGGGGGAGGGAGCTGATGCGCATTTGCCACCGTCCCAGTGGACGCTGCCGGCGCGTGAACCGGGCCACGCGCCAGGTCCGCAATCGGTACGGCGGCGCGAGCGGTCGCAGTTCGAGTCCCCGGGGTGTCCGCATTGGCGGGCGTTGCACCGATCCCGGGCGTCGGCCCGCGGAGGCTGCCAGGCTCGGGCGCCGGGGTTGTCCCCGGCACGGCGGTAGCCGCTCGCGGGGGTTCTGGACCCGGGGCCGGACGACTCCCAGAGGCAGGGGAGGGCTCGGAGACGAGTTGACTCCCCGACGCAGGAAGTGTCCCCGGGATCGGACACGGCCCGGGCGCGCCTCTGGGAACGGGGAACATCCTCGGCCCGGGAAAGGCGGGGTGCCCTGTGACACCCCAGTTTTTGATTATCTTTTCTGCTTGCGAATCAGCATAACTTCTTTGGAAACCCTGATATTTTGACCCTATCTTGATCTTGGGTATGCCACTACCTTAACCTAAAAAGTTGGCTGCTAAACTTCATTGACCAGATCGTTTTCACATTTCAATCCAAAAGCGTTTCAATTTAGTCCTTTTCAGAAGTTTCAGGAAACCCAAAAAGGCTAAAAGTCCCAGATCACCTCAAAATCCAAATCTGATCAAGTGATAACCTTTCTTTCATTTTTCTGAACATTTTTCCCTTCTGAAAGAATCCCAGAATCTCGACCAAAACCTTAGTTCCAGCCTCGACAAAAGTTCAAACCCTAATTACCCTAATTACCCTGTTTTCGAATTTTGTCAAAACCACCAGATGTTATCGGATTTCATCATTTTTCCTGCTAGATGAGTCCAAGACATTTAGTAGCACTCATCTGCAAAATCAGATTTCAAATCAGCCCTTCAGATCTTCAGAATTGCAAATAGGCCCAAACTCCCGAGCCAAAACCTTCACAGATCAGTCCAAATCGTTGCAAATAGGTCCAAAGTTCGCAACCAGGTCCCTGTGAAGTTTTCAACCAGCAACCGCCAAATTGCCGCGCCGTTAACTCATCGCCGGCGAGGTTCGCCGCGCTGCCACCTCACGGCCACGTAGCCACCAGCCGTGTACAGCTGTACCGCCACCGTGGAGCGCTCAAGCCCCACCGTGCCACCTTCTTCCCCGCGCGCGCGTGCTGCTGCTGCTGCTGCTGCCAGGAGCTTTACGCCATTTGGCCACCATCCCGTAGATCATCGCCACCACCCTGACCGAATCCTGATATCCCGCGATTCACCGTCTCTGGCAGAGCCCCGCCGTGTCCCAAAGTGCATCGATGACCGCCCCAGCGCCAGAAGGAAGATCTTACCCGGCGATTGCTGCTGCTCCCGAGGGCCTCACCCACGGCTATATAAACCCCCTCCCTTGCCCAGCATTGCCTCACACCACCCCACAGCTTCCTTGCCTTAGTCTTAGCACCAGAGAGCAACCGAGCCCTCAGCGCAGCCGCGAAGCTCATCTTCTCCGGCGAGCAGTTTCTGGAGCTCACGGTGCCAGCTTCGCCCGAAGCTTCTTCCTCCAAACCAACGCCACCAGTAAGCTCCTTTCATCCCCCTGTACGTTTCATAGCCATCAATTGGTCCCCGGCGCACCTCAACGCCGGCAATCACCGGAAAACCGAAATCCCCTGTTCCCGCAATGCCGAGCGATTCAAGCCAAATTGATCCTCGTGCCTGTAGAGGATATTGATCAGTGAGCTAGGAGTAACAAACCTGCAAGCTTGGATTCACCAATTTTGCCCCGAGCGCCGGATTTCCGCGTTGGAGCCTCGGTAGTTCGCCGGAGCACTCCGCTGTGCTTCTCCAGCCGATCTCTGGCAAAATTGAGTGCACCAATAGCCTTGTGACAGCCCCTAGATGCTTCCCGAGCGTTGAATTGAGTTCAAACGCCCTGGAACGAAAACCCCCAAATCGGTGCCTTCGTCTTCGGCCCCGATCGCCGGAGTTCGCTTTCCGGCCAAACCAGCCGATGAGACCTTGTTATTTAGATAGATCTCAACCCCCTGAGCAATTTTGTCTACTAGCTCGACCTCTAAATCGACCTGAATCAAAAGTTATAGCCATGCCAAGGTTGCTGTCCAGTGGCTCAGTTCATGTCCAGGCCACCGTGTTTGCTCACCGGATTTGGCCACCCTCCGGCCACTTTCAGCCCTTGAGCCTGTTGAGAGTTTTGTAGCTGATATCAATGCCTAAACCCCAGACAAAGTTGTGCATCAATTGGAGTCCTGAGTCAAAAGTTATGCAATGCCCTAGTTTCTGGCCATGTCTAACACTATGTCAGTGCATGTCCACCTGTGGCATTGGATGATTTAGACTTGTTTCTTTTGAGCAATTGAAATGCCACTTTGTCCACTAAGCCTTTTGAGCCATGTTCTACAACATTCCCTACTATCACATCTCCAGAAAACAAACCTAGAACCGATTTAGGGCAATGTCAAGCCATGAGTCGAATGTCAGCCCTTCGACATTCAAGCCCTCTGAACCCATCTCTTCAACCAATGTCAAATGACCTTGTCTAAACCATTTCCCCTGCATGCATGATGTATTTACGTATTATTTTCTAGTGCTTGTATGCTTATATGGTATGTATGTGCTGTTTGTACCCGTCGTGGAACCAGACGTTGAAGGAGCAGAGGAGATCCCTGAAGATTCATTTGAGCAGCTAGACCCGTCACTGCAAGGCAAGTCTCAAACCCTTGATCATGTCTCACCTGCTATTTTGAAATGAAGTATGTTAACTGTTTTCCAGTATATGCACGCCTTAGATTCAAATAAGAATTATGTTTCGATAAAATGACTAGATATGACCTAAATGATTGTAAAGCCCCTTTTGACATTGAATATCCCTGCACCCTTGTTACCCTAGATTATCATGCTTAGGCTATGCTATGCTTAAAGATTATATGACAAATGTTGAATGGTCACATATGAGAAAAGCATGTTCAAAACCCCTTTTTGTGAAAGAAAATGTGATTGGAATCGATAGTGAGGATGGTTTGATTGGATGGTGCTGTGTGCGCACTGGGAATGTGAAAGACTCCTCACTAAAGATTCATAAGGACTAGAACCTTGTGTTGTGCTTCTATGCGGCATGAAAAACGTACCAACCACCTGCCTGTTTATGGGACGGGCGCGACTTAGTGGCTTTCTTTAGTATTAGCTTTTCCCTGCAATGGTTGTCGGTCCAGTTTCTTGCGAGAACTGGTGGGCCGCAGAAGGCCACGAGTGATGTGAGTTCAGAAAAATCATGAGAGGAAAAGGTGGAAAGAAGGAAGACGCCCTAAGCCAGATTAAGTCGTGCGCGACTGCAATCAAGAGAGGCTATGTGTCTTGCGAGAGCATAGGCCCAGGCTAGGAAGTAAGGCAGTGGGGAGGACCCACAACGGTACTTGAGACTTAACTGTCTATTTACCGGGCAGGGAAATAGTTAATACTAGGACTGTAAATTGTTGTGTCATCTCGGCCTTGTCACATGCGTAAAAGTCGCATGAAGCTGATCCGACTTGAAAGCCGAATGATTGGTGGATTAAAGTGGTACACCTTTGCAAAGTTTAAAAAGTATCAGATACTCTGAGCTCCCAGGTCATGGAGTCTGCGCGCTGTGAATTCTATTCACGTCGATGCAGCACAAGTAGCTTTTGGAAGTTTTTCACAAAATCTGAGTAAAGTGGTGACTCATGAAAGACCGCCACACACAACATTTCTGAAAATCTAGCTTAGGATTTTAAAAGCCTCGCTTTAGAAAATAAAGATCTTTCTTCAAAGCTGTATGTGAAAATCTATTATATATGGATATACAAAGCCAAAGAGCTATTTCCTGAGAAATTCCCCCTCATCTATATACATGCATTGTTACTTGGGACTTGTTGAGCACCATGTGGACAATGTGCTCACCCTTGCTTTTACAAACAAATTTAGAGGAAGGATTCGCCGACCCTGAATCTTATGGTCTTGAACCCAATGTGGAACACGAAGAAGAAACTGAGGACCCATCTGGTTAAAGGGTTATGCACCAAGGTGGAGTTCGATGTGGAGAAGGCCCAAGCAATACCGCCGCTGCAGAGAAAGAAGACTGAAGAAGTCCTTTTGTTTATCGTTGCTGTTTTATTTTGTGCCGACCTTTGTGTCGAAAACTCCTTAATTTGTATTAACAATTAAGTGCGTCATTTCGGCGCTAAGTTATTGTAATGTTGGTCCTTGTGATCAGCACTTGTTTTTAATTACTCGCATTTTTATATAATGCATCTTGTTGTTGTGAGCTGCAATGTGCCTTTTCTGAGTGCAATCCACCTGGGCGATTGCCACTGGAATCCTCAAATGAGGGTCCCGCATGCCCCATGAAGAATTGGGGCGGTGCCCCCATGAACGGATACGGAGGCGGGTAGACAGGAGCCGGGGGCCGCGCCAGGACGCGCAGCAGGTCCTCCAGGGTGTGTTGGGTACGAAGCTGGCCCTGGATCAAAGCCCCCAGCATAGAATCTCCGGAGACCGGAAGGGAGAGTTGGGGCGCACTAGGCCCAGGAAGCTCGGTTGCGGTCGCTGGGTTAGAAACGGGGACCCCTCTGCCGGAGGCCGCGGGTGGAAAAAGCGGGTCCTCCCCCCGCACACCCCCGGGCAACAGGGCTGCGGAGGTCTCATCTCGCTGAGGTGGAGCCGGGTTGCTAGGACCAGCACCCTCGGGAGATGAGAGGGCTTGAGCTCTGGTTGTTGCGGGAGCCATGGCGATTCGTCGCGATGTCCCCACGGTCGGCGCCAACTGTCGTGGTATTACGGATACCCCGGCAGGTTCGGACGTGCGCAGCACAAGTACAGCGGAGCAAGCAGACCGAGTTACTGGTCTCCTCCCGCCAGGCAACACAGAAAGTGACACAGAGGTTTATATAGGTTTGGGTCCCAGTGGGGGCCCTAGTCCTGTTGGCTCTCTCACCGGACGCGAGTCCGCTGGGGAGGTGAGCTCTCGGGGAGAGGTCTCCAAGAGAACCGAATGTTGAGTAAATATAAAATGAATTGGAATCCCTGAAAAAGGGTACAAGAGGGGTATATATAGCCCTCAAGAAATACAAAAGACAAAAAAGCCCTCGCTGCGACCGTTGGATGGAAGGGCGAAGACGTCCTTTGGCCTGACGGACGGCCTGGAAGCTCGACACATCGCGCCACGGGCTTCCTAGAGGCCCCACGGTCAGCAACAGCGCTTCATGACGTCGGAGGCTCTCCGGGTCTCACCGGGTCTCACCGGGGTTCCGGAGACCCTCCGGATCTCACCGGGCGCCCGGTGACCCTCCGGGTCTCACCGGATCTCACCGGGCTTCCGGAGACTGTCCGGATCTCACCGGGCGCCCGGTGACCCTCCGGGTCTCATCGGGTCTCACCGGGCGCCCGATGACCCTCCGGGTCTCACCGGGGGCCCGGTTCCTCTCTGGGTCTCACCGGGGACTCCTTGGGACTTCATGGGGCCCCTGGGGATTCCCCCAACACATATATTGAAAAATCATAATCCACATTTGCAAACCTAAATCTTACACCTTCAGTTTGATCGGGAGGAACACGTATAGTGTTTTGTTCGAAGGAGGCTAGAATCTCCCAAACAACTTCGTGAGAAGTTGGAACTGTAACTCCTACAAGTGTGTCCCAACTCACATAATGCAATAGGCATAAAATATCAACTTCTATCCCAAGAGATCTAATGGCAGGAACATCCAAAAATCTAGTAGGGCATAAGGGCCTCTTCTTTAAGTGCATTAAACAAGCAAGATGATCATGATTTGTGAAATATATGTTCAGAAAATTGGGATCAGAAAAGGTTTGAGGAGACATACCTCGCTTGCGCTTCGTAACCTTCTTGATGTTGTGTCAAGGAGTCGTCATTGCCATAGAAAACTTCAGATCCGGGGGTGTCGAGGCGCGAGGAGTCAGAATCCGTGATTAGATCAAAGTTTTAATGGTTGGATTGGAAGTTGAAAGGCTAGGTTTGTCGAGTTTTGAGAGGAACTTTGGCGAAACAATGGTGGTTTGCTATTTGAGGAAGAAGGGTAGGCTTATATAGGGTGGTAGGTGAGAGTTGGAAAAGGTTTGGATGAGAAAACTCCAAGGAAAAGCAAAGTGCAACAAGTTTGGCCGAAAACCTCTTAGAAACTGAGCTTGGCAAGCTTTCGGGCACGGGGCATGCTCCTTTTGGGCACAAGGCATGCTCCGAATCATGCACGCTTCGGGAACTGCCGCATTTCGACCAATTGGTCGCACCGACAAGGCCACGACCACGCGCAAGGGTCGTGTTTGGTTCGGGAAATATTTGATTTTTTATTTTTTGACCAACTGGTCGTACTGACAGCAGCACGACCATGAGAGCGTGTCGTGCTAAATTACGACAAGGGACATGCCACTGGTTGTGGTCATTTTGGTCAAAAAAAAAGGAAAGTTTTATTTTTTGAAAAATTTCAACTCGAGCTTGCCATTGGTTGTGCCAATGGTCATGGTCACCTCGGGAGGTTTTGAAAATCTTTAAAATTTCTTTGAAAATCAACCCGGGGCTGGCACTGCTCGTTCTCATCTCCGGAAGTTTGAAAAACTTTATTTCTTTTGAAAAATTTCCACTTGAGCTCGCCACTGGTAGTGGCACTAGTCGTGCCTGTCTCGAGAGGTTTTTGAAAAACTTAATTTTTTTGAAAAATTTTCACTTGAATGCGGCACTGGTCATGCTTGAGGTCGTGGTCGACTCGAGTAAAAAGAAAACCAAGTTCTTGTGAAGTTTACCAAACCGATGGCACCATGTACATGTCGTGCCTATGGTAGTGCCCGGCTCGGGGTAAAAACATAAACATGAGTTTTTGTAAAATTAACCAAACCAAGCCCAGCATTGGTCATGCTTGTGGTCGTGGTCGATTCAGCCTATTTTGGAAATTTTTTTTATTATTTGTTTTTCAAAAGAGTTAGCCCTAGTCTACGAAAAACATGTTTGGGTGATCAAACGGCGTCGGAATTCACTACATCACGGGAGGCCAGCGTAAGCTGTAAAACTGCTGGGAAAAACTTTGTTCCTAGTGGTTCTGCTAATGAAAATATAATTTTAATTTTTCACTGATGTGTCAACTGGGAAAAGTTATTATTTTTAGTAGATCTACTACTAGGAATAAATAATATATAGCAAGATGCATATCAGTTTGGAAAAAGATATATAAGATTTGTGGAACAGCAGAGAATATTTTATACACTAGGAAAAACTTTTTTTACCAGTAGTCCTATAGTTGAAAATACAATTTTGATTTTTCACCAATGTATCAGCTGGGAAAAGTTATTATTTTTATCAGATTTTTTGCTAAGAAAAAATAATATATTTTTTTACGCAAAACTAAAAATTTTCAGTAACAGATTTATTATTTTGAGAGGGAAAATTTTCAGAGAAAAGTAACAGAATAATTTTGGGAGATTATTTTGTGGCCGGCGATGGAGGTTTCGAGTAGTGCTTTTCGCGCTCGAGGGGAAAATGAATTGGAACGGTTTGACTGGAGGGAAATTTCCAGGGCATGGGTACTATTAGAGGGAGGACTTATTCTAATGGTTCTACAAATTAAACCGTTAGTACAATTTCCTCTCTTCTAATAGTTAATAGATGAATAACCATTAGAATAAATCATGGGGTTTATTCTAAGGATTCCCAAGTGTAACCGCTAGAAGAGAAGAGCATGTACTAACGGTCCACAAACTATAACTGTTAGAATACACATAGTGAGATCAAAAAGTGTTGGATGTCTCTTCTAACGGTTCCCTAATATTAACCACTAGAAAATTGGATCATTTACTAATAATCCATAACCTCGAACCGTTAGAATACACTTTGTGACATTCAGGCCGAAGTGTTGGATTTTTCTTTCATGTGAGTTATACTAACGGTTTTTTATACTACTTAGAAAAAGCATATATACATATTTATATTGGGCATGGATTGGTTGTCCCAACATAAAGGTTTAGTGGACTGTGAAGAGAAAACCCTAAGCCTTGTCAGTAGCCAAGGGGAAAAAGTTTTATTCTATGCAGAAAGATCATCAACCAAGGAACCGCTAGGATCTGTTCAAGCATTTGCGGAAGATATGCCTGGAACAAGTACCTATAGTACAACTATATTTTGATGTATTTCCAGAAGAACTTCCAGGAATGCCACCCGATAGGGACATAGAGTTCTCTATTGAGCTTAAACCAAGAGCAGCGCCCATAGCAAAACGACCCTACCGGATGTCAGTTTCTGAATTAGAAGAGCTCAAGAGCCAATTGGAAGACTTGGAGAAAAAAGGATTCATCAGACCTAGTGCTTCACCATGGGGAGCCCCGGTATTATTTGTAAGGAAGAAGGACGGAATCTTACGAATGTGTGTAGATTATCAAGCCCTAAATGAAGTTACCATAAAGAACAAGTACCCATTACCAAGAATTGATGACTTGTTCGATCAACTTCGAGGAGCTAAAGTCTAACATCCCAGCTTTTGGCTATCTTTTTGTCGCGCCCCGAAACTGGGACTACGACTACTCCTGTAGAGACCTAGCTTGCTGCAGCTAGTCCCATCTATGCATAGCATACACATACCCTTGACTTCCCAGGATAAGTCAAGCATAGGAGTATATTCACATTGCAACAGAGTAACTTATAAAATAGTTAAGCAGTGTGGCCTGCTGGCCTCGATATTACATAAGAAGATTACAATGCCTTCGCGGCCTACAGGGTTTAGCAAAATAACATCTACACAGCAGAAGATAGGTGACCCACCCACAATGAGAAGTGGAAGGCAGAACAACACACATCAGGGCTCTGGCGGAACTGACGCTCCTCCTTCTGGATCCAAGAAGTTCTCCACGCCTTCATCTTGATCATTGAACGCTCCATCTACTGATTTGCAGGTTGTAAGGGTGAGCACTTACGTGCTCAGCAAGTCATAGGTAAGAGTAGATACATATAGTAGTGATGATATGAACCTAGACTAGTCAAGAATTATGGATATTTGTAAAATAATCTTTTTCTTTCTCATCTCATCTTATTTCAGCTCATGGCAGCACTTTTCATAATATAACATCATCAATCATGTTCACTAGATTATAGCACTACCGCGACACGTCGACACACGACAGCCCACGGTAGCACTCCTTATCATGACAACACATGTCATTTGGGTAATCTTGATTAAACATATTTTATTTAGAAAATAGTACTTGTGTCACACCCCGTGGATTTAATCCACCGCAGCAGACTCCTATAAACCCGGGAGCTCGGAGTATTCGAATACGTTTTTAACTCTGCAGAGAGGTACCAATTTACCCGCAATATATTCCACTTTCAAGCCTTTCCTATCATAACAAAATGATTGGACCCCTGACTCACTTCATATTGTGAGCGGCAAGGTGGAAATAACAAGAACTTTTGTTATGTCTCACTCACAATTCAGCCCCGACCCTGTGGCTCTCCGCGAAACACAGTTGTGGTAGGCTGTATCATAACCTCCACCCCTACATATATTTCCATTACTGGATCAACGCGCGAGATCACCTTCAGTGATATGTGTGGGAGCCGTACTCCGTGTTTTCCGTGCTTCACTACACAATTCCAGCAGGGGTGTCATGTGCGATCCACATAAGTGCTTGTTCAGGCCTGTCCCATACCAGGCTTGCGGTTAGCACGCTGTTCATGCCACTAGACGCACAACACAAGGTTCTAGTCCTTATATGCCAGTGACCAGACCATCCACAACCCTGCACCTTCAGTGCCTGCATATCCTTTGCAGTCTAGCACCTCCAGTGCTTCCGCCATCCATACCATTTTTCTGGTCACGGCTAGGGGTTTTATTTCATGAATATAAATATATAAATACATATAATAGTTCATGGCTCAAAACTTGTTTATTTCACATTTCACAGATAACCAGTCTAGTACTGCCAATTCATAAATCAACCATTCTCAATCTTTCTCATGCAATATTATCTATATTCAAGGTTATGTTTTAGCAACATTTAAAATATAGGTTCAAGATGACCAAGGATATGACTTGCCTTCCGCGTCGTAAGGAACAGCAGTTGATGACGGATCAACAGCGAAGTCCTCAAACTCGGGATCTTGATCTGCTCTCCAATCAAACAAACAACCAATAATCACAATCTTTTCAATACATTATTATACTATATGCAATGATGCAAAGATGAAGTCTTGATGATTCTGAAATGATTGGGTTTAGAGGCTGATTAGGGTTAAGTTAAGGAAACCAATGTTAAGATTAGCTGTCAAAGGTTTACAAGGTTCCGAATGTCTCAAAGTATCAGAATGATATCAAGGTTGCGACTGGTTCGCTCAAAAACAGCGAACGTCTTTAGGTCGACATTCGGTTCAAAGCATCGACATAGGGTCGATGAATTATAGAGGGGTTATCTCAACTTGTGGTAGTAGAAGAAAATGTAGATCACAACTATACAAATTCAATGGACAAAGTGGTTTTCAAAATACACAATCAGAAGTGGGTAAACAAGGTCAATGCCACTGGCTGACAAGCTCTAGCATAGAGCTGACAATGCCAAAAACTAGGGCTTGGCATAACTTTTGATCTGGAGTTCCAAATGATGCACCACTTTGTCTGGAAGGTAGGCATTGATAATAGGAACAATTAAGTCAACAGGATCTAGGGCAAGAAATGGCTGGAAAGCAAGAAATTCAGTGATGAACTGAGGTGAACTGGCTGCACTGGAGCAGTTCTGGACAAGATCTTGGCATGGCTATATCTTTTGATCTAGGCTGATTTATGTGTCGGGATAGAAGACAAAAATGTTCAGGAGATCAAAGCATACACACTGGACAAGGTGGTTAGGGCTGAAACGGCTGGGAAAACTTTTCCGGTGATCGGCGCCAGAGAAGAAGCACTTCCAATTGGGGGTTTCTGCTACAGGCCAAAAGAACTTAATTCCTTGCTTGGAGAGTATCTACGAGGTAAAAGAAAGCTTCTCGTAACATCAAATTGACCGGAGGATCACCGGAGAAGCCTGGCGACGATCACCGGTTTCTGGTGAAGCTCGGGTTAGGGGAAAACTTTGATTCTTGCTCAATTTTGAAATCTAACTTCACAGGCTTGCTCGAATTAGTTCACTGATCAATTTTGTTTACAGAAACGAAAGCTAACTTGGAGTAATTCGAGCTACATTGCCGGAACAGGGCATTCTTCGAATTTTGACAATTTCCGGTGATCGCCGGCGTTAGAGGTCACCGGGGAGCAATTAGATGATACCACACAAAGAGTATGAGAAGAGGAACTCACTGATGGCCTTAATTCGAAGTTTGATGCAGCGGATGAAGCTGGCACCGTGAGCCTCCTCGACGGCTCGCCGGAGAAGAAAACGAAAACAGCAATTCATGGACTTGGCTGATTTCCAGTGAGGTGTGAGGGAGCTGCTGAGTACAGTGGGGCTTAAAAAGGTCAAGCTCGCTTGCAAAGAGGGGACAAAGAAGTGATTTGGCACCAGAGATGTTATGGATTGCGTGAAGAATATCAATGGCGAAGACACAGCGAAGAACGGTGATTGCGACGGCGACAGGACTGCAACTGTCCACATTGTCGTTCATCGGGACTTTGCAAAGATGGAGCAAGCGGTGGCGACAACACTGGCGCGGCAAGGCAACGTGGCAATGAATTGCTGACAAAAGGCTGCTGGTCGTCGACGTTGCAGTGGCGCTGCCACGACACGGCTGGAGCGAGGACACGTGCGCACCGGCATGCACGGTCACAAGTGCGGCGAAGCCTCGCCGGCGACGAGCAGCTACGGCGCACAAGCACAGCAACTCTGGTCGTGTGCACAGTAAACGGCCTGGTCGAATTTGGACTGAACTGCAGTTTCAGGTTTTTGATTTGGACTGAATTGTAAATATGGAATTCTGGAAGGTTTAAACTGAATTTGCTTTCACTAATCTGGTAGATATATTCAACAAGATATTTGGCAAAGATGTTTGATAAGATTTGACACATTTGAATAATTTTTGATACAAACTGAAAATAGGGTAAATTAGGGTAAAGTAAGATTTGAGTTTTGTCGATTTCGAATTCTGGCATTTAGGGTTTGATTTTGAAATCTGCACCGAACAAAAACTGGTGACAAATAGCATTTTGAGAAGATTTGCCGAAGAAACTCTGAATTTGGAGTTAATCTGGAGATTTTAGCCTTTTTGAGTTTTCAGACATCAGATAAGGACTAATTTGAAATAACTCTTGGACTGATTTGCGAAGACGGTCTAGATGATGAAATCTGGCTGTCAACTTTTTGGATTAAGGTATTGGCATACCCTTGATCATAATCCAAGAATAATTTGGTCTAAACTTGGTTAAGATTTGGATTAAATCTGGATTTCTGAAACTTAGGGTATTTGGGTGTCGCGCCCCGCACAGGGTACCACGACTACTCCCGTGGAGACCTAGCTCGCAGCAGCTGGCCTCATACATACATACCACTGACTTCCCAGGATAAGTCAAGCACAGGAGTTCATTGCAGCAGAGTAACTTACAAAATATCATTGATAAACAGTATGGCCTGCTGGCCTGATACAACAAGAGTAATACAGTGCCTTCACGGCACAAATGGTCTAATTAAAACAAAAGACAACTACTCGGCGGAAGCTAGGCGAAACCCCCACAGTCGTAAGAAGTTGACAGCAGAACAGCACACTTCAGGGTTCTGGCAGAGCTGGCTCTCTTCCTTCTGGACCCACGAAATCTTCCAAGCCTTCGTCTTGGTATTGTAGCACTCCATCTATTGTTGATAAGTTGCAAGGGTGTGCACTTACGTACTCAGCAAGTCATAGGTAAGAGTAGAGATACGTATAGTAGAGATGACATGATCCTATGCTATTGAGGGAAAGAGGTGAGAGGGTTTTTCCATAAATACTTTTCTTCCAAGCTTTTCAAATCTCATGCTCATGGCAGCATCTCACATACTTAGGGCACAATCCACATGCCTCTTAGATATCATATGATCACTAAATTATGGTACTACCGCGACACGTCAACACATGACAGCCCTCGGCAGCACCCCTTATCATGACAACACATGTCATTTGGGTAATCTTGAACTAACAAAATTTTAATTTATAAAACAATACTTGTGTCACACCCCGTGGATTTAATCCACCGCGGCATACTCCTAAAACTCGGGAGCACGAAGTATTCGAATACATTTTTAACTCTGCAGAGGGGTATCAATTTACCCGCAAGATATATCCACTTTCATGCCCTTCCTATCACAAGGATTGGACCCCTAACTCACTTCATACTGTGAGTGGCAAGGTGGAGATAACAAGAACTTTTGCCATGTTTCACACACAATTCACCCCAGACCCCGTGGTTTTCTTCACGCAAACCACAGTTGTGGCAGGGTTTCACAACCCCCACTAATTGGCGTCTTCCCCTCAGGGTCAGCGTGCATGATCACATCCTGTGATATGTGTTGGAGCGCACCCCGTGTTAATCGTGAGTTTGTCATATAGGGGTTTCATGTGTGATCCACATACTACTTGTTCAGGCCTGTCCCATACCAGGCTTGCGGTCGGCACGCTAATCATGCCACTAGACGCACAACACAAGGTTCTAGGTCCTTATATGCCAGTGACCAGCTCATACCACAATCCATGCACTTCCAGTGCTGGCACATCCTGTGCGACCAAGCACCTCCAGTGCTTTCACCATTCCATACCAAAATACTGGTCACGGCTAGGGGTTTTATTTCATGAATATAGATTTATATACATATACTTATCAATTCATGGTTCATTGCTAAACAGTTTATCTTTCCACAGGCAATCAGCCTGATGCTGCCATTTCATCTCTTTTCTCAATTCATGCAATACTATTTTATAATCAAGGTATATTCTAGCATTTCATAAAATATAGGTTCAAGATGTTCAAGAATATGACTTGCCTTCCGCGTCGTAAGAAACAGCAGTTGATGTCGGGTCTGCGACGAAGTCTTCGAACTCGGACTCTTGCTCTGAACAAGGATCAAACAAGCAAACAGGCATTATAATCAATCCCACTCTTACTATTCCACTATATGCAATAATGCAAGGAGAAACACTTAGGCGATACAAGATTTGGAAGCGATTAGGGTTAAACTATGGAACCCAAGGTTAAGATTAGTCGTCAAAGGTTTACAAGGTTCCAAAGGTTCCAAAATATCAGAATGATATCAAGGCTGCTGCTGGTTCGCTCAAAAACAGCGAACGCCTTTAGGTCGACATTCGGTTCAAGGCATCGACATAGGGTCGATGGATGATAGAGGGCTCAACTCAAGTTGTGACAGTAGAATAAAATGTAGATCACAACATCAGGAGTCTAGGGGACAAAGTTATGTTCAGTTTGCATACCCAGAAGGGGTCAAAATGGCCCAATGCCATTGGCTGACATAGGCTGACAATGCCCGAGAATGGCATTGACATGGTTTGAACACTTTCTAGTAGCCAAAATGGGTTTTTATTCAAGCATATGATGCACAAGGTAGTGAAGCAACTGTTTGACAAGGTAATTTTTGGTTTGCATGACCAGAGGTGGGTGAACAGGGCTAATGCCACTGACTGGCATAGTTTGACATAGAGTTGACATGGCCAGAAACTAGGGTTTGCCATATCTTTTGATCTAGGGCTCCAAATGATGCACCACTTTGTCTAGTAGTTAGGCATTTGTAACAGGAACAAATGTCTCAACAGGATCTAGGGCAGGAGATGGCCGGAAAGTGATGAAAACCGGCAAGGAAGTTGACTGGCCTGGAGCACATGCAACATATACAGTGCAGTAACTAGGGCATAGCTATATCTCACAATCTAGGCCGAATTAGAAGTCGTGATAGAAGACAAAGTTGCTCAGAATGGTCCAAAACATCTAAATGGCAAAGTGGCTAGGGCTGGATTGGCCGGATTTGGAAGATACTGGCTGGAGAAAAGATGAACTCAAATCTGATTTGGGCATTTCTGATTTAAAGTGATTGAACTCAATTCCTTGCTTGAGTATGGTCCTCAGGGTACTAGAAATGAATTGGTGAAGTTGGATTGGCTAGAGATGCACCAGAAAAGCTTAAAAAGTAAGCTCAGTTCACAAGCAAAGTTCCAATTTGGGGTTTTCCAGATTTTAGCAAAATTGATGATTCTGGTTGCTTAGGGATGATAAGAATGATCTATTGAGCATGTTTGATCACTGGCTCGAGAGCTAAATCGGTTTAGGTGAGGGTTAATTGCTCACCGGAGTTCTAGGTGAAACACGGCGATTGCCGGTGACAGAAAGCATTTAAACTAAATTCCCAGCTTGAGAAGCATGAGGGGGGATGAGGGAAGCTCACTGGGGGTGTTGGATCGAAGGAGGAAGCAGTGGTTGAAGCTAGCACCGAAGCTCCCTTTGCTGCTCACCGGGGAAGAAGAAGAAGACGGCGAGTTTGAGGACTTAGGTGTTTCTGGTGGGTGTGTGATGTTTCCCCGAGGCCAGAGGCTATTTATAGAGAATTCGGAGGAGATGCAACGGCTAGAAGTGCACGGGGAGTTGAAGCCGGCAAGGAAGTGACTGGATGGCGACTTCACGGCGAGCTGGCGATGGAGGTGACCTGTTCAGCGGCCGTGAGAGCTTTTGCAGCTGGAGCTGCTGCGAAGTGAGGGCGACTTGATGGCTGGCCGCGGCAAGAACTCCACGTGGCGCAAAGCTCCTGCGTCGACCGTTGCCGGTGGCGTGCAAACGGGAGGAAATCAGCTGGCTGTGAGTCGCGCCGGGGAAGATCCACAGTAGCCAACCGTGCTCGCACACGTGGCGCTGTTCAGCTGGTGAAGATGGCGACCACGGGCTGGCCTCAACGACTACGGCTACTGTAGCAGCTGGCGAGGTCGAAGTCGATGGGAGCTGTAGTGGTGCACGTGGTCGCATGCGAGCTGTGGCCGTGATCGTGCACTGGGACAAGGTCGTGGTCGAAGCAAACACAGCAGCGCGAGGTCGAAAACAGTAGCTGGTCGATTGCACTGCTCTGGTCGAAGTCGAAATCAGCTGATCCGGTCGTGAACTGAGGGGCTGGTCGAATCCAGGGGTATAAGTGTAATGATTTCGGTTGAAAAGTGGACTGATTTGTAATTCTGGTCTTAGAGAGGTTTAATTTGGAATTTGATTTCATGGATGAGTATAATATTTCTATTAATACTCATTTAGCTCAAATCTGGAGAAAATTTGATAAGGTTTGAGGGATTTCACCTATTTTCGAAAATAGGGTAAAATTAGGGTAAAATAGGTCTGGATTTTGTCGATCTCGAATTCTGGTAATTGGAATGAGATTTGGAAGTCTGATCAGAAGGGAAATCTGTATCAAATAGTATTTGGGAGGTGTTCCCTGAAGAAATTCTGAGGTTGGAGTTGATTCGTGGATTTTAGCCTTTTCAGGCTTCCAGGTAAACAGAAAAGGACTTATTCGCAGTAAAATTTGGACTAAACTGCGAAAAGTGTTTAGATGAAACAATCTGGCTCCCAACTTTTTGGAGTAAGTTGAGGGTATACCTAGGAACATATTCCAAAAGATACATGAGTCTGGATAGGGTTAACCCATGATAACTCAGTTATCTGGGATCTGGGGTACTTAGGGTAAATCTGAATTTCCTGTTTTCGAAAACAGAAAGAGACTTAGGTACTGGGAGTTAGGGTTAGAATTCAATCTGGCTCCTGAAGACTTTTATCTTCAGAATAACTGGTGGCTTAAATCTGAATGGTCAGATCTTGATCTGGATCTAGAGAGTAGATTTGGAGATTTTTAGGGTTTGAGAGAGTTTAGGGTTCAGCTGATCTGGCTACTGCTACAGAGATACATGCATGCAGGATTTTATGCAAAAACTTTTCACCCCCAAAACCAGGGTGTTACATTGGGTAATATAAGATATTCTGTTTTCGAAAACAGCATGGAGTTGATAAATCTGGGATTTAGAGATGGAATTGAATCTGGCTTCTGAAGACTTCTAAGTTCAGAGTAACTGATAGATCACATCTGAACAATCTGATCTTGATTTGAGGTCACAGGTTAGATTTGGAGATTTTAGGGTTTAGGATAGATACTGATCTGGCTACTACTACTGATACATGCATGCATGCTATTTATGAAAAAGGAAGTTTTCACCCCTAAACTCAGGGTGTTACACTTTTTTGCTCACGAGTCAGCATATCTTCTTTAGAAGAAGGATTCGTTGACCTTGAATCCTACGGACTTGAACCCAATATGGAACAAGAAGAAGAAACTGAAGACCCAGCTTGTTAGAGGGTTACGTACCAAAGTGGAGTCCGATGTGGAAAAGGCCTGTACATCACCTCTGCTGCTAAAGAAGAAGACTGATGAAGTCCTTTTGCTTATTATTACTGTTTCATTTAGTGCCGACCTTTGTGTCGAAAACTCCTTAATTTTGTATCAACATTTAAGTGCGTCATTTTGGCCCTAAATTATTGTAATGTTGGTCCCTGTGATCAGCACTTGTTTTTAATTACTCGCATTTTTATATAATGCATCTTGTTGTTGTGAGCTGCAATGTGCCATTTCTGAGTGCAACCCACCTGGGCGGTTGCCACCGGATTCCTCAAATGAGGGTCCCACAGAATCTGGTATCAGAGCAAAAGGCTTGACTGTAGGTCGTAACCCTTGGATAGACTTTGGCGTCCCTAGAAGAAAAAGTTCGCTAGGTCTTTGACAAAAATTTGTTTATGAAAACCTATTTTCCTTAAAAAAAATGTTATTTTCGATTTTTGGAAAAAGGCTTTAGACTTCTCTTTAAACTCATACATGCCTTTCGTTCTGTCTTCAGATGGCTTCCGATAGGAGATACCTTCATGGAGACGAGCTTGGATCGTGGGCGTTGTTGCTGTGGATGATGCTGCAATTCCTCGGAGCACGGGACAGTCAGAGGCCAGTATACTGTGTCTGGTAGGATGAGATCAACAAACGACCCATTGGTTGTCGGGCTTCAGTGATTGTCTATGAGATTCCCGAGCACGGGAGAGGCTCAGTAAGACGTCAAGCTCGCCGAGAAGAAGAAGAAGAAGATGCTATCCTAGACGCTGCCCGTCGTGCCATAGGTACCGTCCGGCAGTTGTACAGCGACTACCTTTCTGATTCCCCCTACCGCTTTGTGCCTTACCAGGTCCCCGGATCAGAGTACCGAGTTGTTCTTCCGTCCAGTGACCAAGGGGACGCTATTCTGACGAAGACCTGAGACGTCGGTCGCGCTTCAGAGATTAGGTACACCCGCCTACTTCGAGACTACGAGCGTGTTCGCGATAACCGCCACTACCTTGAGGGCTTGCTTATGAGGGCTCGTGCAAGTCTCCAGGAGAAGGCGAGGCAAATTCAAGAATTGGCTGAATCAAGTGGAGAGAAGGACCTCGAAGCTGCAGAGTCAGTAGTCAAGAAGAGTTTCCCAAAGTTGGAAGATCACCGCTCGCAAGAGAGTAGGAAACTTGAAGGAGTACCACAGCGGTTTCACGCCTGTGTCGTGCGGTATAGTCATCAACGATCAGACGATTGAGCTTCCCTGCACTACGGAGAAGGAGAAGACCCCTGAAGGAAAAGGGAAGGAGATTGTCAACATTAATGACGACAAGGAGGATGATCTGATGGATGTAGATGACGACGAGGAGGAGGATCCCGAGGAGGTAGAGCCTTGTGATTCTTCCGATGATGCTGAGGAGTGACCGCAGACTTCCTTAGTTCGACTTTTGTGCCTGACCCAGCAGACGTTGGACTTCCTTTTGTTGTAGCAGTTGTTTTAGTTTGGTTGATGTATGTCTGTGTGCTGGTTGTTAGATGAGCTCTGTAAGCCGATGAGGCTAAAAGCTGTGTATCTGTTGAAAAGTTGATTTATGAAAAAGTCATTTTGCATATCCTTATTCTTACCTCTTGAGTTAAATGCCAGCATTCTGCTAGCATCTCTGAGTATGATTCTTTCCGAATCAATGTCTCTATTCTTAACCTCCTGTTTGAGTAGGATGGTTAACACGCGTGCAAGACCCCAAGAAGGAGAGCTAGAGGGAAATCCCAGCAATGTGAGGGTTACACCCGGAACAAGAAGCCGTACTAACCCTGATAGACCAGGATCTTCGACGATGCCACAAGGAGGTGACATCAATGATGTACTGTTATGGATGGAGCGAAACCGACAAGAGTCAGCAACTGTGCAGAATCAGATCTTAGGATAGTTGATGCAACACATCGCATCTGGACAAGCTGAGGGATCCGCAACGGGTGCGAAATTGACCAACTTTCAGAAAACACGACATCCGACCTTTTCGAGTACAGAAGACCCCATCGTGGCCGACGATTGGCTAAGAGATGTGGAAAGGAAGTCGAACACCGTTAGGTGCAGCGACGAAGAGAAGCTTCTATATGGATCAAATCAACTAGCTGGACCCGCTGCTGCTTGGTGGGAAAATTACCAAACTGTGCACTCAAACAAGGACTCAATTACGTGGAATGAATTTAAGGAAGAATTCCGCAATTACCACGTCCCAAAAGGCGTTGTTCAAGCAAAACGCTGAGAGTTTGTGAATCTGCGACAAGGAAACAAGACCATCAAACAGTACCTGCATGAATTCATTCAACTGGTGAGGTATGCCCCTGAAGATATTGCGACGGAGGAGAGGAAGATCGACAAATTTTGCGAAGGACTACAAAACTCCTTGCAATAGCAGCTGTCATCTCATGAGTTTACGGACTTCCACGTCCTGATAAACCGACTGCTTAAGATGGAGGAGAAGAGGGGAGTGATTGAAGAAGACCGAAAGAGGAAGGCTTTGCCCAACTCTTACCAAGGAAGTGCTAGTCGAGGGAGACCGATGCCTGCTTACCGGCCAGCCTTCAGACCGCCGTAAAGACCCCAAAGGCCTGCGCCTACTGCAATACCACAGTGTACCGGATGTAGAGGAAACCACTTCTTGGAGGATTGTCCCCTGAAGAATGAAGAATTCTTTCATTGTGGAAGAAAGGGACATCGCAGGAACACTTGTCCACTACACTACTTACATCCAATGTTGCCCGAGCACAAGCTGCAAGGACCCCCTGTTCCAACCCAAGGCTTCGCCAGAAATGCTCCACCCTCTAGAGGAGGAAGATTCCAGAATGGCCGAGGGAGAGGAATGCTTGCTGCAGGTCGCGGAAGACTCAACTACGCATCTGCCATTGAAGCGGGAGAAGCATCAGACGTTGTGATCAGTAGGATCTTCATTCACTCTAAACTTTCAGTTGCATTATTTGACCCAGGTGCTACTCATTCATTTGTCATAAGACCTTTCGTGCTCAGAAAAAAGTTACCAGTATCTGCATTAGAGTCCCCTATTTTAATTCAATCCCCTGGGGCTCGGATGCCTGTTAACTCTATCTGTAGAAATATCGCCTTTAGTATTGGCAATCTAGGATTCCTAGCAAACCTGCTAGTTTTGGACCTTCAAGGATTAGATGTCATCCTTGGAATGGATTGGTTAGCCAAGCATAAAGGTCAAATGTACTGTGAGAAGAAAGCAATAACCCTGACGAATGCTGAAGGAAAACAAGTCACATTCCACGCAGAGAGATCAATGGTGAACAACCGAGTGTGTAGTTTTAACAGCTTAGAAGGAGTTGAGTTTGAAGGAGTTCCAATAGTAAATGAATATCCAGAAGTTTTTCCTGAAGAGCTTCCTGGAATGCCACCAGATCGGGACATTGAATTCTCAATCGAATTAAAACCCGAATCTGCTCCTTATGCAAGAAAGCTCGCGCGTATGACAAGTGAAGAACAAGAAGAATTAAGAAAGCAAGTGGAAGAATTGGAAAGAAAGGGATTTGTTAGAACAAGTTCCTCACCTTGGGGAGACCCTGTGCTTTTCGCTAAAAAGAAAGATGGCAGTCTACGACTTTGTGTCGACTACTGGAAACTGAATGATATGACAATCAAGAACAAGTACCCTTTACCAAGGATCGATGATCTCTTTGATCAATTAAGAGGAGCGAAGATATTTTCAAGGATTGACTTGAGCTCTGGATACCACCAAGTAAAGATTCGAGAACAAGATATTCCAAAGACTGCATTCATAACGAGATATGGATTGCATGAGTTTACCGTGGTGCCATTTGGTTTAACGAATGCACCAGCAGTGTTCATGAATCTAATGAACAAAGTTCTCATGGAATTTCTAGACAAGTTTGTCATTGTGTTTGTCGATGACATTCTCATCTTCTCAGAGTCAGAGGAAAAGCACGCACAACATCTCAGGATGGTGATGGAAAAATTAGTAGAACATCGATTGTATGCCAAATTCGATAAATACGCCTTTTGGTTAAAAGAAATTTCATTCTTAGGCCACATTATCTCTGGCAAAGGAATCTCAATGGATCCATAAAAAATTCAGGCTGTCATGGAATGGAAACAACCGGAAACAGTAACTGAAGTAAGAAGTTTCCTAGGATTAGCCGGATATTACCGGAGATTTGTCAAAGGATTCTCCAAGATTACAAAGCCACTCACCAGGCTACTAAAGAAAGATGTTCCATTCGACTGGACAGAAGGATGTGAAAAGAGCTTTGAGGAATTGAAGAGGATATTAACAACCGCACCTGTTCTTACGTTACCAGATAACAAAAAGGATTTTGAGGTTTATTGTGATGCGTCAAAGCAAGGACTAGGTTGTGTCCTTATGCAAGAAGGAAGAGTAGTAGCTTATGCATCAAGACAATTACGACCACATGAGGAGAATTATCCAACTCATGATTTGGAATTAGCCGCCGTTGTTCATGCGCTAAAGATTTGGCGACACTATCTACTTAGAAATAGATGTGAAATTTACACGGACCACAAGAGTCTGAAATACATCTTCACTCAACAAGACTTGAACATGAGACAGCGAAGATGGTTAGAATTGATTAAGGATTATGACCTTGGAATACATTACCATCCAGGAAAAGCAAATGTAGTAGCAGATGCCTTGAGCAGAAAATCCTACTGCAATCAATCAAAGACATTGGAAATACCACCTCAATTTCTTAGAGATTTCAAAAAGTTGAGTTTGGAATTTGTTGAACAAGGAACCATCGCCGCATTAACCGTAAATTGCGAGCTGAAGGATCAAATTCGAAAAGCTCAAGAAACAGATCAGGGCATTCAGAAGTTGAAAGAGGACATGAAATACGAAGATGCAATTGACCTTCGTGAGGACGAAGAAGGAATTTTGTGGTATCATAATCGAATCTGTGTTCCAAAAGACAAGGAAATCAACAACATGATACTGCAAGAAGCCCATTGTACCCCGTACTCTATTCACCCAGGCAGTACAAAGATGTACCAAGATCTAAAGGATCGATTTTGGTGGAAGGGAATGAAGAAGGAAATTGCCGAGTTTATAGCTTCTTGTGACACCTGTCAAAGAGACAAAGCAGAACACCAGAAACCTGCAGGACCGCTGCAACCCCTACCAACCCCGGAGTGGAAATGGGACGAAATTGGAATGGATTTCGTAGTTGGTTTACCAAGAACCCAGCAAGGATATGATTCTATATGGGTTATAGTCGATAGATTAACAAAAGTGGCTCATTTTCTGCCTGTGAAGACTTAGTACACGACAAATAAGCTGGCAGAACTATATCTTACCAGGATTGTCACGCTGCATGGAGTACCAAAAACAATTGTCTCGGATAGAGGAGTACCATTTGTATCAAAATTTTGGGGAGAGTTACAGAAATCCCTGGGAACGAAATTGAAATTCAGTACTGCTTACCACCCGCAGACTGGAGGTCAAACAGAAAGGGTGAACCAGATTTTAGAAGACATGTAGAGAGCGTGTGCTTTAGACTATGGGAATTCTTGGGAACAGTTTCTGCCGTACGCAGAATTTACCTACAACAATAGTTATCAAGTGAGTCTACAAATGGCTCCTTATGAAGCGCTTTATGGAAGAAAGTGCCGCACGCCACTATATTGGACCGAAGTGGGACAGAAACAATTTTTGGGACCGCAATTAGTGGAGGATGCCACTGCTCATGTGAAGATCACACAAGAGAGGTCGAAAACAACCCAATCCCGACAGAAGAGTTACGTCGACAGCAGAAGGAGAGAACTATCCTTCGAGATAGGTGATTACGTGTATCTCAAATTGACACACTACAAAGGAGTTCAACGATTTCAAATGAAGGGGAAGTTGAGCCCGAGATATGTCGGACCATACAAGATTTCAGAAAGGCGAGGAGAAGTAGCATACAAACTGGAGCTACCACCTGAATTGGCAGGAGTCCATGATGTCTTTCATGTATCCCAACTAAGGAAATGCCTGAGAAAACCAACGGAGCAAGTGTCTCACACAGAAACAGAGGTTCAACTAGATCTGACATATCCGGAATACCCAGTCAAGGTATTAGAGATCAGTGAAAGGAGATTGAAATCAAGGACCATAAAATTCTGCAGAGTCCAATGGAATAACCACACTGAAGAAGAATCAACTTGGGAAAGAGAAGAAGAGTTGCGTCAGAATTTCCCCTACCTGTTCTCAGACTGATCAGAATCTCGAGGACGAGATTATTCCTAAGGAGGGTACGTTGTAACATCCCAGCTTTTGGCTATCTTTTCTGCTCACGAGTCAGCATATCTTCTTTGGAATCCCTGATGTCTCAACCCTATTTTGATCTTAGGTATGCCACCACCTTAACCTAAAAAAAAAAAGCTGGCAGCTAAACTTCATCTCCCAGATCATTTTCACCTTTCAGTCCAAAAGTATTTCAGTTTAGTCCTTTTTAGAATTTTCAAAAAGCCCAAAAAGGCTAAAAGTCCTAGATCATCTCCAAATTCAAATCTGATCAAGTGATTATCTTTCTTTCATTTTTCCGAACGTTTTTCCCTTCTGGAAGAACTCAAGAATCTCAACCGAAACCCAAGTTTCAACCCCGGCAAAATGTCAAGCCCTAACTACCCTATTTTACCCTATTTTCGATTTTTGTCGAAACCCTCAGATCTTATCGGATTTTGCCATTTTCCCTGCTAGATGAGTCCAAGTATTTTGGTAATACTCATCTGCAAAGTCAAATTGCAAATCAGCCCGTTAGATATCCAAATTTGCAATCAGGTCCAAAATCCCAAGAAGAACCTTCGCAATTCAATCCAAACCCTCACGAATCAGCTCTTTTGCCTCACGGTTTAGTCCCTGGCTTCTTTTTTTCAACCACGACCAGAGCCCGCGTGCACGACCACGACCTAAGGACGTTCGACTGCGGTTGCTGCTGACGTTCGCCCTAAACCACATAGCCACCACCGCAGGCACGTAGCCACCACCTGCACACAACCGTGCCGCCACCGTGGAGCCCCTCACCCACGCTGTGCCGTGATCTTCCCCGCGCGCACGCGTGCTCCAGCAGCAGCAAATCAGCGCCATGTTGCGCCCATGCCAAAGCCAATGATCCCGTCGCCCTGCTGCAGCCAGATTTGCCGTGATTCCCCTCGCCTGGCACAGTCGTTGCCACGTCCCAACGTCGTCTCTGTCCCGTCTCCGGTGTCAGTCACGCGCATCTGGTTTGATTTGCCTCAACTCCCGAGAGCTCAGCCCCTCGCCTATATAAGCTCCCCCTCACCCAGCATCTCTTCGCACCACCCCGCAACTGCAAGCTTCAAGCTTCCACCACCAGAGAGCAGCCAAGTTCCTCAACGTCGCCGTGAGCGCTTTCTTCTCCGGCGAGCTGCTTTTGAGGCCATCGTCGCCAGCTTCGCCTGCAGCTTCTCACTCCAAACCAAGGCCACCAGTGAGTTACTCTCATCCCCCTCTCCGTATCATATCATTTAATTGGCCCCCGGCGAACCTCAACGCCGGCAATCACCGGAAAAGCCCAAATCGCCTGTTTCCTCAATGCTGCCCGATTCGATTCAAATCAGCCCTCGTGCCAGTGGAAGAAATTGTTCACCACACTCCCTTTAGCAAGCCTACGAGTTTGGATTTCAAAATTGAGCCAAGATTGTGGCTTCCCCAATTTGAGCGCCACCAGTGAACTGGTTCTCATCGCCGAGCTTCTCCGGCCATCCCCCGACCAAATTGGCTTCACCAATAGTTCCCTCACCTCACCCTCTCACTCCCTGAGCAAACAATCGAGTTCAAAGTCTCTGAATCGAAAACCGCCAATTTACATGTCGTCTTCTCCAGCGCCGGTCGCCGGAATTCCTCACCGGCCGATCTAGCTCTGATAACTATGTCCCTTAGATGGATTCCAGTACCCTGAGCAATATTGTCTACTAGCTTTACTTCTGAATCGACCTAAATCAAGAGATACTCCAATGCCAAGATCACTGTCCAGTAGTTCAGTTCATGTCCAGACCACCGTGTTTACTCACCTAATTTGGCCACCCTCCGGCCACTTTCTGCCCTTGAGCCTGTTGAGTGTTTTGTTCCTGTCGCCAAGGCCTAGCCCCCAGACAAAGTTGCGCACCAATTGGAGTCCTGAGTCAAAAGTTATGCAATGCCCTAGTTTCTGGCTATGTCCAGCACTATGTCAGTGCATGTCCACCAGTGGCATTGGATGATTTAGACCTGTTACATTTGAGCTATTGAAATGCCACTTTGTCCACTAAGCCTTTTGAGCCATGTTCTACAATATTCCCTACTGTCACATCCCCAGAAAAAAGACCTAGAACCAATTTAGGGCTATGTCTAGCCGTGAGCCGAATGTCAACCCTTCGACATTCAAGTTTTTTTGAGCCTATCTCTTCAATCAACATCAAGTGACCTTGCCCAAACCCTTTCCCCTGCATGCATGACGTATTTACGTATTATTTTCTAGTACTTGTATGCTTATATAGTGGGTATGTGTTGTTTGTGTCCGCCATGGAACCAGAAGTTGAAGGTACAGAAGAGATCTTCGAGGATTCATCTGAGCAGATAGATCCATTACTGCAAGGCAAGTCTCAATCCCTTGATCATATCTAGCCTAATATTTTGAAAGGAAGTATGTTAACTGTTTTCATGTATATGCATGCTTTAGATTCAAATAAGAGTTATGTTTTAATGAAATGATAAGGTATGACCTAAATAACTGTAAAGCCCCTTTTGACATTGAATATCCATGCACCCTTGTCGCCCTAGAATATCATGCTTAGGCTGTGCTATGCTCGAGATTATATGTTAAATGTTGAATGGTCATATGTGAGAAAAGCATATTCAAAACCCTTTTGTGAAAGAAAATGTGATTGGAATCGATAGTGAGGATGGTTTGATTGGATGGTACTGTGTGTGCACTGGGAATGTGAAAGACTCCTCACTAAAGATTCATAAGGACTAGAACCTTGTGTTGTACTTCCATGCGGCATGAAAAACGTACCAACCACTTGCCCGGTTATGGGACGGGCGCAACTTAGTAGCTTTCTTTAGTATTAGCTTTTCCCTGCAATGGTTGTCGATCCAGTTTCTTGCGAGAGCTAGTGGGCCGCAGAAGGCCATAAATGATGTGAGTTCAGAAAAATCATGACAGGAAAAGGTGGAAAGAAGGAAGACGCCCTATGCCAGATTAAGTCGTGCGCGGCTGTAATCAAGAGAGGCTATGTGTCTTGCGAGAACATAGACCCAGGCTAGGAAGTGAGGCAGTGGGGAGGACCAACAACGGTACTTGAGACTTACTGTCTATTTACCGGGCAGGGAATTGTTAATGCTAGGACTGTAAACTGTTGTGTCATCTGGGCCTTGTCACATGCGTAAAAGTTGCATGGAGAGGTACCGACTTGAAAGCCGAATGATCGGTGGATTAAGGTGGTACACCTTTGCAAAGTTTGAAAAGTATCGGATACTCTGAGCTCCCAGGTCATGGAGTCTGTGCGCGGTGGATTCTATCCACGTCGATGCAGCACAAGTAGCTTTTGGAAGATTTTTCACAAAATCTGAATAAAGTGGTGACTCATGAAAGACCGCCACACACAACATTTTCTGAAAATCTAGCTCAGGATTTTTAAAGCTTCGCTTTTGAAAATAAAGACCCTTTTCTTCAAAGCTGTGAGTGAAAATCTATTCTATATACATATATACAGCCAAAGAGCTATTTTTTGAGAAATTCTCCCTCATCTATATATACTTGCATTCTTATTTGGGACTTGTTGAGCACCATGTGGACAATGTGCTCACCCTTGCTTTTACAAACAAATTTAGAAGAAGGATTCGTTGACCCTGAATCCTACGAACTTGAACCCAATATGGAACAAGAAGAAGAAACTGAAGACCCAGCTTGTTAGAGGGTTATGTACCAAAGTGGAGTCCGATGTGGAAAAGGCCCGTACATCACCGCTGCTGCTAAAGAAGAAGACTGATGAAGTCCTTTTGCTTATTATTACTGTTTCATTTAGTGCCAACCTTTGTGTCGAAAACTCCTTAATTTTGTGTCAACATTTAAGTGCTTCATTTTGGCGCTAAATTATTGTAATGTTGGTCCCTATGATCAGCACTTGTTTTTAATTACTCGCATTTTTATATAATGCATCTTGTTGTTGTGAGCTGCAATGTGCCATTTCTGAGTGCAACCCACTTGGGCGGTTGCCACCGGATTCCTCAAATGAGGGTCCCACATAAAGTATTCTCCAAAATTGACTTGAAGTTTGGATACCATCAACTGAAGGTCAGGAAAGAAGATACATCGAAGACTGCTTTCACTACTAGATACGGGCTGTATGAGTTTACAGTAGTACCATTTGGCTTAACCAATGCCCCAGCAGCCTTCATGAATGTCATGAATAGCACATTTATGGATTTCCTTGACAAGTTTGTCATAGTATTCATAGATGACATTCTGATATATTCCAAGAGCACAGAAGAGCATGAGCAACATCTGTATCTAGTTTCGGAAAGGCTATGAGAAAGGCAATTCTATGCCAAGTTTGATAAATGTGAGTTTTGGATGTCAAGGATTGCATTTCTTGGACATGTGTTGACAGTAGAAGGAATTTCAGTGGATCCAGCTAAATTTTCTGCTATCAAGGAATGGAAACAGCCCACCGCAGTTCCAGAAATCAGAAGTTTCTTGGGATTGGTAGGTTACTACAGAAGATTCATAGAAGGATTCTCCCAAATTGCTAAGCCTCTTACTAACCTGCTAAAGAAGGATATTGCATTTGAATGGACCACTAAGTGCGAAGAAAGTTTTCAGAAGTTGAAACAGAAATTGACAACAACACCAGTCCTTACCTTGCCAGATAGCAAAGAAGATTTTGTAGTTTATTGTGATGCTTCGAAGCAAGGAATAGGCTGTGTGTTAATGCAACAAGGTCGAGTAGTAGCTTATGCTTCACGCCAATTGTGGCCACATGAGGAAAACTATCCTACCCATGACTTGGAATTAGCAGCAGTAGTACATGCCTTAAAGATCTGGCGACACTACCTCATTGGAAATAAATGTGAGATTTTTACAGATTATAAGAGCCTCAAGTATATCTTCACTCAGACGGAGCTCAACATGCGTCAACGATGATGGCTGGAATTGATCAAAGATTATGACCTTAGCATCCAGTACCATACAGGAAAGGCTAATGTAGTAGCAGATGCCTTAAGTAGGAAGGTTTACAACTTGCAAGAAATAATCATACTAAGGAACTCTTACCTACAACGAGAACTGCAGAATCATCAAGTGGAAGTAGTACCACAAGGAACGGTAGCTACTCTAATAGTAAAGCCTCAACTTGAAGAACAGATAGGGAATGCCCAGAAGGAAGATGAGGAGATTTGGAAGATCAAGAGCCGAATCAAGTTAGGAAAAGCTCAAGGTTTTACTGAAGACGACTAAGGAATTGTGTGGTATCGAGGAAGGATTTGTGTACCTCAAAGCGCAGACCTTAAGGAATTAATTCTCCATGAAGCGCATAAAACTCCATACTCGATACACCCCGGTAACACAAAGATGTATCAAGACCTGAAAACTCGATGTTGGTGGGATAATATGAAGAGAGAGATTGCAGAATATATTGCAAACTGCGATACATGTCAGCGAGTTAAAGCAGAACACCAGAAGATAGCTGGAAAGCTACAACTTCTACCAATACCATTATGGAAATGAGAAGAAATTGGTATGGATTTCATTACAGAACTACCTAAAACTCAAGGAGGATATGACTCCATATGGGTTATTGTGGATAGACTCACCAAGGTAGCTCATTTTATACCAGTCAAAAAGGTCTACGATGGTAGTACATTGGTAGAGTTATACATGCAAAGGATTGTAGCATTGCATGGTATTCCAAACAAGATTGTCTCAGATCGCGGAGCACAGTTTACATCCAAGTTTTGGAATAGACTGCATTAAACCCTAGGGACTCAATTGGATTTCAGTACTGCATATCACCTGCAGACAGGAGGACAAACGGAGAGAGTAAACCAAATTTTGGAAGATCTCCTCAGAGCTTGTATACTAGATTATGGAACATCATGGGACAAATGTTTACCATTTGTAGAGTTTACATATAATAATAGTTATCAAGCTAGTATACAGATGGCACCATTTGAAGCTTTATATGGACGGAAATGCAGAACCCCATTGCATTGGAATGAGCCAGGAGAACGAAGAGTCATAGGACCAGGGATAGTAGAAGAGGCAGAGGCTCATGTCAAACTCATTAGAGAGAGGTTGAAAACAGCACAATCACGACAAAAGAGTTATGCGGACAATCGACGGAGAGAATTATCATTTGAACCAGGAGATTTTGTTTATTTCAAGGTCACGCCATTCAAAGGATTATAGAGATTCCAAGTGAAGGGAAAGCTATCTCCTAGGTACGTTGGACCATTTAAGATAATCAAGAGGAAAGGAGAAGTATCATATAAACTGGAATTACCCTCAGGATTAGCAGGAGTACATGATGTGTTTCATGTCTCTCAGCTCCGGAAATGTTTAAAAGAACCTACTGACCAAATAGATGTACAAGATATATCATTACAGAAGAATCTTACTTACCTTGAGCATCCGATCAGAATCCTAGAAACTGATGAACGTCAGCTAAGAAGGTAGAAGATCAAGTTTTGTAATGTTCAGTGGGGAAATCATTTAGAACAAGAAGCCACTTGGGAGAAGGAAGAAGATCTTCAGCAAACCTACCCTTATCTTTTCTTGTCTTAGGTAAATCTCGGGGCGAGATTTCATTAAGGAGGGTAGATCTGTAACACCCTGAGTTTAGGGGTAAAAACTTTCTTTTTCATGAACATCATGCATGCATGTATCTCTATAGTAGTAGCAAGATCAGTTCAATCCTAATCTATCTCAAGCCCTAAAATTTCCAAATCTTTCCTGTGAACCCAAATCAATATCAGATTGCTCAGATATGATCTATCAGTTACTCTGAATATAAAAGCCTTCAGAAGCCAGATTCAATTCCATCTCTAACTCTCAGATCTTGCGATCCTTTTCTGTTTTCGAAAACATGAATTTAATTAATATGCTAATTACCCTAACTACTTTGAACTCAGATTTAGCCAAATCTTGACCTAATCCAGCCCAGATTATTCTTGGATTATGATCATGGGTATGCCAATACCTAAATCCAGAAAGTTGGCAGCCAGATTTCATCAGCTAAGCCTTTTTCATAGATCAATCCAAATTATATCGCAAATTAGTCCTTTATCTGATATCTGGAAACCCAAAAAGGCTAAAATCTTCAAATCAACTCCAAATTCAAATCTGTTTCTGGGAACACATTCCAAATGCTAATTAATACAAAATCTTCTTTTATCAGAACACCCAAATCTCTCTCCAATTACCTTGAATTCAAAATCGACCAAAACTCAGATTTAATTTACCCTAAATACCCTATTTTCGAGTTATATCGAAAACCATCAAATCATGCCAGATTTTACCAAAGCTCTTACTGGATGAGTATAAGGTATAAGTTTATACTCATCTATGAAATCAGATTGCAAATTATCTATCTCTAAATCAAAAATTACAAATCAGTCCAAGTTGCAAACAAAGAATCTTGCAAACAGGTCCCTAGCTCGACCACATCAGCTGTTCACGACCAGAGCAATTGCTTGCGATCAGGGCTCAGCAAAATCAGCATCTTCGACCTCGGCCAGCGGTGCACAGTGCTCATCATCGACCTCGACCGCAACTCGCAGTGCATAGCTTCGATTAACGCCGCTGCGACCGCGACCAGGAGCATGTTGCCGCCGTGTTTTCGCCACCGATCAGCGCCGCTCTAGCCGTGATTTTTCGCAACCGTGTTTGCATGCGCACACGTGTTTGCACCTTAGCTACTGCCATGGCAGTCTGATGAGGACATCCTTCACATCAGTGATCGACCAGAAGAACTTTGCTCTTGATCAGAACAACTCTGTGCTTGACCAAAAAGGCTCGAGGTGGCAGCATCCCTCAAGGTCGCAGCCCAGGATTAGAAGCACATGGTCGCAACCTAGGGACCATACAACCTACCGACCAAGTGACGATCGGATGTTTGTTTAGAGAATTCGACCAAGTACTAATTTCAACACAGATGTTCAAATCCATCATATGAGTACTTTCTGGAAAGGTACTCGAAAGAGCTTTCCAACGCATCAAGAATCATCAAATTCCGACATCGTATGCAACCAGGAGACCTGAAACAATGGCAAGTGCACGAGGGGGAAGAGTCCTGTTCGGATCCGTGAAAAATAGCTCGGGATTTTCTTTTAATAGTTTGTTAGGATTCTATTATGTCTCAAATTAGTTTAGAATTCTGATTTTAAACATTCTATCTTTTGTAAATACCACCCTCTATAAAAGAGAGGTATGGTCATAGTTTTGAGACAACCACGAATTGAATACACAAATATTTTCAGAGAAGCTTTTGCTGTTGTTCTAGGGTTTGTGCTCATAAGCCACCGCCTAGAATTGGGAGTTATTCTCTTTACTATTGTTCTTGTAATTTCTTCCTTGATTGCAGGAACAGTGCGTCTACTTTTGCGTGGTCAAGTAGACAATGATCAAAGCGTGTGGTTGGGCGAATTCTTTTGTCGCAGGTTGCTGTATTGACAGTGGTTGGCGCCATCGGTTCGTCAGGTTACACGAATTAATGAGTTATCAACGATCCTACGTCGTGAAGATCGGACACCTCGTATCATCTTGGTATCAGAGCTTCGGTTTACACGAGTGAGTACTCACCATGGCAGGACAAGAAGAGGAGGAATCGACACCCTATATCACCCAGGCTGTCCTAGATAAGATGACTTGTGTTTTCAAAGCGCAACTAAATGAGAACATGAGCATCTTGCGAAGGGAGATTGCTTCAGAGATGGCCGATGAATTGAACAAGAAACTAGAGGACATCCTTCGAGAACAAACATCAAGTGATGCTAGTATTCATGGAGGAGGATTAGACCTCGACGAGACTAATGCTAAACCAACCGCAAGGGTACCATTCTTCAACTTGAGAGTTCCATCAACCAATGCAACCAAAGCACGTTTCAATTTGGGACGAGGTACAACTTCAACTAGTACTAGTTCCAATACTTTTGTTCATTCTTCCTCAGTTGCAAAATCAACATCTACTGCAAGTGAGAAGAAATCATTGGTATCCACTACCTCTTCAATTGGCTTCACAGCCAAGAGTGGTGACATTCAGTGCTTTAAATGTTTGGGGCATGGTTACATTGCCAAGGAGTGCCCAAATAATCATATTATGCTTGTCACTGATGATGGAGAGTATGATTCCAAGAGCGAAGATGATCCAAAACAGCTAGCTCATCTAGAAAACTATGAAGAAGCACCGGAAGAAGAAGATAAGAATGAGGGGTGTATTTTGCAAGCATTCGAGGATGTGTTTCCAAAGGATATACCTGCTGGTCTACCTCTAATGCGTGGCATTGAGCATCAACTTGACCTCATCCCTGGAGCCTTGATGAGGACATCCTTCGCATCACATTCAACATTTCAGATCTTTCTCCGTCCTTCGGTTCTACACTGTTGGACTCGAGGACGAGTCCTTTTCAAGAAGGGGAGTATGATGAGGACATCCTTCACATCAGTGATCGACCAGAAGAACTTTGCTCTTGATCAGAACAACTCTGTGCTCGACCAAAAAGGCTCGAGGTCACAGGATCCCTCAAGGTCGCAGCCCAGGATCAGAAGCACATGGTCGCAACCTAGGGACCATACAACCTACCGACCGAGTGACGATCGGATGTTTGTTCAGAGAATTCGACCAAGTGCTAATTTCAGTACAGATGTTCAAATCCATCATATGAGTATTTTCTGGAAAGGTACTCGAAAGAGCTTTCCAACGCATCAAGAATCATCGAATTCTAACATCGTATGCAACCAGGAGACTTGAAACAATGGCAAGTGCACGAGGGGGAAGAGTCATGTTCGGATCCGTGAAAAATAGCTCGGGATTTTATTTTTATAGTTTGTTAGGATTCTATTATGTTTCAAATTAGTTTAGAATTCTGGTTTTAAACATTCTATCTTTTGTAAATACCACCCTCTATAAAAGAGAGGTATGGTCATAGTTTTGAGACAACCACGAATTGAATACACAAATATTTTCAGAGAAGTTTTTGCTCTTGTTCTAGGGTTTGTGCTCATAAGCCACCGCCTAGAATTGGGAGTTATTCTCTTTACCATTATTCTTGTAATTTCTTCCTTGATTGCAGGAACAGTGCGTCTACTTTTGCGTGGTCAAGTAGACAACGATCAAAGCGTGTGGTTGGGCGAATTCTTTTGTCGCAGGTTGCTGTATTGACAGTGGTTGGCGCCATCGGTTCGTCAGGTTACACGAATCAACGAGTTATCAACAATCCTACGTCGTGAAGATCGGGCACCCCATATCACAGTCGTTGTCCAGCTCACCAGCAGCTTGCACAGCTTCATCTGCTCGCCGTTGCTTCAACCTGAAGATACACCGGCGCAAGTACTTTAGCCACCAAGCAGTAAGCTTTGCTTCGCTTCGCCTTGCCCTTAAATAGAAGTCCCGAGCAGCTCCCGTGTCACTAGCACTGCTCTCTAGAGCTTCTCAGCAAATTACCAAAGCTTCTTCACTATTATCTTCTTCTCCGGCGAGCCGCCGAGGAGGTCGATGACGCCAGCTCACCTCGCTTCACCAAACTCCAAATTGACACCACCAGTGAGTATCTCTCATCCTCCTCATCGTTCTGTACCATTTAATTGAACTCCTGTGCCCCATATTGCCGGTGATCGCCGGAATTGCTAAAACCCCTGTTCCAGCTCTACCACTCGATTCAATCCAAATTAGCCTTCAATCCAGTAGAGTAAAATGATCAGTGAGCTTTAATTAGCAAATCAGTGAATCCAGATTTTAGAATTGAGTTTGAATCGAAGCTATTCCCAAGCTCGAGCTTCACCAGTCACCGGCGCTCGTCGCCAGACATCTCCAGTGATGCTCCGGCCAAATTGATTGTGCTAATAGCTTCCATATGCATCCCTCTTACTCCTCGAGCAAAGAATTGAGTTCAAATCATGTATAACGAAAAACCCCAAATCCAGTGTCTTCGTCTCCGACCCCGGCCACCGGAAATTTGTTCCCGGCAGATCCAGTTCCAGCCAGCTTGTCCCTTAGATGAATCTCGATCTCCTGAACACTTTTGTCTACTAGCTCGACATCTAATTTGGTCTAAATCAGAAGTTATGGCTATGCCCTAATCTCTGTCCAGTGCCATGACTTGAAACTCCAGCCACCGTGGTCTTCGCCGGTTTTCACCACTTTCCGGCCATCTCCTGCCCTAGAGCCTATTGAGTAAATTGTTCCTGCTACAAATGCCTAACCACCAGACAAAGTGGTGCATCAATTGGAGCCCTAGATCAAAAGATATGGCAAACCCTAATTTTTGGCCATGTCAGTCCAATGCCTATCTATGCCAGCCAGTGGCATTGAACCTTTTTACCTACTTCCAGCCATGCATTTTGAGCATTGCTTTGTCTCTTAGATTCCTGATGTTGTGATGTTCAATTTCTTCTTCTGTCACAACTTGAATTGGGCCCTCTATCAACCATTGATCCTTTGTCAACGCCTTGAACCGAATGTCAACCTAAAGATGTTCGCCGTTTTTGAGCAAACCAGCCACAGACTTAATGTCATTTCCATACTCCGGAACCCTAAAAGTCCCTAGCACCCATCTTCAGCCCTAATTTTGTGAGTTAGCCCTAATCAGCTTCTAAACCCAATTATTCCAGAATCATTGAAACATTTCATCTTTGCATTATTGCATGTAGTATAATAATGTATTGAAAAGGTTGTGATTCTTGGTTGCTTGTTTGATCTTCGCTCAGAGTCGGAGCCAGAGTTCGAGGACTTCACTGTTGATCCGACATCAACTGCAGTTTCTTACAACGCGGAAGGCAAGTCATAGTCTTGATCATCTTGAACCTATATTTTATGATTTTCTACGATAAGACCTTGAATATAAATAGTATTGCATGTGAATGGTTGAATAGTGAATGGGCAGTGCTAGGCTGGATGCCTATGAAATGTGAAATGATCAAATAGTGTGCCATGAATAATTATATATGTATTTATATATATATTCATGAAATAAAACCCCTAGCCGTGACCAAGGTTTTGGTATGGAATGGTGGTACTAGCACTGGATGTGCTTGGCTGCACTGGATGTGCAGGCACTGTAGGTGCATGGTTTGTGGTATGATCTGGTCACTGGCATATAAGGACTAGAACCTTGTGTTGTGCGTCTAGTGGCATGATCAACGTGCTAACCGCAAGCCTGGTATGGGACAGGCCTGAACAAGTGTTTGTGTGGATCGCACATGAAACCCCTGCATGAGATGGAAAACAATACACTAATTTCATGGAGTGCGGCTCCTCCACGTATCACTGAATGTGATCATGCACGCTGACCCAGTAATGGGAAGAGGCTTGGGGGTGGGGGTATAGCCCGCCACAACTGTGGTTCGCAAGAGATCCACAGGGTTAGGGGTGAATTGTGAGTGAAACATAACAAAAGTTCTTGTTATCTCCACCTTGCCACTCACAGTATGCAGTGAGGAAGGGTCTAATCATATTGATAGGATGGGCATGAAAGTGGAATATCTTGCGGGTAAATTGGTACTCTCTGCAGAGTTAAAAACGTATTCGAATACTCCGAGCTCCCGGGTTTATAGGAGTCTGCTACGGTGAATTAAATCCACGGGGTGTGGCACAAGTATGTTTTCTAAATAAAATTTGATAAGTCAAGATTACCCAAATGACATGTGTTGTCATGATAGGGGGTGCTACCGTGGGCTGTCGTGTGTCGACGTGTCGCGATAGTGCTATAATTTAGTGAACATGAATAGTGATGCTATGTTATGAAGAGTGCTGCCATGAGATGAGATGATATATGAAAGAAAAGATTATTTTACAAACATCCATAATTCTTGACTAGTCTAGGTTCATAACAACACTACTATATCTATCTACTCTTACCTATGACTTGCTGACTACGTAAGTACTCACCCTTGCAACTTACAACCTAGTAGATGGAGCGTGCTATGATCAAGAAGAAGGCGTGGAGAACTTCTTGGATCCAGATGAAGGAGAGCCAGTTCCGCCAGAACCTTGATGTGTGTTGTTCTGCCGTCAACTTCTTACTGTGGAAGGGACACCCATCATCCGCTGTGTAGAAGTTTTTATTTTGCTCTAACTAAACCTTGAATGCCGCGAAGGCATTGTAACCTCTTTATGAAATACTAAGGCCAGCAGGCCTCGCTACTTAATATTTTGTAAGTTTTTCTGCTGCAATGTGAATAAAATCCTGTGCCTGACTTATCCCGGGAAGTCAATGATATGCTTATATTGGGACCAGCTGCAGAGGGCTGGGTCTCCACGGGAGTAGTCGTCGTCCCAGTTCAGGGCGCCACACTATTCAATCAGCCCGAAGGTTCGATATATAACTCAGAAATGTTGTGCGATGCTATCCTCAACAATTTCTAGAATTGTTACCAGAAACCCGGGAAAGAAGACGATCTTCATCGTCTACGACAAACCTCTACGGAGACTCTTCGACAGTTTGTCGAAAGGTTTGTCGGTGTGAGAAATACTATCCCAAACATATCCGATAACTCCGTTATCAGGGCGTTTAAGCACGCTGTTCGATATTGGAGGTTCACAAAAGATTTACTTATCCACCCTCCTCGGTCAGTCGCCGATCTCTTTGATATGGCTGACCGTTACTCTGACGCTGCCGAGGCCGTTGAGTGGATTAGGATGGTGGATAAAGGGAATTTGCCACCCCAACCAGGTCTCAAGGACATCAAAAAAGAAGATACGGGCAAGAAGCCGGAGTGTTCATCGAGCGGGAAATCAAAGAAGTCTAAAATGAATCGAACCGAACAGTATTGGGAGGTCGCAGTTGCGGAAAAGCCACCACCGGCAAAAGGTAACAAGTTTTCATTGAAAAATAAAACTGCTTCTGGTGGCCGCAACGCCGACCAGCCAAAAAAACCGACTAACCCACAGGAAGGCAGGAAGTGGTGTTCGATCTACAACTCTCCGGGACACGACCTTAAGAACTGCCAGAGCTGGTTGAAGCAACTAGATGACTTCTACCAGGGAATTGGTGCAATGCCAACTTTGTCACCAAAAGAGCAGACTTGCAGGCTTAGAGACGCCGACGGGGACAAAGAAATGTCCTACCAGGTACCTCGTAATTATATTAATGTCATTTTTTGAGGATCCTCCTGTTTTGTTCTAAACATCAGTTTAAAGAATTTTATCGAGAGGTGAACCCGGCAGAAGCTCTCCTTAGCAAACCTCAATACCCCCGTTGGTCAGATACTCCTTTGACATTTGATCGCTCTGATTGTCCCGTTGGGCTTACTTGACCATTGAGACTACCTCTGGTCATTACCCCAATCATCAGTAACGTGAGAGTCGAAAGGGTCCTGATCGACGGAGTTAGTTCCTTGGAGATTTTATTGGTCAAGGCATTGGATGAGATGCAAATCCCTCATTCAAAAATCAAACCCATAATCCATCCGTTTTATGGGATAATCCCTGGTCCCTCGATGATGCCGATGGGACAGGTGGTGCTCCCAGTCACGCTGGGTGAACCGGATAATTTCTGAATAGAGTTAGTTACTTTCGACGTAATTGATTGTGATTCGGCTTATAACACGATTTTTGGCAGGCCAACTCTCACTAAATTTATGATGGCAACGCACTATGCTTATCAATGCTGTAAGTTACTTGGCCCCAAAGGTGTTATCTCGGTCCGAGGCAACCACAATGTGTTATTGACTTGCGATCGGTTATCCCTGGAGCTGGTAGATCAACTTCCCCTTCAGGATGTCAAGATTACCACCATAGCTGCGGATATGATCAAGGTCGCCCCTCTACCAGAGGAAAAGCGAAAACTGGTTCCGTTATTCCCAGATGATCCATCTAGAACAATTCGGATTGGATCAGGCCTGGATGACAAATAGGAACTCGAACTCATTACTTTCCTTCGAGCTAATGCAGATGTGTTTGCGTGGAAACCATTCGACATGCCCGGTGTCCCAAGGGCGGTAATTGAGCATAGGTTACAATTTGACCTGGATAGCGAACAATAAAGTAGAAGCTCAGACGCTTTGCTGTTGATCGGCAAGAAGCTATCCGCACGGAGTTGGATAAACTCCAAACTGCCAGATTCATTCGAGAAGTCGATCATCCGGAATGGCATGAAAATCCGGTCATGGTCCATAAGTCAAATGGTAAGTGGCCCATGTGCGTCGATTACACCAGCCTAAACAGTGCCTGCCCGAAGGATGACTTTCCTCTTCCCTGCATCGATCAATTGGTCGACTCTACTGTGGGTTGCGAACTAATGAGTTTCCTGGATGCTTGCTCAGGATATCATTAAATTAGCATGGCAAAAGAAGATGAAGAGAAGACTGCCTTCATACACCATTTGGCGCCTACTGCTACGTCAGAATGCCATTTGGTTTCAAGAATGCCGGTTCCACGTACTAGCGCTTGATGCAACAAACCTTTCTTTCCCAGATGGGGCGTAATTTTGAAGCTTACGTAGATGACTTGGTTGTAAAAAGCTTAAAAAGTTTGACTCATTTAGATGATCTTGCTGAAACCTTCTGTAATTTAAACCGATTTGGAATAAAATTAAACCCAGAAAAGTGTTCTTTCTGGGTTTCATCTGGTAAACTTTTAGGCTTTCTCGTATGTTCTAGAGGAATCGAGGTTAATCCCGAAAAGATCAGGGCCATCGAGCAAATGAGATCTCCTTCGACCATGAAGGATGTCCAGTGTCTGGCAGGTCGCATTGTGGCTTTAAGTTGATACATATTGCGACTAGGCGAGAGGAGATTACCTTTTTTCAAAGCTCTTCGAAAGCACCATGGTTTTTCCTGGTCGGATGAAGCTGAGAAAGCATTCCAAGAGGGTAAAGCATACTTATCCAGAACGCCAGTGTTGGTTTCTCCAATCACAGGGGAACCACTACTTCTTTACTTGGTGGCCACACCTCATGCGGTCAGCGCGGTCCTGATCGCGGAAAGAGGAGTGCAACAACCCATCTATTACGTAAGTGAGGTACTTAATGGTCCTAAAGAGCGTTACCCTGAGGTCCAGAAGGTACTTTACGCGCTACTGATGGCTTCCCGCAAGCTATGACATTACTTTCAGGCACATAAAATTAGAGTGCCCTCGTCCTTTCCTTTGGGAGATATTATTCGAAACCCGGAGAAATCTGGTCGAATCGCGAAGTGGACTGTGGAACTTGGAGCATTTGACATCCATTTTACCTCTCGCACGATAGTTAAGTCTCAGATCCTTGCAGACTTTGTGGTCGAATGGACTAATCGTGACCCACCAATGCAAGAATCTAAAGACTTGTCATGCATAGACCATTGGACGATGTATTTCGATGGCCCTCGTAGTTTTCAACACTCGGGGGACTGGAGTGGTCTTAGTCACGCCTCAAGGAGACTAACTCAAGTATGTCATTCAATTACATTTTGTTGCGACTAACAACGCAGTAGAATATGAGGGTCTTACTGTAGGGCTTCGGGCAGCAAAATTCCTCGGAGTCCGTCGATTAGTGGTGAGGGGAGACTGACAGCTGGTCATAAACCAGGTAAACAAGGAGTACAACACCTCCGATGAGACAATGGCTCATTACCTGGGGGAAGTGAGGAGATTGGAAAAACACTTCAGTCATTACGATGTCCAATACATCCCGCGAAAGGACAATATTCTCGCAGACCAATTATCTAAAATTGGATCCTCACGTACATCTGCTCCGGCAGGAGTGTCCATTGAACACTTAGAACATCCTTCGATCATCACTACAGTCGAAGATGACCCGGTGACAGTCTTCATTACCAACCTTGGACATGAAGAAGATTGGACCCATCCATTGTTGGTCCATCTCGAACAAGGGACCTTGCCGAAGGATGAAATTGAAAGCGATCGGTTGATTCGAAATGCACACCTATACAAACTTATAGAAGGGGTCTTGTATAGGAAGGGTACTCAAGGAGTATTCAGGCGTTGTATTTCTCCAGACGAAGGTAAATCCCTCTTAAAAGAAATCCATGACGGTGTGTGCGGTACACACGAGTCATTTCGTACATTGGTCAGGAAAGCTTTCCTACAGGGTTTTTACTGGCCTTCGGCACTCGATGATGCCAAATACTTGGTCAATACATGCCCTCAGTGTCAATTTCATGCAAGACATGTTCATCAGCCTGCATATGCCTTGCAAACAATCCCTTTAATGTGGCCCTTTGCGGTCTGGGGATAGATATTGTGGGACCTATGCCACAAGCGGTTAATGGTTACAAGTTCTTATTTGTAGCTATTGACACATTTACAAAGTGGATCAAGGCTGAACCAATCCGCAATATCACCGCTGCTGCGGCACAAAAGTTCTTTCATAAGAAAATCATCACTCGATTTGGTGTTCCCAGTCGTCTCATCACTGATAACGGTTCCCAATTCGCTAGCGGTCTCTTCCTAGACTATTGCGATAATATTTGAACCAAGGTGTGCTTTGCTTCTATAGCTCATCCACAGAGCAATGGTGCCATCGAACGTGCCAATCGACAGATACAGCAAGGCATCAAGAAACGTGTTTTCGATCGCCTTAAGGCGCGTCGGAAGGCTTGGGTAGATGAACTCTACTCCGTTCTATGGGTACTGCGTACTACCTATAGTCGAGCCACCGGTGAGACACCTTTCCAATTGGTATATGGCGCCAAGGCTGTGTTACCTATGGAAATTCATATTGGCTCTGTCCGAACAGTTCAATTCGACCAGATTGATCAGATCGAACAACGTACTCAGGATTTAACCCTCCTCGAAGAAAAACGTGATCGAGCGTTGATAAGGTCAGCGATTAATTTGGAAGCTTCGCGAAAATATCACAGCAAGAGGGTGTGGCCATGTAGTCTTCACGTGGGTGATCTGGTTTTACAAAAAATACAAAACTAGTCTAACGGCAATAAGTTCTCTCCTCAGTGGGAAGGCCCTTACATTTTTGTTTCGGTACCACAACTAGGATCGGCTCAGTGAGCAATGGAGGACGGCAGAATCTTGTCCAATACTTGGAACATCGATCAACTACGCAAGTTCTATGTGTAAGTTCTCCAATCTTTTTTCCTGTTCAGTTAGCATGGTTTAGCAAAAATCGTGAGTACTTTCATTTGGCTCATGTTACGTTCTTTTCTTTGCCATACCTATAACGAGCCTTGCTCAGGGGCTGATCGCCGATGATCATCTTACTACAATATCCTGACCGGATTCGCTGGCTGATCTCATGGTCGCATCCAGATAAGACATGCCTCAATAAGCCGTTCTCAATGCACACGGGACTTACTGGCATGTTCCTGATGATTCGAGTAGCTGCCAGTTCGTAATAGGGCCGGGTGTTGTATTAAGGTCAGTATCGGTATGATCAAATGATCATGTCTAAGTTAAAGCATTTCTTAGATATTCATAACGCCCATATTTTTTTCCCTGAGATTACAATACTAGGTCTTCAGTACTTATGATCTCAGGAGGGGGCTAAGGGAATACGGTCATAACATGAAATCAAGGAAGTACTTTCTTTTTTCAAAATTTAAGGCATGCATTTGCATTGTATAATCACATGTTTGCAGGTACAAAAATTGTTACATCAACAATTAAGATAAGCCAAGTTCCTTAACGAGGTTTTCGACCAAGGGCCGGACCTCCTCCATTATGGCCTCAAGCTGATCTTCACTCTCGATTTATGCATCTTCGACTACTGGTTTCAAATCAAGATCAGGGTCGTGGTGAAAACAGAGTCTGCAAAGGATGGCGAAGGCTATAGATTGCACTTTTGTCCTCATCGCCTCTTCCTGTCACCTCGTATCTTCAGGAAGATATTTGAGAAGTGATTCAGCCGGAGTCACAACCAATGTGGCTAACTCGCCAAAGCTAGGATTGTTCTTTTGTGATTCGACCACATCAACTTTGAGCAGAGTTTCCACCATCTTCAACTTTTCGAAGACGGAAGATTGAACATTGCTGCCGGATGCAATTGTTGCTCTCAAACTCTCGTTCTCCGTGCAGACAATATCAATCTTCGAGCTTTGGAGCTCAATGGTCGCCTGAAGGTCGTTCTTTCTCTTGAAAGAAGGTTTATTCGGTCCTCTTGTGCTGCATGAACACGGCAGATGATTCTTACAACAGTTCATGTAACGAAGTAATGTATTCTGGTCGGAAGTAGACTTACCAGAGAGCTTTAACTGCGCTTCATGAAGTTACCTCTCTAGAGAAGAACATCTCGTGGCTATAGCTTCTTCTTGATTCTCCCGATCAGCAATGCTCTTGTTCAAAAAGGCATTTTCTCTGTAACAAGAAAGATGGTCAGCTACACTTAAATACGGATTCAAGCTAACACGAATAAAGAGCACCATATTTATTGTTGTAGCCGGCTGATTTCCCGTTGTGTGACCTCGACATGCTTTGCTATAGCTATCGACCTGGTCACCACCCGGGTCAAATCCTGAAACACGATAAGGAATTGCTCTTAAAACTTGGATATCCCTAAATTTCTGCGAGCTCGAAAACAATAAAAAGAGTTTTTTGTGTACCTCTACGTAATCGCTGAATGAGCTACTCTCAACATCAGCATGAGGTCGAGCCTCAAGACTTGCTGTGTCCACAGTAGGGGTAGTAGATGATTGATCCGGGAGGATCTCAGGTCGAGTTCACAATGGATTTGCGACCACGAAAAAGTTTGCGACTTTGGAAAGGTTTGCGACCTTGGGAAGGATTCAAACTCTTCGAGCCTTCAATGCTGGATGATGAGCCAGATACCATAGTACCATCTGTTGAAGACTTGGTCTATCAACGAGATAAACCTCTACGTGAAGATGTGATTCTGGAAAAGAAGGTGACTACCACCCGCAGTGGCACCAAGGAGACTTTTCGAATCGGTCGAAAAGATCAACGAGCACGTGCGGCAAAGTGGTACACCAAAGAAGATGGACAAGCCCAATTTCTACATCTCCAGTTTGATTGAGAGGTCGCAACAGGGGTTGGCTCCTTCTCAACAAGGGAGTCATGATCCGGGAGGATCTCCAAGTCCTGATCGCATGCGGCTTCGCGACCAAGTCCTGAACGCATGTGGCTTCGCGACCAAGTCTTGATCGCATAAGGATTCGCGACCTGGATGAGTCCGCAACCATGGATTGGTCCGCGACCAGGAAAAGGAATTCATTCCCTGTTCGGAATTGTAATCCGATCCGAATGTGTATAACTAAGCTTATCTGTTTAGGATTAGTTATATGAGTCTAATACGTTTAGATCTCTAAGTTTGATACGTACTCATACGATTGGACTATAAATACCTTGTAATAGGTCTAGTTTAGATCATCGAATTCAATCGAAGAGTCATAGAACTTATTTGAGTTTTAGACACTTATAGTTCCTTCGACGTGGACAAGTGTGTCTAACGTTCGACGTGTAAAGCCCTCTTTGAAATAAAGAGTTGTGCAATTACTTTGGGTTTCGGTATTTCCGAGTAAGATCCCGTTATTCCGCATATTAGAATCTGGGCGAGCCTAGTGCGAAAACCAAGACTAGGTCTCAAACGGATCAAGTTGGTATCAGAGCAACTTTCCTATCCTGTGGATGGTGAAGACTCGCCAGGGTTACAAAACCTCCAGCGAAACTCCAGGCGATCAATTGACGGTTCCTACAGCCGCGTCTCCGACAATGTCTGGCGATACCTCCGTTCAAGCTAACCTAGCCGAACAAGTGGGTAAACTCTCCACCGACATGGAAACCGTGCTTGCTTGGATTAAGCAGCAGGCCATGATACCAACTTGATCCGTTTGAGACCTAGTCTTGGTTTTCGCACTAGGCTCACCCAGATTCTAATATGCGGAATAACAGGATCTTACTCGGAAATACCGAAACCCAAAGTAATTGCACAACTCTTTATTTCAAAGAGGGCTTTACACGTCAAACATTAGACACACTTGTCTACGTCGAAGGAACTATAAGTGTCTAAAACTCAAATAAGTTCTATGACTCTTCGATTGAATTCGATGATCTAAACTAGACCTATTACAAGGTATTTATAGTCCAATCATATGAGTACGTATCAGACTTAGAGATCTAAACGTATTAGACTAATATAACTAATCCTAAACAGATAAGCTTAGTTATACTGTCGCGCCCTGAAACTGGGACAACGACTACTCCTGTAGAGACCTAGCTCGCTGCAGCTAGTCCCATTCTCACAAACCTTTGACTTCCCAGGATGAGTCAAACATAGGAGTATATTACATTGCAAAAGAGTACTCACAAAATATTAAGCAGTGTGGCCTGCTGGCCTTAATATTACATAAAGAGGATTACAATGCCTACAAGGCATTCAGGGTTTAGCAAAATATTTAACTACGCAGCAGAAGATAGGTGACCCTCCCACAAAAGAAGTTGACGGCAGAACAACACACTTCAGGGTTCTGGCGGAACTGATTCTCCTCTCTCTGGATCCACGAAGTACTCCGTGCCATCATCTTGATCAAAGTAGGCTCCATCTATTGAGTTGAATGTTGCAAGGGTGAGCACTTACGTACCCAGCAAGTCATAGGTAAGAGTAGATACATATAGTAGTGATGATATGAACCTAGACTAGTCAAGAATTATGGATATTTGTAAGATAATCTTTTCCTTTCATACCTCATCTCATGGCAGCACTTTTCATAATATAACATCATCATTCATGTTCACTAGATTATAGCACTACCGCGACACGTCGACACACGACAGCCCACGGCAGCACTCCTTATCATGACAACACATGTCATTTGGGTAATCTTGATTAAACATATTTTATTTAGAAAATAGTACTTGTGTCACACCCCGTGGATTTAATCCACCGCAGCAGACTCCTATAAACCCGGGAGCTCGGAGTGTTCGAATACGTTTTTAACTCTGCAGAGAGGTACCAATTTACCCGCAAGATATTCCACTTTCAAACCTTTCCTATCATAACAAAATGATTGGACCCCTGACTCACTTCATACTGTGAGCGGCAAGGTGGAAATAACAAGAACTTTTGTTATGTTTTACTCACAATTCACCCCCGACCCTGTGGCTCTCAGCGAGGGACAGTTGTGGCAGGTTGTATCCAAACCTCCACCCCTTTGCTTATTCCCATTACTGGGTCAGCGTGCTTGATCACCTTCAGTGATATGTGTGGGAGCCGCGCTCCGTGTTTATCGTGCATCACTACACATCTCATGCAGGGGTTTCATGTGCGATCCACATAATTACTTGTTCAGGCCTGTCCCATACCAGGCTTGCGGTTAGCACGTTGTTCATGCCACTAGACGCACAACACAAGGTTCTAGTCCTTATAAGCCAATGACCAGACCATCCACAACCCTACACCTTCAGTGCCTGCATTCCTTTGCAGTCTAGCACCTCCAGTGCTACAGCCATCCATACCATTTTTCTGGTCACGGCTAGGGGTTTTATTTCATGAATATAAGTATATAAATACATATAATAGTTCATGGCTCAAAACTTGTTTATTTCACATTTCACAGATAACCAGTCCAGTACTGCCAATTGATAAATCAACCATTCTCAATCATTCACATGCAATATTGCCTATATTCAAGGTTATATTATAGCAACATTTAAAATATAGGTTCAAGATGACCAAGGATATGACTTGCCTTCCGCGTTGTAAAATACAGCAGTCGATGACGGGTCAACAGCAAAATCTTCAAAGTCAGCTTCTGAATCTGCTTGACGACAAACAAACACACAATGATTACTTATAATATTTAAAATGTTTTAAGACTTATATGCAGAAATGCCTAACAAGAATGATTGAACTATACTGGCGATAATTTGAACTGCAAACTGAACTGAGTCGAGGTTTTAGGGTTTCAAGGAATTTGGCTAAGGATGGTGATTAGATAATCTTAGGGTTTCTGGATTGCAATAGGGATAACAATTTTGTGGCTGGTTTAATCAAAACAGCGAATGTCAACAGATCGACATTCGGATCAAAGCTTGGACATAGCTTTAAGAAAAGCTAGAGTGCTTATCTCAAGTTGTGGTAGTAGAAGAAAATGTAGATCACAACTCTACAAATTCAGTGGACAAAGTGGATTTCAAATTACACAACCAGAAGTGGGTAAATAAGGTCAATGCCACTGGCTGACAAGCTCTGGCATAGAGCTGACAATGCCAAAAACTAGGGCTTAGCATAACTTTTGATCTGGAGCTCCAAATGATGCACCACTTTGTCTGGGAGGTAGGCTTGAGTAACAGGAACAATTAAGTTAACAGGATCCAGGGCAGGAAATGGCTGGAAAGCAAGAAATTTGATGATGAACAGAGATAAACTAGCTGCACTGGAGCAGTTCTGGACACAAACTTGGCAAAGCTATATCTTCCAATCTAGGCCGATCTAGGTGTTGGGCTAGAAGACAAAAATGCTCAGGAGGCCAGGGCACATCTAAATGACAAGGTTTCGAGGGCTGAAATGGCCGGGAACACTTTTTCGGTCATCGGCGCCGGAGAAGAAACGCTGCTGATTGGGGGTTTCTGCTACAGGCAACAAGAACTTAATTCATTGCTTGGAGAGCATCTAGGAGGTATAGGGAAGCTTCTGGAACAATTAGATGGGCCGGAGGATCACTGGAGAAGCCTGGCGACGATCGCCGGTTTTCTGGTGAAGCTCGGTTTAGGGAAAAGGTTCGATTCTTACTTAATTTCGAAATCCAACTTCACGGGCTTGCTTGATTTGGCTTACTGATAAATTTTGATTACAGATACGAAAGCTAATTTGGAGTAATTCGAGCTACATTGCCGGAACAGGGCATTCTTCGTATTTCAGCCATTTCCGGTGATCGCCGGCGTTAGAGGTCACCGGGGAGCAATTAGATAGTACTACACAGAGAGGATGAGTAGATGAACTCACTGATGGCTTTAATTTGGCAGGTGATGATGTGGGTGAAGCTGGCACCGTGAAGCCTCTTGCTGGACTCGCCGGAGAAGACGACGACAACGAAGAAGTTTGTAAATCTGGCTAAGTTCTGGTGATGAGGAAGTGACACAAGGTATGGCTGTTTATATAGTGCAGTGGGCGTAGCTTGCAAGGAAGTAATAGCATTGAATTTGATGTCAGTTGTATGAGTTGCCGGGCGCAGATGTAGCAACGGCGAACGGTGACGCGACGGCGCACTGGCGAGGCAAACTGTTGCTACATTGGGACTCAATCATGTCGGGCGGTGCAAAGCGGTGGCGACAATGGCTGGCAAGGCAAGCGACGTGGCAAGAAGATGCTGACAACAGTCACTGCTGGTCGCGCGGGGAAGCAGGAGCTGGTCGTCGACGTTGCAGCGGCGCTGCCACGGTGACGGCTGAGGCGAGGACACGTGCGCAACAGCATGCACGATGAAGTTGCAGGCGAAGCTTCACCGGCGGCGAACGTGCACGGCGCAAGGAAACCACGGCGAGCCCTGGTCGTGTACAGCAAACGGCCTGGTCGAATGCTGCTGTTGTCCTGGTCGAAAATGGATTCATTTGCAATTTCCAATTCTTGATTTGGACTGATCTGTGAATCTGATGATTTGGAAGGTTAGAGTTGAATTTGATTCTGCTGTTTTGGTAATCTTTATTCAACAGATGATTTGGCAGAGATTGAAGATAAAATTTGGCACATTTCGATAGCTTTTGATACAACTGAAAATAGGGTAATTTAGGGTAAAATAAGATTTAAGTTTTGTCGATTTCGAATTCTGGCATTTAGGGTTCGATTTTGATATCTGCACAGAAGAGAGACTTGTGGCAAATAGCATTTTGAGAAGGTTTGCCGAAGAAATTATGAATTTGGAGTTAATCTGGAGATTTTAGCCTTTTTGGGTTTTCAGATATCAGATAAGGACTAATTTGCGATAACTCTTGGACTGATTTGTGAAAAGAGTCTAGATGGTGAAATCTGGCTGTCAACTTTTTAGATTAAGGTATTGACGTACCCATGATTACATTCCAGGAATAATCTGGTCTGAACTTGGTCAAGATTCGGATTAAATCTGTATTTCTGAAACTTAGGGTATTTGGGTAATATAAGGTATTTCTGTTTTCGAAAACAGAAGAAGTTGATAAATCTGGAATTTAGAGATAGAATTGGATCTAGGTTCTGAAGGCTTTTAAATTCAGAGTAACTGATAGATCACATCTGAACAATCTGATCTTGATTTGAGGTCACAGGATAGACTTTGGAGATTTTAGGACTTAGGATAGATACTGATCTGGCTATTACTACAGATACATGCATGTATGCTATTTGTGAAAAAGGAAATTTTCACCCCTAACTCAGGGTGTTACACCAAGTCCCCGGGCAAACGGCGGCGCCCGGGACCGGCCCCGGAGGCCAGGTCCCGGGACCCAAAAGGCCGCGCCCGGGACATGCCCTGGAGGCAATGTCCCCGGGTAAAAGGCGGCGCCCGGGGCAGGCACTGGAGGCCACGTCCCCGGGCAAGTGGCGTCGCCCGGCACTAGCACCGGAGGCCAGTTCCCCGGGCAAATGGCGGCGCACGGGGCAGGCACCGGAGGCCCGGTCCCGAGAGCCAAAAGGCGGTGCCCGGGACCGGCACCGGAGGCCAGGTCCCAGGGCAAACGGCGGAGCCTGGGACCGGCCCCGGAGGCTAGGTCCCGGGAGCCAAAAGGCGGCGCCCAGGACATGCCCCGGAGGCAATGTCCCCGGGCAAAAGGCGGCGTCCGGGGCAAGCACCGGAGGCCACGTCCCCGGGCAAATGGCGGCGCCTGGGACCGGCACCGGAGGCCAGGTCCCGGGAGCCAAAAGGCGGTGCCCGGCACATGCCCCGGAGGCCACATCCCCGGGCAACAGGCGGCGCCCGGGGCAGACACCGGAGGCCACGTCCCCGGGCAAATGGCGGTGCCTATTGCCCGGGGCAGGCACCGGAGGCCACCTCCCCGGGCAAATGTGATGCAACTTACCTGGACTTAGTCTCGCGGAGATTTCCCCCAACATGTGGTGTCCGCACGGTCAAGATATGGTGTTCTGATCGTAGCACTGATTCTGATCGTGGTCTACGATCTCAATGCTATTCTGAGACCGAAGAACTGTCCTGAGCCGGTTTCGGACAGAAACCTACCTATTTATTTTTGGTCGCAGAAACATTCTTGTGTAACCATTTCTTCTCACAGAATATAAAGAACCTTAATTCGGATTATAAGTTTTGCATAACATTTTTAAGAGATTAACTATGTAAGGGAAAGAAATTCTTTATTTCTGGCAATCTTTACATACAAAAGGGACGCAGGCGACCAAAGCATCGACTTTGTCCGATAGCTGTTTACAAAGTTCTCCAAGGGACATGTTCATATCAGTGGGATCAACACTGACTGCCCCAAGAGAACTGGCTATGGCTCTAAGCCTATCTACATCATCCTAAAGCAATGAAGCGATGTTGTTCCTTATCATATCGGAGAGTTCTCGTTGCTGCCGAGCGTAGTCCCTCTCCAAACAGAATTGGCGTGCCTCTTCGCGGGAGTTGTCATAACATTCTGCCAGATGCAGAATGTCCGAAGACATCTCATCGGTCTTCTTCGCCAAAGCCTCTTTTTCTTTTTGGAGAGTTCGCTCGAGGGATACACTCTCACCAAAAAGAACTTGGACTTTAGTAGGCTGGTCGCTGGGGGCTCCAGAGATTTTCATCTCCTGCACATGTATGCGTTAGTTTTAGAGATAAAACAACCAGCATAGAGGATGAAGAGAATTACCAATCCTCGCAGTAAAGTTGGATGGGAGGATGAGGCACGTCCCCTGGGAAGTTGATCACCCGACAAAAGTCGAGAACCATTTGGTCGCTGGACTGCAATCTTCCCACCAGAAAATTGATCACCAAACAAACGCTGAGGATCATCTGATCGCAGAGGAAAAAGACAATCCCCTGAAGCAGATGGAAGTTTTGAAGGATTATTATGGATCTCCAATGGTGGAGATGAGGGTTCAACCTGCCGAATCGCATGGACAGGAAGAACTACATGGGACAAGGAAAGAGAGTTCAATGATGCATCCCCAACCTTTGTACCCGTGAATGAATCTCCACTGGAGGATCCTTCGTCAACTTTCGACTTCTTCTTTGGAGGAATCAGCTCCTCAATAACCTGTAAGTTCCCAAAATGCATTTGGGAACGATCAGGATGTAAAACGACGACCTGAACCAGAGTTCCAGAAAAGTCTTACCTTCTGGAAGTCGTGGTCAAGTTCAGGTATCACTTCTTCTTCATCACTTTCAATCTCAATAATGTTCTTGGGTTCATGATCCGCCACCGAGACAAGAATCCGAGGGAGCAACCGGAGAGAAGTAGCACTAAAAAGACTTAGTCGTGATATAAAACTCGTGAGTTCAAAGAACCTAAAAGCTCTTCTATTTATAGAGCCAGAAGGCGTCGGTTCATTTCCACACATGTCTCGTGTTTTTAAAACACACTTATGGCTGCCCTCACGATGGGTCAATTAAGTCATTATTACCAATCCAGAAAAACTCAGGGTTTTTCTCGGGATATGAACCATCACACGGTGGAACAGTTTCAGTTGAAGTTGAAACGTCGGGTTCATAATTCGATGCAGGATAAAAATTTGAAGTAAATATGTCTTTTCATTTTCTTCAAATTTGGGGGCTAGCTGACGGGGATTATCACCCGAGCTAGTTCAAACTAATATACAGTTGGTTCAAGATAGAATCAGATTAGACGTGTGCCTATAAGTCCATCGCTATGCTCTCAGACGACCTGAAGGGTGCGAACACAAAGATGATTTATGATCACAGCCCTTTCGTGCATGAGGTTGCAGACAGTGCGCGGTCAGAAGACTGCAGACAATGCGCGGTCAGAGGGTCATTGACTATTTGCGACTAGAATAACTTGAGAAAGTCTAACCCTTTGAGCAGGCATATCCTGAGGATCATGAGGATCTTTCCACGTATGAAGACAACTGCCAGGAGGTTAACATGTGCGGTTATCCCTTGATTGCACGTGTTAAGCCTGCATGGAAGTTAAGTGTGGTTAACAAAACTACATCCAAGCAACCGTTTGAGGCAGTTACGCATTGGCGCCCTTTTGATCGGTACAAAGAGGTGGTCAATGCACGTCCTAAGAGAGGGTGGAGGATAAAAATATTACCTGGAGTCCAACTGACCTAAAGACTTAGACATAGTTAGTTAGATACTAACATAGAAGAGATCTTCGCCTACGACGATCTCTTCCTCCCTCTTGTAAACACCTTTTCTCATATAGTGAAATCATAATAGGACGTAGGGCTATTACTCCTACCATCAAGGGCCCGAACCTGTATAAATTCTCTTGTGCCCGTACAGATATTACTTATCCTACCTTCCCGGAGGAGCGCCCTGAAAGGTCCTGCAACTCAGAAATTTGCATAAGATCGACTGAAGACCACGAGTTCAAATCATCGACAAAAGTCACGAGGGACAGTGCGACCTCGACAAAAAGAAAACTGAGTGCGAAGAAAAACGCTTCGAAGCCGGGCACGGGTACTTTTTGCGACCATTGTCAAATCGCGGGACACACCAAAGATAAATGCTACAAGCATCATCCTGAACTTTGACAAAAGAAAAACGGACCAAGGAAAGAACAGCCACGGCTATTGCGACTTCACCCACAAAGAAGTTGTCTTAGTGCATTCGGTTGATGAGGTGGATATGACCTTGTCTTTGATGGCAATGCTGAAGGAGAAGGGTTCGGATCCACCGAATGACCATCACCCAACAGTGGACTTGTTCACCATCAACATCCAGGTGAAGCACGAAGTGGTCACAGCGATATTCGATCCCGGAAGTCAGAAGAATCTGGTCTCCACTGGACTGGTTCGGTGACTTGGTTTGAATACAACCACACACCCGTGACCATATCCGCTGGGTTGGTTTACATCCGATGTGAACCTATATATTATGAGTCAGTGTTTGTTGAAATTTGCAATCTCTGCACAATATATCGATGAGGTGCAACGCGATTTTGTCCCTATCGATATCTGTCAGGTGATCTTTTGTAGTCCGTATCTGTATGATCGAGATGCTCAGTTCCATCGGCGTGCGCAAGAGTATGACCTCACCAAAGACGGAGTTAAGTTCGTGATCAGTAGAGACATCCACGTCAACAGTTCGAACTTGATTACCGCAAATCAAGCCAAACGAATTGTCAATGCATGTCACAAATACGTGCTTGTCATAATTCGACCCATTGGTCAAGGTGAGGGTAATCGACCAACGTTGTCGTTGGCGTGTCGAGAGGATTCTGGTCGTTTGTTGGGACTGCTGGAGAAATACAATGATCTATTCGAGAGTACCCAAGGTCATCCGCCGAAACGTCCAGTCCAGCACAAAATTCAGCTTGTGTCCTGATGAGGATTGTTACTTGAGCTAGTTTGAAGTAATGGACATCTGGTTCAAGACAGATTCGAACTAGATAGGTGTCCGGAGGTCCGTCGCTATGATGTCAGACAACCTGAGAAGCATGGACACATGGTCGTAGGCTTTGCGCGATCATGAGATCGTAGACGTTGTACGGTCAGAAGGCCGCAGGTAGTGCGCGGTCAGGAGGCCGTAGAACATGCGCGGTCAGGAGGTCGCAGATTGAGCGCGGTCAGAAGGTCATTGACTACTCTCGACCAGGATGACTCGGGATTCCTTAAGCTCTACAACAGGCATATCCCGAGAATCACGAAGATCCTTCCACATATGAAGACAATTGCGAGGAGGTTAATATGTGCGGTTATCCCTTAAGTGCACGTGTTAAGCCTGCGTGGAATTTAAGTGCGGTTGTCAAAACTACACCAAACAACCGTTCAAAGCTGTTGTGCATTGGCGCCCTTTCGACCAGTATAAAAGGGTGAGCAAATGTACAAGACGAGGACGAGTCCTAACAGATCCGAAACAGATCGACAACAACGAGCTTCCATAAGTTAGTTTAGTCGTTTAAACAATCACGCGGAAAAGATCTTCGCCTGTGATGATCTTTTCCCCAATTTTGTAACCTTTCATCCATACATAGTGAAATCACAACAGGACGTAGGGCTATTACTTCCACCATCGAGGGCCCGAACCTGTATAAATCTCTTTGTGCCCCGACCGACATTGCTCATCATCCCTTTCCAAAGAGGCACCCTGAAAGGCCTCACAGCTCACAAATTCTGCATAAGTTCGACTAAGGACCCCGAGTCCGAATCGTCGACAGCTGGCGCCCACCGAGGGGCCTTCCTCAAGGCGTTCTTGTTTCTATCCGAAGTTTCAGTGAGCCATGTCTGGGGCATCTGATTCTGAGAACAACTTCGATCTCGAGGATTATGCCCACATAGAGATGCCTTCACCTAGTGATCCTGTTCCAATGGAGGAAACCGGAGGCGAAGACGTCCCGGAGGTCGATTCGACCACTCAGGTGATGTCCATCGACCAGGAGACATCCAATGCGGAACCGGAGACCAATGTGGTTTCTACTGCGTTGGAGGTTGAATCCTGTCCATCGCACGACCCTGTTGAGGGTAAGGGCAATGTTGATCAGTAATTGAGCCAGGGTAGGTTTGATCATGATAACCTCCACCGTCTCTTTGATTTCGAGTCTGACTTGGAACAAACACAGATGTTCTCCCCATCGGTGACCTCGTTCCCTAGGCAATTCCCTGCCTTATCGGAAGAAACTCCCGATCAGCGAACTTCTAGGGAAGAACAGGAGCGCAAGCAAAAAGAAGAGCAAGAGCACTGACAAAAGGAGGATCAAGATCGCGAACATCAAGATGATGAGCTTCGCAGAACAGCCCTAGAGGCTCTTCAAAATGCGCAAGCTCATTACGATGCTGCTCCTAGTTCCTCCCGTTGACCCCGCAGTCGTAGATGCGACCAGACACCATCTTTACCGCTGGGGCAGATGTCGGTGGACGAGGAGACGGTGACACCTGGCGCGCCCAGGAGGAGCACGCATGGCCGGCTTCGATCCATCGTAGAGGTCATGGATAATTTTCCTCCTACTGTCACAGATGCTCAGAAACCCACTTTCGCCAGAATCTTGGCGGAGAGGTTAGACGAGGTCACATCCGAGGCGACCCCTACAGCCTCTTCCCGGTTGGTGATACATTCCCACAAAAGAGAATATTCTAACTCTAGTTCAGGTAGACGGAATCGTCCACCACTAGTACCGTCTCGGCATGACAAAGCCAGACGGGCTGGAAATTCTCGTGATCGGGAACGAGTTCTTGTCCACTCTCGCCTGGGACCATGCGTGGCGTCTCCTTCACATGAGGTCGCCCGAGATCAGGTCGAGAGTCGCAGATTCATCCATGGTCCTTATGTCGGTTGCAAAGCTTTCTCACCCTGCCTTCGTGCGGTCGTTTGGCCAAATAAGTTTAAACCAGGGACCATAGAAAGATTTGACGGAACTCAGAATCCATCGGAGTTCCTTCAAATTTACATCACTGCTAGTCAGGCAGAGGGTGGCGATGATCGGGTCATGGTCAACTATTTGCCTACAGTCCTCGAGGGACCGACAAGAACCTGGCTGTTCAACCAGCCCGAGGGTTTGATATATAACTGGAAAATGTTGTGCGATGCCATCCTCAACAATTTCCAGAATTGCTATCAGAAGCTGGGAAAAGAGGACGACCTCCATCGACTACGACAAACATGGACCAAAACTCTTCGTCAGTTTGTCAAGAGATTCATCGGGGTGAGAAATACCATCCCGAACATATCTGATAATTCTGTTATCAGGGCGTTTAAGCACGCTATTCGATATCGGAGATTCACTGAGGATTTGCTCATCACCCTCCTCGATCAGTAGTCGATCTTTTCGATATGGCTGATCGATATTCCGACGCGGTCGAGGCCGTTGAGTGGAATCGGATGGTGGACAAAGGAAACTTACCGCCTCAACCCTGTCTCAAGGACGTGAAGAGGGAAGATTCGAACAAGAAACTGGATTCTTCATCAGGCAGGAAGCCAAAGAAATCAAAAAGGAGTCGATCTGGACGATACCGAGAGGTCGCAGTCGCAGAGAAACCTCCATCGACCAAATGTAACAAACCTTCATTTAAAAATAAAATTACTTCTGGTGGTCGCAATGCCGACCAGCCAGAGAAGTCGACTAACCCGCAGGAAGGCAAGAGATGGTGTCCACTCCATATCTCTGCAGGCCACAACCTCAAGAATTGCCGGAGTTGGTTGAAGCAGTTGGATGACTTCTACCAGGGGATCGGACCTATGCCGACCTTGCCACCGAAAGAACAAACTTGCGGGATAAGAGACGCCAGCGGGGACGAAGTGATGTCCTACGAGGTACCTTGTAATCATGTCAACGTTATTTTCGAAGGTTCCTCCTCTTTTGTTTCTAAACGGCAATTTAAAGCTTTTTATCGAGAGGTGAACCAAACGGAGACTTCCCTTGGTGAACCATAGTACCACCGTTGGTCAGATACTCCTTTGACGTGTAACACCCTAGTTTTGGGGGTGAAAAGTTTTGCATGAAAATCCTGCATGCATGTATCCCTGTAGTAGTAGCCAGATCAGTTGAACTCTAATCTCTCCCAAACCCTAAAAATCTCCAAATCTATTCTCTAGTTCCAGATCAAGATCTGACCATCCAGATTTAACCTATCAGTTACCCTGAGGATAAAAGTCTTCAGGAGCCAGATCAAATTCTGAACCTAACTCTCAATACCTAAGCCTCTCTCCGTTTTCGAAAACAGGAAAATTCAGACTTACCTTAAGTACCCCAGTTTTCAGATGATTGAATTATTTTAATCTAACCCTATTCAGACTCAAGTAACCCCTGGAATATGTTCCTAAGTTCATCCTCAACTCACTTCAAAAAGTTGGGAGCCAAATTAATTCATCTAAACACTTTTCGCAGTTTAGTCCAAATTTTACTGCGAATAAGTCCTTTTCTACTTACCTGGAAGCCTGAAAAGGCTAAAATCTGCAAATTAATTCCAACTCCAGAATTTCTTCAGGAAACACCTTCCAAACACTATTTGATACAGATCTCCCTTTTGATCAGACTTCAAAATCTCTCTCCAATCACCAGAATTCGAAATCGACAAAATCCAGATTTATTTTACCCTAATTTTACCCTATTTTCGAAAATAGGTGAAATCCCCCAAATCTTATCAAATTTTCTCTAAATTTGAGCTGGATGAGTACTAATAGAAATGTTATACTCAGCCATGGAATCAATTCTCAAATTAACCATCTCTAAGACAGAAATTACAAATCAGTCCAGATTTCAAATAAGAATCCTTGCATTTTGGTCCCTGGTTCGACCAGAGGCACTGTGCGCGACCAGCAGCCGTGCACGACCGCGACCACCGCGCTGCCACGCCAGGAACTTCATCGCCGGTGAAGCCCCGTGGTCGCCACCCTTGCCACTGCGTCCCTGCCACGTGTGCGCACGCCGTTCGCCACCGTGGAGCCACCGCGGTCGCACCAGCAGCGCCAATTTTGCCCGCGCGCGCACGCCATCGCTGCAGCCACGGCAGAAGATTGATGCCACGTTGCAAGCATGCCGGAGGAGCCCATCAATTCGCCGCTGCATCACCTGGGACAGCACACGCCAACCTGCAAAGCCGGCACGGCCGCTGGAGCACGTCGCTTCGCTGCTGTCCCGCCCGGCCGGTCAATTCGCCGCTCCAAGTCTCCAGGCGTTTTCCAGCCGTTGCAACACCTCCGAATCCTCTATAAATAGCCCCTGGTCTCAGTGAAGTATCACACACCACCAGAAGCACCTAAGCCCTCAAACTCACTGTGTCTTCTTCTTCCCCGGCGAGCAGCAAAGGAGGCTCACGGTGCCAAGCTTCTACACTGCTTCCCCCTCCAATCCAGATACTCCAGTAAGCTCCTCTTACCTCCCTCATCATGCCCGAGCATGTAATTGACTTCAAACCTCTCCAGTCGCCGGCAATTTCAGTTTTACTCCAGTAGCTCCGGCGAGCAATTAACCCTCAACCAGATCGATTCAGCTTTCGAACTAGTAATCAAATATGCTCACTAGACCTTGCTTAACATCCCTAAGCAACCAAAATCGACAGATTTGCTAAAATGTGAAAAACCCCAAATTGGAACTTTGCTTGTGAACTGAGCTTGCTGTTCAAGCTTTTCTGGTGCATTTCTAGTTAATCTAACTTCACCAGTAGCTTACTTATGCCCCAGAGACTATCCACAAGCAAGGAATTAAGTTTATTTGCCCTAGATCAAAAATGCCCAAATCAGGCTTGAGTTAATCTTTTCCCCGGCCAATATCCCCTAAATCCAGCCAATCCAGCCATAGAAACCTTGCCATCTAGATGTTTTGGACCATTCTGAGCAACTTTGTCTTCTATCACGACTCCTAATTCGGCCTAGATTGTGAGATATAGCTATGCCCTAGTTTGCTGTACTGTTCACACTGCATGTGCTCCAGGCCAGCCAACTCCTTCGCCGGTTTTCATCACTTTCCGGCCATCTCCTGCCCTAGGTCCTGTTGAGACATTTGTTCCTGTTACAAATGCCTAACCACCAGACAAAGTGGTGCATCATTTGGAGTCCTGAGTCAAAAGATATGGCTAACCCTAGTTTCTGGCCGTGTCAAGCCTATGCCAGCCTGTGTCAGCCAGTGGCATTGAGCCTTTTCACCCACTTCCAGCCATGCACTTTGAAAATAACTTTGTCCCTTAGACTCCTGATGTTGTGATCTACACTTTTCTCTACTGTCACAACTTGAGTTGAGCCCTCTATCACCCATCGACCTTATGTCGATGCCTTGAACCGAATGCCAACCTAAAGACATTCGCTGTTTTTGAGCGAACCAGTCAGCACCCTGATATTACCCTGATATTTTGAAACCTTGTAAACCTTGACAGCTAACTTTAACTCTGGTTTCCATAATTAAAACCACATCGCTTTCAAACCTTGTATTGCCAGAGTATTTTCTCCTTGCACCTTTGCATGTAGCAAGTTAGTAGAATAGAATTGATTGTAATGCCTGTTTGCTTGTTTGATCTTGTTCAGAGCAAGAGTCCGGAGTTGAAGATCTTGTCGCTGAACCGTCGTCGACTGCTGATACTTACGACGCGGAAGGCAAGTCATACTTTGAACATATTGAAACCCATATTTTATGAATTGCTATGCTATTCCATGAGTAGATACACTACTACAGAAGTGCATTCCACTAACCCTTATTTTCTAACGGTTGTAAGCAATCTAGGAAAAATCCGATAGAATAGGACGACAGCGGCGGAAAACCATCATTTTACTATCGGTTATACACTAATCCAACGTTAGTGAAATGCAAATACTTTTTACTATCGGTTATTACTGTACAAACCGATATAATATATTAAATAGTACTATCGGTTTTCCATTTTTAACTGATAGTGAAATTACTGATTTTTTACTATCGGTTATTACTGTACCAACCGATATAATATATTACAATAGTACTATCGGTTTTTCGTTCGTAACAGATAGTAAAATTACTCACTTTATACTATCGGTTGGTACTGTATTAACCGATATAATATATTGAATAGTACTATCGGTTTTTCTCGGGTAACTGATAGTGAAATTACTGACTTTTTACTATCGGTTATCACTGTACTAACCGATACAATATACTACATATTACTATCGGTTCAACAACACAAACCGATAGTAAAATGACTTCATATACACTAATGGTTATGACAGTGGGGACCTTATTTTACTATCGGTTAATGTTGTTGAACCGATAGTAAAATTGGACAGCTTAATTAGGTCGACCCCTGCTCTGCGCTCTACATGTTGGAATCATTTCAGCCGCGCACAACTCCAAGCTAGAGTGATCTGGAGAAGCTAGCTGAGAGGTTGATCATATTTCCATCCCCCTCGGTATTGTTATCTTCTCATCACCTCTCTCTCTCTCTATCACTCTTTCACACTCTCCCTCTCTCTCTACTTGCAATTCATTAAACTAGATACATGTATCTCCAAGCTAGCTAGAAGGCTGGGTTGGCTAGCTAGCTATAGCTTGCTGAATTTAAGCAGCTAGCTAGCTGGCTCTTCCAATTAATGCATGCATCAAGTTAATTAGGGTTTCATATATACAAATCCATTTAATGTAATTAAACAGCTCATGCATGTACACACATATGGCCTAGCTAATTATGTTTCATTCATATATGCATGCCCTGAGTCATTAATTATTTATTTGATTTGTCAATTTTGTGAAATAATTGTAGATGGACCGAGAATATTGGATGTATGGAATAAAACGTACTACTGTTGAGTATTTGGAGGGTGTGAATGGATTTATTAAATTTGCTGAGCAAGAGAAGGCGAAGAAGGGAGAGAAAGATATGCATTGTCCTTGTATAGATTGTATGAACTTAAAAAGGTTCGGCAACTCTGATCAGATTAGGAGTCATTTGATTCGTCGTGGTTTTAACGCACGCTATACCCGTTAGATATGGCATGGTGAAGATCTTGAGGAAACGAGCACTACCGCTACCACTCAGCAGCACCCGGAAGTGGATTGCAGTAATGATGATCATGATCAAAACATTGATAATGTTCATTCGGAAGTCCATGTAGATGACGACAATTTAGATGAAATGTTACGTGATGTAGAAGAGGACTACAGCGAAAACGATTTAGCTAAATTTCAGAAATTAATTGTTGATTCTGAGAAGCCTTTGTTCCCCGGATGTGAAACATTTACAAAGTTGTCTTCTGTGTTGAGATTATATAACTTGAAGGCAAGCAACGGTTGGAGCGATAAGAGTTTCACGGTGCTATTGGATCTGTTAGCGGACATGCTTCCAGAGGGAAATGAGTTGCCAAGATCGGTTTACCAGGCCAAAAAACTATTGTGTCCGTTGGGAATGGAAATCGAAAGAATACATGCATGCCCAAATGATTGTGTTCTGTACCGTAACGAGTACGAGGATTTGCATGTTTGTCCAAGATGCGGTGCATCGCGGTATAAGCATGGGGACAAAATTTATCACAATGGATGTGATGAGGTAAAGAAAGGGCCTCCGGCCAAAACTGTGTGGTATTTGCCTGTGATTCCCAGATTGAAACGGCTGTTTGCAAATCCGAAAGATGCGAAGTACTTGCGTTGGCATGTTGAAGGTCGGAAACAAGACGGAAAACTAAGACATCCAGCTGATTCCATTCAATGGAGAAACATTAACAGAACATTCGGTGAGTTTGGCGGCGAAGTGAGGAATATAAGGTTTGGGCTGAGTACGGATGGTATGAATCCACACGGAAATATGAGCAGTCGACATAGCACTTGGCCGGTTCTTTTATGCATCTACAATCTTCCTCCTTGGTTATGTATGAAGCGGAAGTACATCATGATGTCGTTACTAATTTCAGGACCCAGACAACCCGGGAATGATATTGACGTGTTTCTATCACCGTTAGTCGAGGACTTACAAAAATTGTGGAGCGAAGGGGTGCGGGTGTGGGATGCACATAAGCGAGAGAATTTCATGTTGCGGGCCATGATATTTTGTACCATAAATGATTTCCCGGCCTATGGAAATTTGTCGGGGTATAGTACGAAAGGAGTCAAGGCTTGTCCTATTTGCCTGGATGAAACTGACAGCATGTGGTTATCGAACTGCAGAAAAACAGTGTACATGGGTCACCGCAGATTCCTTCCGATGCATCACGCCTACCGTAAGAAGAGGAAGTCATTCAATGGGAAGCCTGAGAAAGGATCAGCCCCAGTGTTTGTGACTGGTAAGGAGCTTTACTTGCGCGTGAAGGACATCAAAGTTGAGTTCGGTAAATGTTCTAAACCTCCAGGAAAAAATGTTTGGAAGAAGAGATCGATTCTTTGGGATCTGCCATATTGGGAGCACTTACAAGTTCGACATTGCATTGATGTCATGCACGTAGAGAAAAATGTTTGTGACAGTTTGATTGGTTTGTTGTTGAACATTCCAGGAAAGACGAAAGATGGCATCAACGTTCGCCGTGACATGCTCGACATGGGCATAAGGACTGAGCTTGCACCGTTGGAGAAGGGAAAGCGGACATACCTCCCCCCGGCCTGCTATACTTTGTCAAAAAGAGAAAAAACAGAACTCTGTCAGTGCCTACATGGTGTCAAAGTTCCATGCGGGTATTCTGCGAACTTGAAAAAACTTGTGTCCATGAAAGACTTGAAACTGGTTGGTATGAAGTCCCATGATTGTCATGTACTGATGTCACAAATGCTTCCCATTGCTATCAGAGGCATTCTCCCAGTCAAAGTCAGAGAGACAATTACAAAGCTATGTTATTTCTTCAACACAATATCTGGCAAGGTACGTAAGCGTGTACTCCTAGCAAGTTAATTAGCTCCATTCGTGGAACTTGTCAGATTTTTTGGATCTGAATATTTGCTGCAACTGTGTCCTTGCAGGTAATTGATATGGATGGACTGGACGATTTGCAACGCGATGTGACTACCACTCTTTGTCAGCTGGAGATGTATTTCCCTCCATCCTTTTTTGATGTTATGGTCCATCTAATTGTTCACCTTGTCAGAGAAATTAAGTTTTGTGGACCCGTGTTCCTGCGCTACATGTATCCATTTGAGAGATTTATGGGTATCTTGAAGGGATATGTAAGGAATCGATATCGGCCTGAGGGCAGTATTATTGAAGGTTATGCCGCGGAGGAGGTGATCGAATTTTGCACCAACTATATGTCCGGGGTTGACCCAATTGGCGTTCCTACGTCTCGGCATGAGGGCAGGCTTCAGGGCATTGGAACGATTGGATTTAAAGTAGTCGTCCCCTCTAGTGATCTGTATGCAAAAGCCCATTTTTGGGTCTTACAGCACATGACGGGGGTGGAGCCATACATACACGAGCACAAGGAAATGTTACGGAAACAGAATCCCTCGAAGCCAGAGATTTGGGTCACCAGAGAACATAATAGGAAGTTTGCTGTGTGGATCGAAAATAGAGTCCTGCAAGCTTCTGAGGGCGATGTAGATGAAGATGTTACATGGTTGGCCAGAGGGCCTAGATTTACTGTAGGGACTTGGCAGGGGTATGACATCAACGGCTATTCATTTTACACAAAAACTCAGGACGAGAAGAGTGCTATGCAATGTAGTGGAGTGACACTACTTGCTATTTCGGAGGATGCCAGGGCAGTAAGAGCACTCGACTCATATTACGGTGTTATTGAGGAAATATGGGAGCTCGATTATGTATTACTTAAGATTCCTCTGTTTCGATGCCAATGGGTCGAAATCCCTCGAGGTGTTACAGTCGACAATTATGGGTTTACTCTAGTCGATCTCAGTAGAGTCGCACACAAAGATGATCCATTTATACTTGCTGAGCAAGCCACACAGGTGTTCTACATCGTTGACCCGGCCAACCCAAAGTTGCACGTTGTCCTTCACAGTAAGAGACGTATTGTTGGGGTCGAAGACGTTGTGGATGAAGAAGAGTACGATCAGCTCGACGAACTACCTCCATTTTTAGATGGAATCCTTCAATCTGTCCCTACCGAAGATATTGACGAAACAAGTTACCTGCGAGACGACCACGAAGAAGGATTATGGGTGGACAACCATTCTTGACTAATTTGCAATATGTAAGTGACGTATATTACTTGGATCGAAGAATGTTCAAATCAATTTTCAAAAATTCTTTGGGAAAACATACGTGATGCATTGAGAATCATTTCTGCAAATTTTCATTTCAATTGGAGTATATACTTGATTTGAGCAATAATTGATTCTTTTCACAAATATATATGAAAACTGCATATTTTCATTCCATGATTGGTCTTTATTGTTATTTTATTTCAAAATTATTGCAAGCCATTTGCATGGGGTTTCAGGTGTCTTTACAAGTGCAAAATGATGTACTGAGACCCATCTGTATTTGTTCTCAGGAAATACCTTTAGATCAATTTAACAGTATTATACTATCGGTTTCAACCTCCAAACCGATATGAAATTAACATATACTATCGGTTTACTATCATAACCGATAGTAAATACAATACAAAATGATGTACTGAGATCCTCTGTAATTCTTCTAAGGGAAATCCTTTAGGGTCAATAGCATTGTATTTTACTATCGGTTATAACTGTGAAACCGATATGAAATTAAACTATACTATCGGTTTATCGTTCACAACCGATAGTGATTTACACTGTGTTATGATCCCCTGTTCTTAGTTTACTATCGGTTTACTGTTCACAACCGATAGTGATTTACACTGTGTTATGATCCCCTGTACTTAGTTTACTATCGGTTTACTGTTTACAACCGATAGTGATTTACACTGTGTTACGAAAACCCTAACTTACATGTTTGTACTATCGGTTTTGTGGTGATGAACCGATAGTAAATATTCATTTAATAGGTTATAACCTGCACGATTTTCCCTCCAGTGCAACTGATCACATTCCAAATCGAAAAATACTCGCGCGGAAAACCCTAGAATCGCCGACGTTCGCTTCTTCGCTCCTCTGCGCCACTGGTTCTCCACCGCCTCCGGCATTGCATTGCGCCACCGCCTCCGGCATTGCATTGCGCCACCGCCTCCGGCCACTCCACGATCCACTGTAAGTGTTCTTGACCAAATCGCTCGCGTGTATTGCTTAATTCTGTATGCAATGGTTCATATCCCGTTCCATGGATTACAAATAGAAACCTAGAGTAAAATTCATGAACGGTATACACCTATCTGAAATTGTTTCCTGTGATGATTGTAAAGAACAAACCTGAATATTGGATGAACCGATAAGCTCGGTGAAGATAGTTTGAATTGCATTTGCATAAAACTGGGGTTCTTTTTGTATGGAACTAAGCTCTTAGTTAATCTAATTGCAAATTTAGAACTATGTGTAGACTTTGGTGTCAAAAATCTGTGTTTTGGCTACTAACTGCAATGCTAAATTGGATATTTCAGTGACTGAGCCTTACGCCATTCTTCAATTTCTAGAATTTGTGTTGTTTCTGTATGAATGGACAGGACTGGGGTGATTGAAGCTATGAATTGAAGTCTTATTCTGTCATTGATTGCTTTGTCTGGCTCTTAGTCACTTGCGTATTTGAATATTTATCTACTGCTTGTGCATTCTGTGATTGCTGCTTGAAGTAGAGCTAGTGAAGAAATGAAATTGATTATATGATCTTTTGGCTTTCTTCTGAGTTGGTGGGAGATTGAAGTTTCTATTTCAGTTCTCTCCTTACTTGTGTCGTCCAAATTAGCAAGTCGTATTCTAGACAGCTGATTGATCAGTTGTTATCTTGAATTCTCTCCAGCATTGGTTTGACTACCCTTCTTGTATTAACTTAAAATTGGTTGGTTGTTTAGGCTTTGAGGTTATTTGAGAGAGAGACGATCATCTTGAGTCTGTGTGTTTGTTCCCCGGATTTGCCGTGTAGGCTATAGTTGAGAGGCTATTGGGGAGCGGTCTTTGTTAATTCCTTGCATGATCAATTCATTGATACCGTCAATAGGTGTATGCGTTTTAAGTTAATACATGAACTACAAAATTCATGAACTACAAACTTGATAGCTATGAGAATGACAGAATTGATGAAAATCATAGCATACAGTGTAGTTCACTATCGGTTTCTTACTCAGAACCGATAGTAAATACCATAAACTGATTTTTCTGTTAATTATATCCCATTTTCTAATTTTCATCTCAAATTTAGGTTCATTTATTTTTTAACATACCTTATGTTCCTGCTGAGCAATTACTTTCTGTTCCTGCTGAGCAATTTTTGAAATTTTTCCTAATGCTGACTTGATTACTATCGGTTTGACTTGGAAAACCGATAGTAAATAGTAGTGCCATCATAGTTTGCACAGCTAATATGAATTTTCTGTGAATGACTTCCCATTTTCTAATTTTCATCTCAAATTTAGGTTCATTTATTTTTTAACATACCTTATGTTCCTGCTGAGCAATTACTTTATGTTCCTGCTGAGCAATTTTTGAAATTTTTCCTAATGCTGACTTGATTACTATCGGTTTGACTTGGAAAACCGATAGTAAATAGTAGTGGCATCATAGTTTGCACAGCTAATATGAATTTTCTGTGAATGACTTCCCATTTTCTAATTTTCATCTCAAATTTAGGTTCATTTATTTTTTAACATACCTTATGTTCCTGCTGAGCAATTACTTTATGTTCCTGCTGAGCAATTTTTGAAATTTTTCCTAATGCTGACTTGATTACTATCGGTTTGACTTGGAAAACCGATAGTAAATAGTAGTGCCATCATAGTTTGCACAGCTAATTTGAATTTTCTGTGAATTACTTCCCATTTTCTAATTTTCATCTCAAATTTAGGTTCATTTAAATTTTAATAGACTTTATTTTCCAGCAGAGAGATTAGCATAGTTTGCACTGCTAATCTTTTAAATTTTCCTGAATATAGACCTTAGTATTATCGGTTTTCCTTTTAAAACCGATAGGAAATATAGTATTTGTTAGTTTGCACTGCTCATCTGAATATTCTGTGAATTACTTTGTCATGTACCTTTCTTCATATCAATTGGATGGTTTGTTTATGGTATTTTAGGTAAAGCCATGTCGGCATCTTCCTCGGCTGATACTAGTGATTCGGCGAGGGCGAACGTAGATGGCGCTGCCTCGTCCCAGCGCAAGAGGAAGGCGCGAGGCGCGACGATGTTGGGTCGTTTGGCCAAACGCGCGGATCTTTCCTGTGAATTCAACCAGTTCGGGAGACCGATCGGGAAGAACGCCGGGCACTATGCTGCCTATGTTGGCTTGTTGGCGAAGGAAAGGGTGAAGATCACCGTGCAGAGCTGGAAGGACGTCAAGGCCGACGAGAGGGATAGGCTGTGGGCGGAAGTGAAGGTAAAATTAATCAAAATCACTGAACTCTTGAGTGATCACATTCCCTTGGTTTATCCTAGAGATTAGGTAAGTCCTACTTATATTTGAAACAGGCCAAGTGGAACATCCCGGACGATGGTCCCAAGATAGCTTGCTTGAAGGACATGAACAACACGTGGAAAACCTTCAAGAGCGTCCTCGTCAGTACCTTCCTCGCTAAAGGCGAATCTCCATGCGAGAAGTACCCCTTCATAACGGAGGAGGTATGGGAGCAATTCGCCCAACAGAAGGGGACTCCTGAGTTCAAGGTATGAATGGTTCCTTTGCTTGGTTACACCATTGTATGCAGTAAGCAGTGGTGCATTAATTTTCTTGTTTCTGGTACGAAGGCCCTCAGCGAGAAGAACAGGGCAATCCAGAGGAGGAACGACCACCCACACCGGCTCGGTTCTCGCGGCTATGCGGGGAAGGAGGAGCAGTGGAAGAAGGGTGAAGACGAGGCGTCGCATTTCGTCGACTCCCCTGACCTACCACTCTCCGAGATCCGCGATCAGCGATGCAAGCGCTGGTGGCTGGCCAGAGGGACCGTGTCGGCCACGGGGACTGTGGCGTTCCCAAACCCCAGGGACGTCGAGGTCGTGCAGCGACTCGTAAGTTGCCTAACTATGATCACTAGTGTGCGCACAACTTTGTATATATTTCTTCCTCACAATGGAGAGCTTTCAATGTAACAGATCTCTTGCTCGAAGGAGGCGACCGAGGGATTGTTCAGTCCCCATAGGGAGAACGACATCCTTACCCGGGCTCTAGGGAACAAGGAGCATCCAGGGCGGACGCGAACCGTGGGGGCTGTGGTGCCATGGAAGGAAGGCTTCTCGGACCCCGGGCAAAAGGCGAAGAAGCCTGGCAGCTGGAAGGAAAGGGAAGAGGAGCTATCTCAGAAGATACGGGCAGATGTGACTGCACAATTCGCGGACATGTTCGCTCAAATGAACGAGAAATATGAACGCCTAAGCCGAGTTGTGCAGTCCAAGGGTTTAGATCCAGCTGCCGAGGTCGACGCTGCCAGGCCGAGTAGTGTTGGCTCGAAGGTTCACGTGGATCCGGTGGACCTGATCGAGGTATTGCAACTCTTGAGCTATATATGCAGTTCGGCTGATGCCACTCCCGTTACGTTAGAATTGTTTCGCTAACTTGTTATAATTGTTGCAAATTGCAGAAGCCGGAGAGCTGTACCCTATTGATCAACATAGGCGACAAACCTGTTGCGGTTGCAAACGGGGTTGTATACCAGTCTTGGGAGGATGTCCGGATCCACTGCGTACCTCTTGAGCCTGGATTCGCAAAGGTACAGGTGGACATGGCCCTCCCGGGCTACAGCTCTTTTCCGTTGCCCGTCCCAACGGACGAAATGCGGACAATTGGCGAGGCATTGGGCTCGTACATACAGTGGCCCAAGAAGGGTGTTAGACTACAGGAGGTAAACCCTAGCCATTCTAGCTTACAACTCAGTTAATATATTTAATTTTCAAAATCTAATTTAAGCGTTTGTACTTAAAGTGGACGATGGATACCAGCACACTTCCTGAGGACACCAGCCCCGCCACAACGCGTGAGCGAACTCCATCGGCCCCCATGCCTCCTCCGACGGCCTCAAACCCTTCGCCATCAAATGAGGCCGACGGCACCACACCCCAACCTTCGAAGGTATACACTCGCTCCCCGCCCAAAGGCAAGGGCAAGGCCAAAGGCAAGGCCAAACAAAGCCAGCCGGGTACGTTCAAGAACGGGTCCCCACTCGTGTCGGAGTACCTTCTGCGCAATATGGATCAAATAACCAGAAGTCTCCACGAGTGGTACCTGACCCGGTCTAGGCGCCACATCAACTTCTTGGTTCACTTCAGGCCAGCCCATTTTCACCGTGAGCCCGGGAGCATATCGGTGGCCCACGAGGATTTGTTCGACCTCCTCAACTGGCGGGAGCTTGATATGTCCATCATACGGACTGGAGTCCTGTGAGTGTGCTGTTGTCTGAAGTTATCACAGTTCGTTTCATAAATCCAATCACTTTTTGTATGCACTACTTACTAATGTCTACTTTGCATCCAGGTGCATGTATAGGCTGGCGTCGATGAGGGCATGTGACAAGGTGGGTTTCCTCGACCCAGAGAAAATAAGCCTCACGATGCTAGAGCACGACCAAGCACATGCGGAGGAATACATATCAAGGGCACTACTAGCGCAGCAGGACCGAGAGTTCATCCTTGCGCCGTACCACCAAAGGTTAGTGCATTTCCTACTAATTTAACTCATTCTTGTATGTTACGCCTAACATATGTATGAAACGGTTCGCTTATATATGCAATGTAGGGGCCACTGGGTCCTCGCCGTCATTTGCCCATGGATGAATGAGGTCTATTACCTCGATTCGATGAGCGACAAGGTGGCGCATGTTTTCACCCTCACATGGCACATAGACGCGTAAGTAACATAGTTGTCTTAAATTTTTCTCTGACTAGCTAATTAATGATAAGATATTAATCGACAATGCTAAATTAAATATAGGGCTTTCAAAAATTATGCTAGTGCTGGAGGGAGGCATGACGCGTCGAAGGGCACAACAATTTCTTGGAAAGAATATGAGGTAATTAATACGGATGGAAGTACTCATGATGAGTCTTTTAATTTAAGCTTAATTAGTTCTTTCGAGTTAATGTGGGTTTATGTCTTTGCATATGCAATTTTTCCAGTGCCATCAGCAGCCACAATCGTGGGAATGTGGCTTCTATGTCATGAGATTCATGTATGACCTGATCAGGAGAAACTTTGCCCAATTCCCTAAGGTAACTATTTTTCCTGACTCAAAGTCGAACTTTAATTGGATGTGACGTACGATCCTAACTTCATACACGCATATATGCAGAGCACCATGTTGAAAGAGCAATATGAGTTGCCTCAATTGAAGGAGCTGCGAACAATTTGGGCTCAATATGTCATCGAAGAAGTGGCTATCAACGATCGATAGTAACTGACTTGTGTTGATTGTTGTATTTGTGAATATATATTGAATGTGTTGATTCATTGATTTGTGAATATATGTGAATATATGTGAATAGATTCATTGATGTATTTGTGAATAAACTCGATCAATATGTGCATAAATTTAGTCTGTCAAATGCATGTGTATATTACTGTATTAGTGTATTTGTGAACAAATTCAATATGTGAATATTGGTGAATATTTGTAAATATTGGTGTATTTGTGAATGATCCAATGTATCTCTGTATTGCTGTATGTATCTCTGTATTGCTGTATGTATATTTGTAAATATTTAGTACTAACCGTGCAACTACATAACCGATAGGAAAAACTAATATTACTATCGGTTATATACTACAACCGATAGAATAAAGTTTCCAGTACTAACTGTGTCCACACAATACTATCGGTTCATATTTAGAAACCGATAGAATACAGTTTCCTGTACTAAACGAGTCTACAAAATACTATCGGTTATATAATATAACCGATAGAATAAATTTTCCAGTACTGACTGTGTCCACACAATACTATCGGTTTATATATAACAACTGATAGAATAAAGTTTCCAGTACTAAATGTGTCGACAAAATACTATCGGTTTATATAAGAGCCGATAGAAAAAAATGTTTAGATTACTATCGGTTTAGATCCTAGCCGATACAAAAGGCCTAAACAATACTATCGGTTTATATAAGAGCCGATAGAAAAAAATGTTTCGATTACTATCGGTTTAGATCCTAGCCGATACAAAAGGCCTAAACAATACTATCGGTTTTTATACGAGCCGATAGAAAAAACTTATACAATACTATTGGTTTAAAACCGAGCCGATAGAAGAAATAGTCGATAGCGATTAGTGAACGTTGGGATTGTAGATGTTTTACTAACGGTTTTTGAACCGATAGAAGTGTGCTGCCCTCTACTATCGTGCCGACCACTATCGGTAAGAGAACCGATAGTAGAGTGGATTTTTAACCGATAGTGAAAAGCATTTCTGTAGTAGTGATATTTCATTAATATTGCACATGTTGAGATCAATGATATTATGGCAGTGATAGATTGAATACTTGAGAAATGTGAACTTGATAAGATAGCAAGCCTTGAACTAATAAAAGTATAAACATGTACATTTATATTCATGAAATAGAACCCCTAGCCGTGACCAGTATTTTGGTATGGAATGGTGGTAGCACTGGAGGTGCTTGGCTGCACTGGTTGTGCAGGCACTGAAGGTGCATGGTTCGTGGTATGATCTGGTCACTGGCATGTAAGGACTAGAACCTTGTGTTATGCGTCTAGTGGCATGAAAAACGTACCAACCACTTACCTGGTATGGGACAGGCGCAACCTAGTAGCTTTCTTAGTATTATCAGTTCCCTGCATGGCTTGTCGATCCGGTTTCTCGCGTGGAAACTGGTGGGACGCAGTTCGTCCATGAGTGATGTGAGATCAGAAAAATTATGAGAGGACAAGGTGTAAAGAAGGAAGACGCCCTACGCCAGATTAAGTCGTGCGCGACTGTAATCGAAAGAGGTTATGTGTCCTGCGGGAACATAGACCCAGGCTAGGAAGTAAGGCAGTGGGGAGGACCCACAACGGTACTTGGGATGGTATTGTCCATTTACCGGGCAGGGATACTGTTAATACTAGACTGCAAAAACGTTGTGTGATCTCGGCCTTGTCACATGCGTATAAGTCGCATGGAGTTGGCCCGACTTGGAAGTCGAGTGAAAAAGTGGATTTAAAAAGAGGTACATCTCTGCAGAGTTTAAAAATGTATTCGAATACTTCGTGCTCCCGAGTTCTAGGAGTATGCTGCGGTGGATTAAATCCATGGGGTGTGACACAAGTATTGTTTATAAACTAAAATTTGTTAGCTCAAGATTACCCAAGTGGCATGTGTTGTCATGATAAGGGGCGTTGCCGTGGGCTGTCATGTGTTGACGTGTCGCGGTAATACCATAATATAGAGATCATATAATAATTAAGAGGCATGTGGTTTATGCCCTAAGTTATGAAATACTGCTAAGAGCATATGATTGAAAGACTTGAATAAGAGTAGTGTGATATGAGGATATATCGCCTTGGATATGGGATATATGTATCACCATCAATATGATTTATTTACTGCCATGGGTATGATCAGAAGTTGAGTAAGAATTGAGAAAGAAATGTATTTTGGAAAAAAAAACCCTTCACTCTTTCCCCAATAGCATAGGTTCATGTCATATATATGTATGTATCTCTACCTTCCCTATGACTTGCTGAGTACGTAAGTACTCACCCTTGCAACAACTCATCAATAGATGGAGCATTCTACGACCTTGGAGGATACCCCGAAGATGCTGCGGACCCAGGAGATGATGAGCAGTTTCCTCCGGAACCCTGATGTGGTGCTGTCTTGCTGTCAACCTCTGTTTCCTGTGGTTTGCTTTTGGGCCTAGCTTCCGCCGACTAGATGTATTGTGTTGTTAGACCCTTGTGCCTTGTACGGCACTGTATCTCGTTTTGTGCTAAGGCCTGATGGCCATACAATTATGACTATTGTACTATTTTGCTGCTGCAATGTAATCCTGTGATTGACTCATCCTGGGAAGTCAAGTGGTTAAAGGGCCAGCTGCACCGAGCTGGGCTCCTCACAGGTGATGTCACTGTCATGGCAGACGTGACATAAAATAGTGGTATCAGAGCAGCACAGACCTTGACTGTAGGACGGTACCCTTAGGGCTTGGTAGCGCCAGGACATCGTAAATTATTTAAAAATTATTTCTGAAAAACCTTATTTTTGCAAAAGGTTGTTCTTGCTCTTATAAAAATGTTGATTTCAAAATCTTATTTTGCTTCCAAAACTTCTCGGCAGGATGGCCAAGGAACGTTTCAGCTACATCGAGCGTCTCGGTGGATGGGCCACATTGCTGTGGCATATGGCTCAGTTCCTAGGGATTGATGAGCGGCCGATCTGCGAGACTATTTGGGACTATTATGAGGGGCGTCGCTATGGCTTCAAGGCCAAAGTGCTGGTGCACGCTCTCGATAGTCGTGAGGGACAGGTGATCAGAGTGGAGGCCAGCAGGGCAAGCCGACTGGATGCTATCCAGGACGCAGCTCGAGAGGCGGTGCATCGGGTACGCCAGGTGTACTCATGCCGGCTCCAGGAGTCACCTTTCCGTCACGTGCCTTCATCTCCCTCTGGGTTGTCACCCATCGTGGAGTACCCGGACCCGTGTCTGGCAGGCACCGTAGGTCTGTTGAGGACCCTCGACTCGCGCTACTCTACCTTGCTTGCTGAGCATCAGGAGCTCCGCAAGGAGTTGGAGGAGCAGAAGAAACGTGGCCGAACCGCTTCCCCGTCGTTGACTTCTCAGCCTGCAGCTCAGAGACGCCGCACAGTTGAGGAGGTTGCTCCGACAGTTGTCTCCCCAGCTCGTACCTTTGGACCCAGTGCAGGACCTAGCTTGATTCCTCGGAGGGTTGCTAATGCAGCTGGGTACCGACGCTCGTTCTCTACCCCTAGCACCCGCCGGGCAGAGGGCAGTAGGTCTGCGCTACTGTTCCATGAGTCTGGACCACCCGGATTTGTCACTCTGGAGGAGTCCGACGACGAGATGGAGCCAGAGGAGGTTGAGCCCTGTGGGAGTAGTTAGTTGCCTGTTCTTTTAGATCCTCAGGCCAGGGTAGATCTTCTAGGATTGGTGATGCTTTTGGTTGTTATCATCGCCATTACTTGTATTTTGGTTGTATCAACTAAGGCGCTTAGCCGCTTTTGTATCAACTACTTGTGCATTAATGAATCAGTTTCGCATTAATTTCTGCATTAGTACCTTATTTCTCTCTCTAGTTAGTTAGACCTGTCTGCTTCTCTCTTCAGAAGATCAGAATGGTCAACACAAGGAGAAGGACCCAAGATGACCAAGAGGGCCAAGACCCAGTTACACCACGAAGAGGATCCACACCTCATCCAGGATCGCAAAGCTCACTACCGCCACAAGAGGACTCACCAAGTCTCCAGGAAATTCTTCTTTCAATGGAGAGGAGCCGCCAAGAAGCCCAGGCTGCACATACCCAATTGCTAGCTCAAGTCATTCAGAAAATGCCAGGGACTGCTGAAGGTACTGCCGTCGGAACTCGACTCTCGGACTTCCAGAAGACTCGACCGCCAACCTTCGCAAGCGCGACCGACCCAATCGTCGCAGATGACTGGCTGCGGGACATTGAAAGGAAACTGGACACTGTCCGTTGCAATGATCGAGAGAAGGTGTTATTCGGATCACACCAACTCACTGGAGCAGCAGCTGCTTGGTGGATGAATTATCAAGAAGCACACATGGACAAAGACAACATCACTTGGACGGAATTTAAGGATCAGTTCCGAAAATTCCATATCCCTACAGGCGTCATGGCAGCTAAACGCCGAGAATTCCGGAACTTGACTCAAGGGAACCGGACCGTCACTGAGTACCTGCACCAATTCCACCATCTAGCTCGGTATGCGTCCAACGACATCGACACGGAAGAGAAGAAGATTGAACGCTTCACCGAAGGACTTCAGCACTATTTGCAGTATCAGATTGCCTCCCATGAGTTCACAGAATTCCAGACTCTGGTGAATCGAGTATTAAAGGTAGAAGAAAAGCGAGGCATCGGAGAAGAAAATCGGAAGAGAAAGATGATGCAACAGTCGCGACTGCCAGCCAGCTCATCTAGGGGAAGGGCCCCAACATCTCCAAATTTTCGTCCGCCCTACCCGGCGCCAAGACCACAATTCACGCCAATATGCCCCAACTGCAGAGGAGCACACTATCAACGGGATTGCCCTCAGGCAAGGACTCAATGCTATCATTGTGGGCAAATGGGACACCGCAAAGACAGTTGCCCGTGGATCCAACTCCCAACGGCGATAGCAAGATCGCAAGCTGGAACACAAGCGATGGCACCTAGAACCACAGCTTCACCACCATTGCAGAGCCCCAAAGGAGGTTTGCCCAACAGAGGGGGAAATGTAGCAGGCCGAGGACGAGGGCGAGGAGGAAGACCAATGGCAGGCCGAGGAGGCCGACTGAACTTCACCTCCCTTCAAGAAGCAGACAATGCCTCTGACATTCTCCTAGGTAGATTCTTGATCCAATCTGCATTTGCTTTAATACTGTTTGATCCTGGAGCTACAAACTCATTCATATCAGAAGATTTTGCATTTAAAGTGGGAATACCTATGGTACCTCTAAAGTACCCTATGGCTATACAGACCCCAGGAGCTAAGCTGCCTGTATATTCAGCTTGTCGTCATATAACTTTCAGAATAGATGGGATAGAGTTCTTGGCTAATCTATTAGTCCTAGAACTGCAAGGCCTAGACATTATAATAGGAATGGATTGGTTATCCCAGCATAAAGGTCTAGTGGATTGTGAGAAGAAAACTCTAAGCCTTGTTAGTAACCAAGGGAAGGAAGTCCTATTCCATGCGGAAAGAGCATCGGTCGAAAAACTGCAAGGATCAGTCCATGCACTTCAGGAAGTATGCTTGGATCAAGTGCCCACAGTGCAAGAATACCCGGATGTATTCCCAGAAGAACTCCCAGGGATGCCACCTGACAGGGAGATAGAGTTTACCATCGAGCTTAAACCAGGAGCGGCACCTATAGCCAAGAGACCATATAGGATGCCGGTAACGGATTTAGAAGAGTTGAAAAACCAGTTAGAGGAACTGGAGGGTAAAGGATTTATCCGACCCAGTGCTTCACCTTGGGGAGCTCCAGTTTTGTTTGTAAGGAAGAAAGATGGAACTTTACGAATGTGTGTAGATTACCGAGCTTTGAATGAAGTCACCATTAAGAACAAGTACCCATTGCCAAGAATTGATGACTTGTTCGACCAACTTCGAGGAGCCAAAGTATTTTCCAAGATAGATTTGAAATCTGGATATCATCAGCTGAAAATCAAGAAGGAAGATATATCGAAGACTGCTTTCACTACCAGATATGGTTTATACGAGTTTACAGTAGTACCCTTTGGATTGACCAATGCTCCGGCAGCTTTCATGAACATCATGAACAGTACGTTTATGGATTATCTTGACAAGTTTGTCATAGTATTCATAGATGACATTCTGATATATTCCAAGAGTACGGAAGAACATGAGCAACATTTACACTTAGTCCTAGGAAGGCTACGAGAGAGGCAATTTTATGCCAAGTTTGATAAATGTGAATTTTGGATGACAAGAATTTCATTTCTTGGACATGTGTTGACAGCAGAAGGAATTTCAGTAGATTCGGCTAAAATCTCTGCAATCAAGGAGTGGAAGCAACCCACCTCAGTTTCAGAGATTAGAAGTTTCTTGGGATTAGCAGGATATTATAGGAGATTCATTGAAGGATTTTCCCAAATAGCCAAACCTCTTACGAACCTGCTAAAGAAGGATGTTGCATTTGAATGGACCATCAAGTGTGAAGAAAGTTTTCAGAAGCTGAAGCAGAAATTGACAACAACACCAGTCCTCACCTTACCGGACAGCAAGGAAGATTTTGTAGTTTACTGTGATGCCTCAAAGCAAGGAATAGGCTGTGTGTTAATGCAGCAAGGTCGAGTAGTAGCTTATGCTTCACGCCAATGGAGACCACATGAGGAAAATTATCCGACTCATGATTTGGAGTTAGCGGCAGTGGTGCACGCTTTAAAGATATGGCGGCATTATCTCATTGGACATAAGTGTGAGATCTTTACAGATCATAAAAGCCTCAAGTATATCTTCACACAGACAGAGCTCAATATGCGTCAGCGCCGATGGCTCGAACTGATCAAGGACTACGACCTCAGCATACTCTACCATCCAGGGAAAGCCAACGTAGTGGCAGATGCCTTGAGCAGGAAGGCTTATACCCTACAAGGAGCTACACCTAAGAACCCGTGCTTACGGCAGGAATTTCAGAATCTTGAAGTAACCATAGTGCCATCTGGGATGTTAGCCACATTGACTGTGGAGTCTCGACTCCAAAAGCAGATTGAGGATGCTCAGAAAGAAGATGAGGAGATACATAAGATCAAGAGCCATATCAGATCAGGAAAAACCCAGGATTTCATTGAAGATCATCAAGGAATTGTATGGTATCGGGGAAGGATTTGTGTGCCTCGAAATACCGACCTTAAGGAACTAATTCTTTTCGAAGCTCATAAAACCCCATACTCACTACACCCTAGAAACACCAAGATGTACAAGGATCTGAAGACGCAATTCTGGTGGAATGGAATGAAGAGGGAAATCGCGGAATATGTCGCAAGATGTGACACTTGCCAAAGGATTAAGGCCGATCATCAGAAGATAGCTGGAAAGCTGCAACCCTTACCAGTGCCAACTTGGAAATGGGAAGAGATTGGTATGGATTTTATCACAGGACTTCCCAGAACACAAGGGGGATATGATTCCATATGGGTCATTGTGGACAGACTCACGAAAGTTGCTCATTTTATACCAGTCAAGAAAACGTATAATGGCAACAAATTAGCGGAGCTATACCTGCAGCGAATAGTGACACTGCATGGTATCCCGAAGAAGATCGTTTCAGATCGAGGAACGCAATTCACATCCAAATTCTGGAACCGACTCCACGAAGCCTTGGGAACCCAATTGCAGTTTAGCACTGCATATCATCCACAGACAGGAGGACAGACGGAACGTGTAAATCAAATCTTGGAAGACCTTCTCAGAGCTTGCATCTTAGAGTACGGAACCTCTTGGGAAAAGTGCTTACCATTTGCGGAGTTTACTTATAACAACAGTTACCAAGCTAGTCTGCAAATGGCACCCTTTGAAGCTTTGTATGGACGCAAGTGTAGAACTCCACTACATTGGGACGAGCCAGGAGAAAGGCAAGTCATTGGACCCGAACTCATCGAAGAAGCTGAAGCACACGTCAAGCTCATCAGAGAACGATTAAAGGCAGCACAGTCACGCCAGAAGAGCTATGCCGACAACCGAAGAAGGGAATTGTCGTTTGCACCAGGCGAATCAGTTTATCTCAAGGTTACGCCGTTAAAAGGGATAAGAAGATTCCATCAGAGAGGAAAACTGTCCCCAAGGTACATTGGACCATTCAAAGTCCTTAAGAGGAAAGGAGAGGTATCTTACAAACTGGATTTACCATCAGATCTTGGAGAAATTCATGACGTGTTTCATGTCTCACAACTCCGTAAGTGCCTCAAAGAACCAACGGATCAGATAGAATACCAGGGAATTCCGCTTCAGAAGAATCTCACCTACCTCACTCAACCACTGCAAATACTGGCTAGTGATGAGCGCCAACTCAGAAGAAAGAAAATCAAGCTTTGCAAGGTTCAATGGGAAGACCACTCAAAGGAAGAAGCGACTTGGGAGAAAGAGGATGATCTGCGGCAGGCTTATCCCTACCTCTTCCCTTCTCTAGGTAAATCTCGGGGCGAGATTTCTTTAAGGAGGGTAGGCTTGTAACACCCTAGTTTTGGGGGTGAAAAGTTTTGCATGAAAATCCTGCATGCATGTATCCCTGTAGTAGTAGCCAGATCAGTTGAACTCTAATCTCTCCCAAACCCTAAAAATCTCCAAATCTATTCTCTAGTTCCAGATCAAGATCTGACCATCCAGATTTAACCTATCAGTTACCCTGAGGATAAAAGTCTTCAGGAGCCAGATCAAATTCTGAACCTAACTCTCAATACCTAAGCCTCTCTCCGTTTTCGAAAACAGGAAAATTCAGACTTACCCTAAGTACCCCAGTTTTCAGATGATTGAATTATTTTAATCTAACCCTATTCAGACTCAAGTAACCCCTGGAATATGTTCCTAAGTTCATCCTCAACTCACTTCAAAAAGTTGGGAGCCAAATTAATTCATCTAAACACTTTTCGCAGTTTAGTCCAAATTTTACTGCGAATAAGTCCTTTTCTATTTACCTGGAAGCCTGAAAAGGCTAAAATCTGCAAATTAATTCCAACTCCAGAATTTCTTCAGGAAACACCTTCCAAACACTATTTGATACAGATCTCCCTTTTGATCAGACTTCAAAATCTCTCTCCAATCACCAGAATTCGAAATCGACAAAATCCAGATTTATTTTACCCTAATTTTACCCTATTTTCGAAAATAGGTGAAATCCCCCAAATCTTATCAAATTTTCTCTAAATTTGAGCTGGATGAGTACTAATAGAAATGTTATACTCAGCCATGGAATCAATTCTCAAATTAACCATCTCTAAGACAGAAATTACAAATCAGTCCAGATTTCAAATAAGAATCCTTGCATTTTGGTCCCTGGTTCGACCAGAGGCACTGTGCGCGACCAGCAGCCGTGCACGACCGCGACCACCGCGCTGCCACGCCAGGAACTTCATCGCCGGTGAAGCCCCGTGGTCGCCACCCTTGCCACTGCGTCCCTGCCACGTGTGCGCACGCCGTTCGCCACCGTGGAGCCACCGCGGTCGCACCAGCAGCGCCAATTTTGCCCGCGCGCGCACGCCATCGCTGCAGCCACGGCAGAAGATTGATGCCACGTTGCAAGCATGCCGGAGGAGCCCATCAATTCGCCGCTGCATCACCTGGGACAGCACACGCCAACCTGCAAAGCCGGCACGGCCGCTGGAGCACGTCGCTTCGCTGCTGTCCCGCCCGGCCGGTCAATTCGCCGCTCCAAGTCTCCAGGCGTTTTCCAGCCGTTGCAACACCTCCGAATCCTCTATAAATAGCCCCTGGTCTCAGTGAAGTATCACACACCACCAGAAGCACCTAAGCCCTCAAACTCACTGTGTCTTCTTCTTCCCCGGCGAGCAGCAAAGGAGGCTCACGGTGCCAAGCTTCTACACTGCTTCCCCCTCCAATCCAGATACTCCAGTAAGCTCCTCTTACCTCCCTCATCATGCCCGAGCATGTAATTGACTTCAAACCTCTCCAGTCGCCGGCAATTTCAGTTTTACTCCAGTAGCTCCGGCGAGCAATTAACCCTCAACCAGATCGATTCAGCTTTCGAACTAGTAATCAAATATGCTCACTAGACCTTGCTTAACATCCCTAAGCAACCAAAATCGACAGATTTGCTAAAATGTGAAAAACCCCAAATTGGAACTTTGCTTGTGAACTGAGCTTGCTGTTCAAGCTTTTCTGGTGCATTTCTAGTTAATCTAACTTCACCAGTAGCTTACTTATGCCCCAGAGACTATCCACAAGCAAGGAATTAAGTTTATTTGCCCTAGATCAAAAATGCCCAAATCAGGCTTGAGTTAATCTTTTCCCCGGCCAATATCCCCTAAATCCAGCCAATCCAGCCATAGAAACCTTGCCATCTAGATGTTTTGGACCATTCTGAGCAACTTTGTCTTCTATCACGACTCCTAATTCGGCCTAGATTGTGAGATATAGCTATGCCCTAGTTTGCTGTACTGTTCACACTGCATGTGCTCCAGGCCAGCCAACTCCTTCGCCGGTTTTCATCACTTTCCGGCCATCTCCTGCCCTAGTTCCTGTTGAGACATTTGTTCCTGTTACAAATGCCTAACCACCAGACAAAGTGGTGCATCATTTGGAGTCCTGAGTCAAAAGATATGGCTAACCCTAGTTTCTGGCCGTGTCAAGCCTATGCCAGCCTGTGTCAGCCAGTGGCATTGAGCCTTTTCACCCACTTCCAGCCATGCACTTTGAAAATAACTTTGTCCCTTAGACTCCTGATGTTGTGATCTACACTTTTCTCTACTGTCACAACTTGAGTTGAGCCCTCTATCACCCATCGACCTTATGTCGATGCCTTGAACCGAATGCCAACCTAAAGACATTCGCTGTTTTTGAGCGAACCAGTCAGCACCCTGATATTACCCTGATATTTTGAAACCTTGTAAACCTTGACAGCTAACTTTAACCCTGGTTTCCATAATTAAAACCACATCGCTTTCAAACCTTGTATTGCCAGAGTATTTTCTCCTTGCACCTTTGCATGTAGCAAGTTAGTAGAATAGAATTGATTGTAATGCCTGTTTGCTTGTTTGATCTTGTTCAGAGCAAGAGTCCGGAGTTGAAGATCTTGTCGCTGAACCGTCGTCGACTGCTGATACTTACGACGCGGAAGGCAAGTCATACTTTGAACATATTGAAACCCATATTTTATGAATTGCTATGCTATTCCATGAGTAGATATTTCATTAATATTGCACATGTTGAGATCAATGATATTATGGCAGTGATAGATTGAATACTTGAGAAATGTGAACTTGATAAGATAGCAAGCCTTGAACTAATAAAAGTATAAACATGTACATTTATATTCATGAAATAGAACCCCTAGCCGTGAGCAGTATTTTGGTATGGAATGGTGGTAGCACTGGAGGTGCTTGGCTGCACTGGTTGTGCAGGCACTGAAGGTGCATGGTTCGTGGTATGATCTGGTCACTGGCATGTAAGGACTAGAACCTTGTGTTATGCGTCTAGTGGCATGAAAAACGTACCAACCACTTACCTGGTATGGGACAGGCGCAACCTAGTAGCTTTCTTAGTATTATCAGTTCCCTGCATGGCTTGTCGATCCGGTTTCTCGCGTGGAAACTGGTGGGACGCAGTTCGTCCATGAGTGATGTGAGATCAGAAAAATTATGAGAGGACAAGGTGTAAAGAAGGAAGACGCCCTACGCCAGATTAAGTCGTGCGCGACTGTAATCGAAAGAGGTTATGTGTCCTGCGGGAACATAGACCCAGGCTAGGAAGTAAGGCAGTGGGGAGGACCCACAACGGTACTTGGGATGGTATTGTCCATTTACCGGGCAGGGATACTGTTAATACTAGACTGCAAAAACGTTGTGTGATCTCGGCCTTGTCACATGCGTATAAGTCGCATGGAGTTGGCCCGACTTGGAAGTCGAGTGAAAAAGTGGATTTAAAAAGAGGTACATCTCTGCAGAGTTTAAAAATGTATTCGAATACTTCGTGCTCCCGAGTTCTAGGAGTATGCTGCGGTGGATTAAATCCATGGGGTGTGACACAAGTATTGTTTATAAACTAAAATTTGTTAGCTCAAGATTACCCAAGTGGCATGTGTTGTCATGATAAGGGGCGTTGCCGTGGGCTGTCATGTGTTGACGTGTCGCGGTAATACCATAATATAGAGATCATATAATAATTAAGAGGCATGTGGTTTATGCCCTAAGTTATGAAATACTGCTAAGAGCATATGATTGAAAGACTTGAATAAGAGTAGTGTGATATGAGGATATATCGCCTTGGATATGGGATATATGTATCACCATCAATATGATTTATTTACTGCCATGGGTATGATCAGAAGTTGAGTAAGAATTGAGAAAGAAATGTATTTTGGAAAAAAAAACCCTTCACTCTTTCCCCAATAGCATAGGTTCATGTCATATATATGTATGTATCTCTACCTTCCCTATGACTTGCTGAGTACGTAAGTACTCACCCTTGCAACAACTCATCAATAGATGGAGCATTCTACGACCTTGGAGGATACCCCGAAGATGCTGCGGACCCAGGAGATGATGAGCAGTTTCCTCCGGAACCCTGATGTGGTGCTGTCTTGCTGTCAACCTCTGTTTCCTGTGGTTTGCTTTTGGGCCTAGCTTCCGCCGACTAGATGTATTGTGTTGTTAGACCCTTGTGCCTTGTACGGCACTGTATCTCGTTTTGTGCTAAGGCCTGATGGCCATACAATTATGACTATTGTACTATTTTGCTGCTGCAATGTAATCCTGTGATTGACTCATCCTGGGAAGTCAAGTGGTTAAAGGGCCAGCTGCACCGAGCTGGGCTCCTCACAGGTGATGTCACTGTCATGGCAGACGTGACATGACGTTTGATCGCACTGATGGCCCTGTGGGGCTTACTCGACCATTGAGGCTGCCTTTGGTCATAACCCCAATTATCAGTAATGCGATAGTCGAAAGGGTCCTGATCGACGGAGGTAGTTCCTTGGACATTTTATTGGTCAAGGCACTAGACGAAATGCAAATTCCTCGTTCGAACATTAAACCCATAATTCATCTGTTTTATGGGATAATTCCTGGTCCCTCTATGATGCCATTGGGATAGGTGGTCCTCCCGGTCACGCTGGGTGAACCAGATAACTTTCGAATAGAATTGGTCAATTTTGATGTAATTATTTGTGATTCGGCTTATAACGCAATCTTTAGTAGGCCAACCCTCGCTAAATTCATGATGGCTACGCACTATGCTTACCAGTGCGGCAAGTTGCCTGGCCCCAAGGGCGTTATTTCAGTCTGAGGCAGTCGCAACGTGGCATTGACATGTGATCGGTTATCCCTGGATATGGTAGATCAGCTTCCCCTCTGAGAAGCCCAGATCGCCACAATGTCTACTGATATGATCAAAGCCGCTCCTCGACCAGATGAAACATTAAAATTGGTTCCATTGTACCCAGATGATCCGCCCAAGACAATTCGGGTTGGATCAGGCCTGGACGACAAATAGGAACTCGAGCTCATTACTTTCCTCTGAGCTAACGCAGATGTGTTTGCGTGAAAACCATCCAACATGCCCGGTGTCCCAAGGGAGGTAATTGAGCACAGGTTAGCAATTCGACCTGGACAGTGACCAATAAAGCAGAAGCTCAGGCATTTTGCTGTTGATCAGCAGGAAGCCATCCGAGTGGAGTTAGATAAACTCCAAATGGCCGGATTTATTCCAGAAGTCGATCATCCAGAATGGCTTGCAAATCCGGTCATGGTCCGCAAGACAAATGGCAAGTGGCGCATGTGCGTCGACTACACCAGCCTAAATAGTGCCTGTCCAAAGGATGACTTCCCCCTTCCCCGCATCGATCAGTTGGTCCATTCTACTGCGGGTTGCGAACTAATGAGTTTCCTGGACGCTTACTCAGGATATCACCAAATTAGCATGGCAGAAGAAGATGAAGAGAAGATTTCCTTCATCACACCATTCGGCACCTACTGCTACATCAGAGTGCCGTTTGGTCTGAAGAACACTGGTTCCATGTACCAGCGCTTGATGCAAAAGACCTTTCTTTCTCAGATGGGGTGTAATCTTGAAGCTTATGTACACGACCTGGTTATAAAAAGTTTAAAATGTTCGTCTCATTTAGATGATCTTGCTGAAACCTTCTGTAATTTGAATCGATATGGAATAAAGTTAAACCTGAAGAAATGCTCTTTCGGGGTTTCATCTGGAAAACTTCTTGGTTTTCTTGTTTGTTCCAGAGGAATCGAGGTTAATCCTGAAGAAATCAGGGCTATCCAACAAATGAGGTCTCCCTTGACCATCAAAGATGTTCAGCACCTAGCAGGTCGCATGGCGGCATTGAGCCGATTCATATCGCGACTAGGCTAAAAGGGACTACCTTTATTCAAAGCTCTGCGCAAACACCATAATTTTACATGGTCCGATGAGGTCGAAAAGGCATTTCAGGAGGTCAAAGCATATTTTTCCAGTCCACCGGTCTTGGTTTCTCCTAATAAAGAGGACCCATTACTCCTTTATTTGGCGGCCACACCTTGCGCGGTCAGGGCTGTCCTGATCACAGAAAGAGAAGGTGTGCGCAAACCCGTCTACTACGTAAGCGAAGTACTGAATGGTCCTAAGGAGCAATACCCTGAGGTCCAAAAGATACTTTACGCGCCACTGATGGCTTCCCGTAAGCTACGACATTACTTCCAAGCACATAAGATCACAGTACCCTCGTCTTTTCCTTTGGGCAACATTGTTTGGAATCCGAAAAAATCTGGTCAGATCGCCAAATGGGCTGTCGAGCTCAGAGCGTTCGACATCCATTTCATGCCCCGCACCGCGGTCAAGTCTCAGGTCCTGGCCAGCTTTGTGGTCGAACGGACTAATCCTGAACCGCCCGTGCAGGCGTGCGAAGATTTGCCATACCCCGATCACTGGACAATGTATTTTGATGGCTCTTGCAGTTTGCAACGGGGGTTGGAGTGGTCTTAGTCATGCCTCAGGGCGACCAATTGAAGTATTTCATTCAACTACACTTTGTTGTGACCAACAATGCAGCAGAGTATGAAGGACTTATTGCAGGGCTCCGAGTAGAGAACTTCCTCGGAGTCCGTCGATTAGTGGTGAGGGGAGACTCACAGCTGGTCATAAACTAGGTAAACAAGGAGTACAGCACCTCCAATGAGACAATGGCTCATTACCTGGGGGAAGTGAGGAGATTGGAAAAACACTTCAGTCATTTCGAAGTCCAATACATCCCGTGAAAGGACAACATTCTCGCAGACCAATTATCCAAAATTGGGTCCTCATGCACATCCGCCCCGGCAAGAGTGTTCGTCGAACAATTGGAACATCCCTCGATCATGACTACGGTCGAGGATGATCCGGTAACAGTCTGCGTTACCAACCTCGGACATGAACGAGATTGGACCCATCCATTGAGGGTCTATCTCGAACACGGGACCTTGCCCGAGGACGAAACCGAGAGCGATTGGTTAGTTCAAAAAGTGTGCCTACACAAACTTATGGAAGGAGTTTTTTATAGGAAAGGTACTCAAGGAGTATTCATGCACTATGTGTCCCAAGAGGAAGGTAAATCCCTCATGAAAGAAATTCATGACGGTGTATGCGGTTCACACGCGTCATTCCGAACACTGGTCGGGAAGGTTTTTCGACAAGGATTTTACTGGCCTTCGGCACTTGATGATGCCAAGAATATGGTCAAGACATGTCCTCAGTGTCAATTTAATGCGAGATAGGTCCATCAGCCTGCCTACACTCTACAAATTATCCCTCTGTCATGGCCCTTCGCGGTTTGGGGGATGGATATTGTTGGTCCTATGCCACAAGCGGTCAATGGATACAAGTTCTTGTTCGTAGCTATTGATACGTTTACAAAGTGGATTGAGGCCGAACCAGTACGCAATATTACTGCGGCTGCTGCACAAAAGTTCATTCATAAGAACATTGTGACTCGATTTGGTGTTCCAAATCGTCTTATCACAGATAATGGTTCCCATTTCACTAGTTGTCTCTTTTTGGACTATTGCGACACCATTGGAACCAAGGTGTGCTTTGCCTCTGTCGTTCATCCACAGAGCAATGGTGCCGTCGAACGTGCCAACAGGCAAATATTACAGGGTACCAAGAAGCGCATTTTTGATAGCCTTAAGACACGCTCAGGGGCTTGGGTAGACGAGCTCTATACCATTCTGTGGGCACTACACACTACTTCTAGTCAAGCCACCGGTGAGACACCTTTCCATCTAGTATACAGAGCCGAGGCTGTGTTACCTATGGAAATTAGTATTGGTTCAATTCGAACAGATCAATTTGAACAAGTTGATCAAAATGGACAACGATTACAAGATCTCATCCTCCTAGAAGAAAAACGTGATCGAGCTCTGGTCAAGTCCGCGGTGTATTTGCAAGCTTTGAGCAAATACCATAACGAAAGGGTGCGGCCACGTAGCCTTCGCATGGGTGATCTGGTTTTACGTAAAACACAAAACCAATCTAATCACAACAAATTTTCCCCTCAATGGGAAGGTCCCTACACTGTTGTCTCGGTACCACGACCAGGATCGGCTTGGTTAGCGATGGAGGATGGTCGAATCTTATCCAATACATGGAACGTCGATCAACTGCGCAAGTTCTACGTGTAAGTTTCTCAACCCATTTCCTTTTCAATTAGCATGATTTAACAAAATCCTTCCTTCTAGCTGTTTCATGTGACAATTATTCCTTTCGCCCATATGTTACGAGTCTGGCTCGGGGCTGGTCGCCGATAATTGTATCACTATAATACCTTGATCAGATTTGCTGGCCGATCTCGTGATCACTTCCAGACAAGACACCCCTCAATAAGCCGTTTCTCAACGCACACAGGGCTTGCTGGCATGTCCTTGGTCATTAGAGTGGCTGCCGGTTTGCAAAAAGGTCGGGTGTTGTATCGAACATGATTATCGGTCTGGTCGACAATACCTAAAGTCATAGTACTCTCTAGGTATTCCTGATTGTCGTTACACCCATATTGTTCCTGCGCTTATAATACTAAGCCTTCAGTATACATAATCTCAGGAGGGGGCTAGGGGAATATGGTCGCAACATGAAACAAAAAGAAGTGCTTTTCTTCCAAAAAATCAAGGCATACATATGCATTGTATAATTACATCTGTACAGGTACAAGATTACAATAGGTCGGCCAAGCTCTTTCAAGAGATTTTCTACTAGAGGTCTGACCTCCTCCATTATAACCTCAAGTTGGTCTTCACTCTCGACCTTTGCTTCTCCCACCACTGGATTTAGATCAAGATCCGGGCCATGGTGGAGACAAAGTCTGCAAAGGATGGCGGAGGCTGTAGATTGCACCTTAGTCTTTATCACCTCTGTTTGCCGCCTTGTATCTTCAGGAAGATAATCGAGGAGTGACTCTTCTTGTGTCGGGACCAGTGTGGTCCAGTTGCTAAGGCTAAGGTCGTCCTTTTCGGTCTCGACCACATCAGCTCTTAGCAAACTGGCCACCATCTTCAGCTTTTCGAAGATGTCTTGTTGAACACTGCTGCAGGCTGAGAGCGGTGAGTTCAAGTCCTTGTTCTCCTTGCAGACAGAATCAACTTTCTAGTTTTGTAACTCGATGGTTGCCTGGAGATCCTTGTTTTCTTGGCAGAGCTGGCTTATTTGGTCCTCTCGGGCTGTAATAAGCGACCATCACAAATAGTTCGCATGACAAATTAATTCACTCTGGTCGGAAGTATACTTACAGGAGAGCTGCGACCGCAACTGTTGGAGTTCTTCCTCCAAGCATGAGATCCTGGCGACTGCCTTGACCTCTTGGCTTTCCCGATCAGCGAGGCTCTTGATCAGAATGGCATTTTCTCTGTGACATAAGATAAAATTGTTTAAATAGGACTGAAATTCAAGCAGATGAGGAAACATCTTCCTTACCGCTGCAGTTGACTCGTCTCTTGTCGGGCGACCTTGATACACTTCGCTATAGCTATTGACTTGGTCGCCATACAAGTCAGTTCCTATGACATGGAAGGGGATTAGTTCCAGAGCCTGGGTATTCCTATGCTAATGCGAACTTAAAAGTCACAAGAGGTGTACTGCGTACCTCAACATACTCGCTGGACGAGCTGCTTTCCAGTTCAGCCAAAGGCTGAGTCTCTAGACTCGCCTTATCCCCAACAGGAGCGGCAGATGAATGTGCCTGTTGAGCCTCCTCCATGACTAGGGTCACATATTCCAATCTCTGTGATTGGACTTCTGCGGCCATCCCATCTACAATGGCACGAAGAACATCCTCAGCCCCGGGGATGGAACTTTGCTCGCCCGTGACTTCTGTACCAGGAGAAGCTTCAACACTTGCAGAGGTCACTGGGGTGCTTGGCGCTGCATCTCTGCGCCTAAGCAAACAGGAGAATCATCGGTTAGGAGTGGAGTACTCACCGCCCCAGGACTGGCAGGAGTCGTTTCACGGTGGATAAGGGGAATGTCGTCTTCCTCTTCCTGTATGAGCATAACTCAATGGATGTGCACATATGAATGAAAACATTCAGGACTGTGAGAAATCTTACCACAATCACCCCTTCTATCCAAAGGGGAGGTGTTGCAAGTCCTGGGGCTTCACAAGCTTCAGGCACTAGGGTTTCACTCATAACCACAAGATTATCGGTGGTCACGGTTCCCATGATAGTCTTCTCTGTCCTTGTGGTCAGAGAAAGGACCTTGCTGGTTTGAGGAGCGATCGCCTTCCTCTTACGGCAAACTAGAGGAATGTCATCCTCCTCTTCCTTGCTCCCTTCACCCTGTACGACGAAGAAGTAATTTCTACTCATACCTGGGGTTACAGGAGGTACTGAATATCTTACCGCAGTGTTTCTCGTGGTAGGGGTTCTCTTCCGCGAAGAAGCCCCTCCCAGAATCTTCTTAGGTTTCTTGGGAGCAGATTCCTTTGCTACGCCCTTCGAAGAGGTCCTCCTCATCCTCCCCCTTGGGACCAATGTCCTCACTTGGACGTGTCACCTTAGCAAACTTCCCCAGAAGCTGTATCACTCAATTGATGTTGGTAATGCAGGACAAGTGGATGATTTACAACAGGGCTTGCTAAGAAAGGTCATACCTTTCGGCCCTCCTGCTTGAGATCGTTGCCCGCGTTGATTAAGCTCTGGTGGCGAGGCGATCCCTTAGCTCCCACCACCGTGGCACTATACGAACGAAGGAGGCAGTTCGTCCGCTTCTTGATATCGGACAGAGGCAGAGCTGTGTCACAAACAAGCAATTTAGCAAACACAACATTTTTTAGTCAGTAAAAATGTATGTTTTGTTGATTAAGGGACGTACCATTATTGTAGTCCAAGGTGCTATCTGCCATGGACTGGATTTCCCAAGCGGGATGAGCCCTTTCACACAGGGGCCTTATCCGGTTCTTCACAAAGTCATGTATGATGTCGCGCGCAGTCAGGCCTTGCTGGACTAAGTGAAGAATGGCTTGGACTTGTTTCTTCAGCTCTGTGCTCAGAGTAGGAAGGGAGTCCAACTTGCTGGACTTCTCCGGTCAGGAGTTCATGAAGCATAGTCCGCTCTCTGATGGAGGGGTGCAGTAGAACCATTTCTGGTGCCACCCGTGTACAGAGTCCCATAGGGGTGGGAAGGGGTATTTTTTTCTTCTCCCTTATTCGAAAGTAGATGCACCCGGCGGCATTGGCACTCTTCGCCCATGCCGAGAAGTAGAAGTGTCGGAAAAGCTCCACTCTTGGAAGCACTCCGACGAAAGCTTCGCAGAGATGCTAGAAGATCGCCAAGATAAGAACAGCATTTGGGTGGAGATTCACTAACTCCAACCCATAATGCTCCAAGATTCCCTTCAAGAACTGGCTCTCTAGGAATCGAAACCCGCACCGCAGGTATTGCTCAAAGATCACCAACTCGCCGTCTTGCACGATTGGGGTTTCTTGTTCTTTCTCCACTGGCCGCCAGTTGATTAGCAGCCGCGGAGGAAGAATCTCTTCGATCTCAAGTGCCACCAGACTCTCTTCTGTGCGGTGAACAGATCGGCTCCAGGACGCCATTTCTTGCAGAGGATCGGGAAGAAAGGTGGTGACTTTGGAGGCGATGAAGGTGAGTAATGCAAAAGAGTGTTTTGAGTGGCGAGAAACTTTAAGGCAAATGAAGGGTTTTGGCTTGTGAAGCTTCCTCAGGAAGCTACCTTCTCCTTTTATATGCCGGAGGCAATCCTTCGTCGAGTATTTGTTTAATTTCCCATAATGGGTGCCTTCTCTCTGGAAACCCGTTATGCATTCCCTACAGTGAATCCGAAACAAAATATATTTTTATATTTTTGATTTCTAATTCAGGGGCTAGGGTGCACACAAAAACATGAAAATTTTGCAAAGATTTTTGGAGGAAGTGATCCTTCATGTCTTTTGTAAGCTAATTTTTATGTGTTGATCAGAATGCATTTCTGTGATCGCTGCAGGTAGGTAATCACAAAATACACGGTTATCATCTGATCAAGGCATTATGTTCTTATCGCGGCTTCGATTATGATTGCAGTTTTGGTTCTGATCGCGGCTTCAGTTCTTATCGCAGTACCGGTATTGGTCGCGGTATAACACACTAATGCGTTTCTGATCGAAAAGATTGAAACTTCAGATTTACCTGTGTATGGGTGATCGCAAGGGCATTCTTGTGATCATGTTTTTGGACGGGGATTGTGAAAAGTTTCAATTCAAATTGAAACTTGCATAATTCTTCTTGAGAAATCAAGGTGTGTAAGGTAAAGGAAATTTTTATTTCTGGCAATCCTTACATACAAAAGGGATACAGGCGACCAGAGCATCGACCTGATCCGAGAGAAGTTTACAAAGTTCGCCTAGGGACATATTAGCATCAGTGGGATCAACACTGGCTGCCCCTAGAGAATTAGCGACTACTCTAGGCCTATGTACATCATCCCGAATTAGAGAAGCACTACTGTTCTTGATCGTATCGGAGAGTTCTCGCTGCTGTGGAGTGTAGTCCCTCTCCAAGCAGATTTGGTGCACCTCTTCTCGGGAGTTGTCATAACATTCTGCCAGGTGCAGAATGGCCGAAGACATCTCTTCGGTCTTCTTCTCCAGAACCTCTTTCTCCTTCTGGAGAGTCTATTCGAGGGAAAGAGGTTGGACCACAGCAGGCTGGTCGCTGGGGGCTCCAGAAATTTTTGTCTCCTGCACTGATGCTAAAGATGGAGATGAAGGTTCAACCTGCCGAGTTGCATGTAAAGGAAGAACTATATGGGCCAAGGAAGGAGAGCGCAATGATGCATCCCCAACCTTTGTGCCACCGGAGGATACCTCGTCAACCTTGGGTTTCTTCCCTGGAGGGACCAGTTCTTTGGTTACCTATGAATTCCCAAACAACATTTTGGAAATGATCAGAATATCAAATGGCAACTTGAACCGAAAGTTCCAGAAAAGACTTACCTTCTGGAAGTCTTGGTCAAGTTCGGGTATCACTTCCTCTTCATCACTTTCAATCTTAATGATGTTCTTGGAGTCTTGATCTGCCATTGAGGAGAAAACAGAAGAGAAGGAAAGATAGCTATGGAAAATACTTAGCCGAGAAAAAGACTTGTGAAGTTTTAGGGCTAAGAGGCTTCGGTATTTATAACCCCCAAGGGTGAAGGTTCTCGAATGCCTCGAGTGCTTAAAACATATTTACGGTTTTATCTCTGGTTAAAAGACAATGCAGCGGCGCTATCATTACCTGTCAAAAACAACCCAGAGCCCGTCTCTAGAAATAAACCGTCACACTTAGTGCGCCACTAAGTGGAGAAGTTGAAGCGCCGGGTCACTTATCCGATGTGAGATTAAAATTTGAAGTAAATATGTCTCTTCATTTTCTTCAAATTTGGGGGCTAGCTGAAGAGGATTGTTACCCGAGCTAGTTCGGAGTAATGCACATCTGGTTCAAGACAGATTCGAACCAGACAGGTGCCCGGAGGTCCGTTGCTATGATCTCAGACGACCTGAGAAGCATCGACACATGGTCTCAGGCTTTGCGCGATCATGAGATCGCAGACATTGTACAGTCAGAAGGCCGTAGGCAGTGCGCGGTCAGGAGGCCGTAGAACAGGCGCGGTCAGGAGGTCGCAGACTGAGCGCGGTCAGAAGGTCATTGACTACTCTCGACCAGGATGACTCGGGATTGCTTAAGCTCTACAACAGGCATATCCCGAGAATCACGAAGATCCTTCCACGTATGAAGACAACTGCGAGGAGGTTAATATGTGCGGTTATCCCTTAGTTGCATGTGTTAAGCCTGCGTGGAAGTTAAGTGCGGTTGTCAAAACTGCACCAACCAACCATTCATTGCTGTTGTGCATTGGCGCCCTTTCGACCAGTATAAAAGGGTGAGCAAATGTACAAGACGAGGATGAGTCCTAACAGATCCGAGACAGATCGACAACAACGAGCTTCCATAAGTTAGTTTAGTCGTTTAGACAATCACACGGAAGAGATCTTCGCCTGTGATGATCTTTTCCCCAATTTTGTAATCTTTTTTCCATACATACTGAAATCACAACATGACGTAGGGCTATTACTCCCACCATCGATTGCCCGAACCTGTATAAATATATTTGTGCCCCAACCGACATTGCTCATCATCCCTTTCCGGAGGGACACCCTGAAAGGCCTCATAACTCACAAATTCTGCATAAGTTCGACTAAGGACCCGAGTCCGAATCATCGACATGTCCAATGCGACACTGCCCAATATGAGTATGTATCGTAACTCAGTATTGGAGAATGAAGAGATCAAGAGACAACTTGGTGAGTTGCTGAACGATGGTGTCATTCAACCAAGTAGTTCACCTTGTGGATCTCCTGTGGTGTTAGTGCCAAAGAAAGATGGTACTTGGCGTATGTGCATTGACTACTGAGCACTGAACAAGATCACCATCAAGAACCGGTACCCCCTTCCTCATATTGATGACTTGCTAGACCAATTAAAGCATGTTGTTGTCTTCTCTAAATTAGATCATAAGTCAGGATATCATCAAGTCAGCAGCCGAGAGGAAGATATGTGGAAGACCGCGTTCAAAATACGACAAGGTTTGTTCGAATGGCTGGTCATGCCATTTGGTCTCTACAACGCCCCAACAACTTTCATGCGTCTTATGAATGACGTATTGAGACAGTTCATCGACGACTTTGTGATCGTTTACCTCGACGACATACTAGTTTATAGTCGTTCTTGCAATGAGCACCTCATTCATGTCGAAAAGCTGTTTGAACAGCTACAGCAACATCGACTTCGCCTCAACCGTAAGAAGTGCGAGTTCGGCCAACAAACTCTACTTTACCTAGGATTCATGGTCGGCAACGATATGTTGCAAATCGACCCGGATAAGGTAAAAGTGATTCGCGAGTGGCTGCGACCGCGAACAGTTACGGACGTGTGCAGTTTTTTGGGAGCATGCCAACATCTTCAGAAGTTTATTTGACACTTCTCGATTGTGGCTTCTCCGTTGCATTCATTAATCAGGATTGATCAAAAGTTCAACAAGATAGGGGAACATGAGGAGACATTTCTCTTGCTGAAGAGGAAGATCAGCGAGGCGTCTGTGTTAGCTTTGCTGAATCTACAAAAACCATTCGAGCTTGAAACGGATGCCTCAGGTTATGCGATGGGCGCAGTACTCATGCAAGAAGGTCGACCAGTGGCATATCACTCCGAGTTAGTGCAGGAAGCTCAGAAGAACTACCCGACGTACGATAAGGAGTTGTGCACACTGCATCAGGCCGCGAAACATTAGCGGTGTTACCTCTTGGGTAAAGAGACTGTTGTCCACACCGACCACCAACCGTTGCAATATTTGCAAACTCAGTCCAAGCTATAGCAAGCTCGGCACATGAAGTGGATGTCGTATCTGCAACAGTTTAATCTGGTGATTAAGTACAAGAAGGGGGTATACAACAAATTGGCGGACATGTTGTCTTGACCACCGGTTACGACCCTCTGCTTATCAGCATTCATGCAGATCGAGCCCTCATGTCATGATGATTATGCCACAATGTACAATGAAGACCCTGATTTTCAAACAACACTGATTGAGCTCGAAATAGGGAAACCTACGGAGTACGTTCGCCGAGAAGTAGTCTTGTACAAGGGCAATTTACTTTGCATACCTCGTGGAGCACCTTGAATTCAGTGGTTGTGAGAAGTGCACACATCGAAGGTAGCTGGTCACTTTGGGGTTACAAAGACGTTGCAAAATCTTCACCGACATGTGTTCTGGCCGCGTATGCAGCAAGATGTGGCTAGTTTTGTTCGAGGCTGTGGTCTCTGCAGCATCTCGAAACTATCAAACTGAAAATTAGGTTTGTACACTCCTGTGCCAGTTCCATCGCGGCCAAGGGAGAGCATATCCATGGATTTCTTGGGAGGATTGCCTAAGACCCGACGTGGGAACGACTATCTATTTGTGGTCATTGATCAGTTCTCCAATATGATTATTCTTATACCTTGTCGAAAGACCATCACGGGAGAAGAAGAAGCTCTGGTATTCTTTCAACACGTTTCGACACACTTCGGACTATCGACTTCTATTGTGTCTGATCATGATACCCGGTTCTAAAGTCACTTTTGGTGATCGCTCTAGACGATGATGGACAAAGCTAAAGAGGAGTACTGCCTTTAGTCTGCAAACTGATGGTCAAACCGAGGTGGTAAATTGCACAGTTGTTCATCTCTTGAGAGGCTATAACTCGAAACACCCGAAGACCTGGGATGAAAGCATACTGTACCAGCAGTTTGCTTTTAATCGAGCAGTGCATGGTTCAACTGGAAAATTGCTGTTTGAGGTCTGTTTGGGATTTGTACCACAGGGTCCATTCGACATGGAGTTTGTGATCCATACCTCAGCACAGAACAACTAGGAAGCATTTGACCAGGATCGAGCAAAAAAGTTTCTGGAAGGTATTCAACAGCTCCATCGTGAGGTCAACTCAAGTATAAGGCGTGACATGATCGGCACCGAGTTGATGCTCAATTCGAAGAAGGTGATATGTTATGGTTACATCTGAGTAAGGAGAGACTTAAAGGTGAAGGTAAGAAACTCAAACCCATTCGTTATGGTCCTTTTCGGATTTTGCGGAAAGTGGGTAATAATGCTTGTCAGCTAGAGTTACCTCCATGATCCGGGAGGATCTTCAAGTCGTGATCGCATACGGCTTCGCGACCTTAACCGTATTCGGAAAGATTTCGCGACCATGGATTGCTTCCCTGTTCGGAATTGTAATCCAATCCGAATATGTCGCGCCCCGAAACTGGGACTACGACTACTCCCATGGAGACCTAGCTTGCTGTAGCTAGTCCCATATATGCATACCTTTGACTTCCCAGGATAAGTCAAACACAGGAGTATATTCACATTGCAGCAAAAAAACTTACAAAATATTTAAGCAGTGTGGCCTGCTGGCTTTAATATTACATAAAGATATTACAATACCTCTGAGACATTCAAGGTTTAGTTAAAGCAAAATAAAAACTTCTACACAGCGGATGATGGGTGTCCCTTCCACAGTAAGAAGTTGATGGCAGAACAACACATCAGGGATCTGGCAGAACTGGCTCTCCTTCATCTTGTTCCAAGAAGTTCTCCACACCTTCTTCTTGATCATGGTACGCTCCATCTACTAGGTTGTAAGTTGCAAGGGTGAGTACTTACGTACTCAGCAAGTCATAGGTAAGAGTAGATACATATAATAGTGTTGTTATGAACCTAGACTAGTCAAGAATTATGGATGTTTGTAAAATAATCTTTTCTTTCAAGTCTCATCTCATGGCAGCACTTTTCATAATATAGCATCGCTATTTATGTTCACTAAATTATAGCACTACCGCGACACGTCGACACACGACAGCCCACGGCAGCACCCCTTATCATGACAACACATGTTATTTGGGTAATCTTGACTTATCAAATTTTATTTAGAAAACATACTTGTGTCACACCTCGTGGATTTAATCCATCGCAGTAGACTCCTATAAACCCGGGAGCTCGGAGTATTCGAATATGTTTTTAACTCTGCAGAGAGGTACCAATTTACCCGCAAGATATTCCACTTTCATGCACTTCCTATAAAAATGATTGGACCCCTGGCTCACTTCACACTGTGAGTGGCAAGGTGGAGATAACAAGAACTTTTGTTATGTCTCACTCGCAATTCACCCCTGACCCTGTGGAATTCTCGCGAACCACAGTTGTGGCAGGCTAAACCCCCACCCCAAAGCCTCTTCCCATTACTGGGTCAGCGTGCATGATCACATTCAGTGATATGTGTAGGAGCCGCACTCCGTGAAATTCGTGCATCACTTTCCATCTCATGCAGGGGTTTCATGTGCGATCCACATAAGTACTTTTTTAGGCCTGTCCCATACCAGTCTTGCGGTTAGCACGTTTTTTCATGCCACTAGACGCACAACACAAGGTTCTAGTCCTTATATGCCAATGACCAGATCATACCAGACACCATGCACCTACAGTGCCTGCACATCTAGTGCAGCCAAGCACATCCAGTGCTAGTACCACCATTCCATACCAAAATCCTGGTCACGGCTAAGGGTTGTATTTCATGACTATATATAAGTACATTTATAATAGTTCATGGCTCACTATTTGATCAATTAACATTTCACAGGCATCCAGCCTAGTACTGCCAATTCACAATTCATCCATTCTCACATGCAATACTATTTATATTCAAGGTCATATCATAGCAATTTATGAAATATAGGTTCAAGATGATCAAGACTATGACTTGCCTTCCGCGTCGTAAGAAACAGCAGTTGATGTCGGGTCAGCAGTGAAGTCCTCGAACTCTGGCTTCGACTCTGAGCAAAGATCAAACAAGCAACAAAGAATCACAACCTTTTCAATATATTATTATACTACATGCAATAATGCAAAGATGAAATGTCTCGATGATTATGGAATAATTGGATTTAGAAGCTGATTAGGGCTAACCCATAGAATTAGGGCTGAAGATGGGTGCTAGGGACCTTTAGGGTTTCAGGGTAAGGAAATGACACTATGTCCGCAGCTGGTTTGCCCAAAATCAACGAATGTCTTCAGGTCAACATTCGGTTCAAGGTGTTGACAAAGGATCAATGGCTGATAGAGAGCTCAACTCAAGTTGTTATAGAAGAAGAAAATGTAGATCACAACCTTAGGAGTCTAAGGGACAAAGTCATGCTTAAAATGAACATCTGGAAGGAAGTGAAAAGGGCTAATGCCACTGGCTGGCATAGACTGGCATTGGACTGACATGGACAGAAACTAGGGCTTGCCATAACTTTTGATCTAGGGCTCCAATTGATGCATCACTTTGTCTGGGAGGTAGGTTTTGATAACAGGAATAATTTACTCAACAGTATCTAGGGCAAGAGATGGGTGGAAAGTGGTGAAAACTAGCGAAGAACACGGCGGCTGAAGTTTCAAATCTTGGCACCGGACAGAGATTAGGGCATAGTCATAACTTCTGATTTAGACCGAATTGGACGTCGAGCTAGTGGACAAAATTGTTCAGCAGATTGAGGCGCATCTAGTGGACAAGGTTGCTGGAGTTGGAATGGCCGAGGACAGATTTTCGGGGGCATGTGCCGGAGAAGATGAGATTGGATTTGGGGTTTTTCATTATACACGATTTGAACTCAATTCCTTGCTCGGGGAGTAAGAGGGATGCATATGGAAGCTGTTGGCACGATCAATTTGGTCGGAACATCACCGGAGAAGTCTGGCGACGAGCGCCGGCGACTGGTGAAACTCAAACTTGGAGGTAGCTTCAATTCATGCATAATTTTGAAATCTGAATTCACTGGCTTGCTAAAGATAGCTCACTAATCATTTTACTCTATTGGATCGAAGGCAAATTCGGATTGAATCGAGTTACAAAGCTGGAACAGGGGTTCTGGTAATTTCGGCGATCACCGGCGATGTGGTGCATATGAACTTAATTCAAAGCTACAGCATGATAAGGGAGATGGGAGAACCTTATTGGTGCTATTAATTTGGATGAAGAGGCTGCGGTTGAAGCTGTCACCGTGAGCCTCCTTCTGTGCTCACCGGAGAAGACGACAGCAGCGAAGAAAATTTCGTTTAATTGCTGACAAGCTCTGGAGAGCAGTACTGGTGATAAGGGAGCTGCTAGGGACTGCTATTTAAGGGCAGGGTAAAGTGAAGCAAAGCTCACTACTTGCTTGCACCAGTGGAGACTTCGGGTTGAAGCAACGACGAGCAACGAAGCTTCTCTCTGGCATGCAAGCTACTGTTGTGCTGGACAAAGACTGCCACGGCGATGACTGAGGTGCAAACACGTGTGTGTGTGCAAAGACAGCTGTGAATGAGCACTGGCGAGCGTGGCATTGATCGGCGGCAACAGGCACGGTCACACGGCGCACTGGTCGCCGTGGTAACAGCGTTGATCGCAGCTATGCAATGCAAGCTGTGGTCGCGGTTGCAAATGGTTGCTCTGGTCGTGAACTGCTGCTGTTGATTTGGTCGCAGGAGATTGCTCCGGTCGTGAACAGTGGCTCTGGTCGAACCAGGGACCTGATTGCAAGATTCTTTGTTTGCAACTTAGACTGATTTGTAATTTCTGATTTAGAGATAGATAATTTGCAATCTGATTTCATTGATGTGTATAAACTTATACCTTATACTCATCCAGCTAGAGATTTGGTAAAATCTCGCATGATTTGATGGTTTTCTATATAAACCGAAAATAGGGTACTTTAGGGTAAATTAAGATCTGAGTTTCAATTGATTTCGAACTCTGGCCTCTAAGATGAGATTTTTGAAATCTGGACAGAAGGGAAAATTGTATCAAATAGCATTTGGAAGAGATTTGCTGAAGAAATTCTGAATTTGGAGTTAATCTAAAGATTTCAGCCTTTTTGGATTTCCAGATGTCAGAAAAGGACTAATTTGTGATATAATTTGGACTGATATGTGCAAAAGGCTTAGATGATGAAATCTGGCTGCCAACTTTCTGGATTAAGGTATTGGCATACCCATGATCATAATCCAAGAATAATCTGGTCTGGATTAGGTCAAGATTTGACTAATCTGAGTTCAGAGTATTTAGGGTAATTAGAATATTAAGTAGTGTTGGGGGAAAATACTAGCAAACATCTGAAACGTCACCCCGGGAGTCCCTTCTCCAGGCCGGGGAAGACCTCTCCCGGAGCCCCTCCTCCGGGCTCGGGAGAGACTTCCCCCGGCGCACCTCCTCCGGGCTAGGGAGAGCCCCTCTCCCGGAGTCCACCTTCTCCGAGCTAGGGAGAGCCCCTCTCCCGGAGTCCCCCTTCTCCGGGCCGGGGAAGACCTCTCCCGGAGCCCCTCCTCGGGGCTCGGGAGAGACTTCCCCCGGCGCACCTGCTACGGGCTAGGGCGAGCCCCTCTCCCGGAGTCCCCCTTCTCCTGGCCGGGGAAGACCTCTCCCGGAGCCCCTCCTCCAGGCTCGGGAGAGACTTCCCCCGGTGCACCTCCTCAGGGCTAGCGAGAGCCCCTCTCCCAGAGCCCCTTCTCTGGGCCGGGGAAGACCTCTCCCGGAGCCCCTCCTCTGGGCTCGGGAGAGACTTCCCCCAGCGCATCTCCTCCGGGCTAGGGAGAGCCCCTCTCCCGAAGTGCCCCTTCTCCGGGCCGGGGAAGACCGCTCCCGGAGCCCCTCCTCCGGGCTCGGGAGAGACTTCCCCCGGCGCACCTTCTCCGGACCAGGGAAGGCCTCTCCCGGAGCCCCTTCTCCGGGTTCGGGAGAGGTTTCCCCCGGTGCTCCCCTAATGGGCACCGATCTCGAGGGCCGCCACGTGTCAGAAATCAGTGCCCTGGACCTCGCCAAAAGACTGTCCTACCCTCGATCCTACGGTGGCAACAGGGGTAGTCTAATAATTTGCGTCTTTTAGGGTCTATATATACCCTTGTAACCCCCTTTTGTAACCTAAGACTTTCATTTGCATCCAATACAAAAAACTAATAGGCGTGCTCTGGAACTCTCTCTCTCCGGGAGAGATCCCCCTAGCCGACACGTGTCGGGAGCACGTCGACAAGACTAGGGCCTCCACTGAGGCCTCAACCTGAATAAAACCTTGTGTCAATCTCTGAGATTGTCCAACGCGGGGTGACCCGTCACGCGGCCAGCACGCGTTGAGGAACACGTGTTGCACATGTCATCAAATCTGTCGAGGTATTTTTTTTTATACCACGCCAGTTGGCGCCGTCCGTGGGGACTCGTGACGAATAGTCATGGCTCCAAGAAGGATGAGGCACTTAACGTCCATCCCTAACGATGCCGGCCCTAGCAACCCTGCACAGCCGGTGCAAGGGGCTGTCGTCACTACACCTCCTCTCGGGGACACTCAGGGGGAGGCAACACTTATTCCCCCCGTCATCCTTGGCGGGGGAACGACTCCCGCGAGCTTGACTGAAGGTCCCGGCTCGGGGGGACCACGCGCCTCCCAGGCTATACCTTCATCTGCGGGTGACCCGCTACTCGGGGCGCTGGTGGAGGGCCAGCTTCGTGCACAACATACTCTTGAGGAGTTGCTGCGGGCTATAGCGCGGCCTCCGGCCCCCGCGTACCCACACCGGTTCCAGTTCAGAGGAGTGGCACCTCCGTTCATGATGGGACACCCAGGAGCCTTCTTCGCTCCGGGGGTTTTCCCCTTCCCGGGGAGCACTCCCACCTCCGGAGGACCTTCGCTCCCGGGGGGTCTGCCCGTCTCCGGGGGCTACCCTTTCCCGGGAGGTGTTCCCACCTCCAGGGGACCCTCACTCCCGGGGGGTCTGCCCGTCTCCGGGGGCTACCCTTTCCAGGGAGGTGTTCCCATCTTCGGGGGACCTTCGCTCCCGGTGGGTCTGCCCGTCTACGGGGGCTACCCTTTCCCTAGAGGTGTTCCCACCTCCGGGGGACCTTCACTCCCGGGGGGTCTGCCCGTCTCCGGGGGCTACCCTCTCCAGGGAGGTGTTCCCATCTCCGGGGGACCTTCGCTCCCGGTGGGTCTGCCCGTCTCCGGGGGCTACCCTTTCCCGGGAGGCGTTCCCACCTCCGAAGGACTTCCTCTCCCGGGGGGTACGCCCGTCTCCGGGGGCTGCCCTTTCCCGGGAGGTGTTCCCACCTCCGGAGGACCTTCGCTCCCAGGGGGTCTGCCCATCACCTAGGGCTACCCTTTCCCAGGAAGTGTTCCCACTCCCGGTGGACACCCTCTCCCGGGAGGAGCTCCCTCCTCTAGTGGACCTCCCCCAGGGGGTGCTCCCGCCCCTGGAGGGCTTCCGTTCCCCGGGAGTCCGCCTGTCCCGGAGTCCTTTGCCCCGGAAGGGATTCCCCTCCCTGGGACTGCGCCTATCCCGAGAGGTATCTCCGGGGTGATTCCTACATTACAGGTCATTCCCCCGTTGGGAAGTCTTCCCACGCCACGGGCCGTTTCCATAGCCAGAACCCTTCCGGCCGGCGATTCCTCTCCCGCGCCGGTAACGGGCATACATCCGCCTCCTCCCCCGGGTCCCCCTCCTCGGGCTCCCCCAGTGAACCAATCGCGGTTCACTCGGGAGGAGGTGGAGCGCATGCGCGCGGCAAGGTCCGAAGGCGCCCCGTCCCGACACGGCCGGGAATCACTCGCGCGTAGGCGCGGTTCTCTTGTCCCAACGGACAAGGGCAAGAGACCAATGCAAGAGGCCTCCGTCACTTCCGGAGGTCCCCCCGAGGTACAAGAGGTGAGCTCCACCAACCCCAAAGAGCGAAGACGATACCGGAAGGCAGGCGGTCCGTTGGGACCCCTTTCTGATTCGGACAATGAACGCGCTTCCCCTGTGAAGGGGGATATCGATGCAGGCTCCCCAAAGGAAGTGGAAGGGGCCAACCAACCCCTTTGCCGCTGCCTCAGGCGTGTTCGGTGGCCGAGGCCATATCGGTCGCCCCATATTGAGCACTACAATGGGGAGGCCGACCCCTACGAGTTCGTGCAGGTGTACTCCACGGCCATCTCGGCGGTTGGGGGGGACGAAAGCGTCCAATCCAACGTTTTCCCCCTCTATCTCTCGGGAATAGCTCGGTCGTGGTTCTATAACCTCAAGAGCGGGTCTATCAAGTCCTTCGCGCAGCTGAAGAGCGAATTTTGCGCGAATTTTCAGGGGAATTACATCCGTCCCCTAGATTCGTCGCAATTATACACCGTTCGCCAACGGTCGGGGGAGACGATACGAAGTTTCTTCGAATGCTTCGCCCAGATAAAGAGCAAGGTGGCTCACGTCCCCGACTCGACGGTGATTGAAGCGTGCAAGAGTGGCATTCTCCCGGGAGAGCTCCACCGAAGACTCTCCCAGAGTTGCCCATCCTCCGCCGACGAGCTCTTCAACGTACTTGAGAAGTACGCGAGAGCCGAAGCGGACGATCTCTGGAAGAAGCATCAGGGGATCTCCGGCCCCGGGGAGAGGGACTCCAAGGACGCCTCCAACAAACGTCCCCGGAGGGGGCCCCGCAGCGAGCCAAGGCCTCGGGACACTTTCGTCCTCGAAGGCGGAGGCGGCTCTCGGGAGCCCAACCGGGGACAGCGCCCCTTTTTCAAGCCCAAAGGCGGTGGAGGAAGCCAATCCTCCCGTTCGCGAGAGACCCCCAAGCCAGGGGGCAAGGAGCCTGGAGCCACTTTGTGGTGCGCTTTCCACAAATCCAACTCCCATGCAACCCGAGAATGCCACGCGCTCCTCCAACATTTTGCGACATTTCTCGAGCAGCATGGGCCGGGGGGAGGAGGCCCTACCTCCTTACCCCTTCCATCGCCGGCCTTGGCGGCACTCCCCGCTCCCCTAGGGGGACGTCAGAAGCAAGGTCGGGAAAAGGATTCGAGCGACGAGCTCCCATTCCAAACCTCCCAGAGGCACATCAATATCATTGTGGGGGGATCTGCTTCCGGGCGAGATTCCAAATGCCAGCGCAAAGAGTATGCGCGAGAAGTGAAGGTGATAGGGGCCGTTAACACGTCCCGGCCATCAAAATGGTCGGACGTCCCGTTGACATTCACCGTCAAAGACGCGTGTGGGGTGCGCTTCCCCCACAACGACGCGCTTATCGTCTCCGCCACCGTGTTCAACTGTCGCCTCGCCCGAATCCTGGTGGACGGCGGGAGTGCCGCGGACGTCCTCTATCTAAAGGCGTTCAAAGAAATGCAGGTGGACGAGAAGCTCCTGCAACCCGCGGCGGGGCCTCTACAAGGATTCGTCCCGGGGAAGAGTATACATCCCGTGGGGAAGGTCGACCTCCCGATAACATTCGGCGCCCCAGATAATTACCGGACTGAAATGGTTCGGTTTGATGTGGTGGATCTCCCCTCCTCCTACAACACCATAATGGGGAGAACCATCATCAACCGCTTAGGAGCAGCGGTCCACCACAACTATCTTTGCATGAAGATCCCCGGGCCGAGCGGGGCGATCTCCGTGCATGGTGACCAAGGTGTGGCTCGCTCCCTCTACAAGCGCGCCTCTGCGGTGATCGGGGATGTTAACCTGGTCAGGGCCCCGGGGGGAGGGAGCTCCTCCCTGACCCCAAACGTGCCAATTACGCTCCCCGGGAAGTTCCTTCCCAAGCCTCGCCCTGAGGGAGACCTCTGGGAAATCTCTCTCTTTCAAGACGAGGGGAAGACCATCAAGATCCGGGTTGATCTCCCCTAGGAACAGGCGACGCGACTCACCGACTTTCTTCGCGAAAACGCGGATGTCTTCGCATGGAAGCCCGCGGATATGGGGGGTGTGCCCAGGGATGTTATCGAGCACAAGCTCGCAGTAATGCCCGGTCGCCCCCCGGTAAAGCAGAAGATGAGAAAGCTCTCCCTCGAGAGGCAGGAGGCCATCAAGGTGGAGATCGCTAAACTCCGGGAGGCGGGGTTCGTTCGGGAGGTCCTACACCCCGAGTGGCTAGCGAACCCCGTCCTCGTAAAGAAGGCGAGCGGCAAGTGGAGAATGTGCGTCGACTTCGCCGACCTCAACAAAGCCTGCCCCAAAGATGATTTCCCGCTCTCGCGGATCGACCAACTGGTGGATTCCACCGCGGGTGCGAGCTGATGAGTTTCTTGGACGCCTATTCGGGCTATCATCAAGTCCGAATGGCGGAGGAGGACGAGGAAAAGACGAGTTTTATAACTCCCCTCGGCACCTTCTGTTATGTCCACATGCCTTTCGGGTTGAAAAACGCCGGGGCAACTTTCCAGCGCCTGATGAGCTTGGTCCTGAGGGATCAAATCGGCCGCAACGTGGAAGTGTATGTTGACGATGCAGTCGTCAAGAGCGCGCGCTCGGCCGCCCATATCGAAGACTTGGGAGAAACCTTCCGCAATCTCCGTAAGTACGGGTTAAGGCTTAACCCAGAAAAATGCGCATTCGGCGTTCGCGGAGGAAAACTCCTTGGCTTCCTTGTGTCCCAAAGGGGCATCGAAGCCAATCCCGAAAAAATTCGGTCCCTCCTCGACATGCCTCCACCGCGTTCTGTCAAGGATGTACAACGACTTACCGGCCACTTGGCCGCGTTAAGTCGCTTCGTCTCGCGCTCGGGAGAGCGCGGTCTCCAATTTTTCATGATCCTCCGCAGCCTTGAGGGGTTCCATTGGACCCCCGAGGCATAGGCTGCGTTCGAGGACCTAAAGAAATATCTCACGAGCCCTCCAATGCTCGTGAGGCCGCGTCAGGGGGAGCCCCTGCTCCTCTACCTCGCGGCCACTCCGGTTGCCGTCAGCGCAGTTCTCGTCAAAGAAGAAGAGGGGCATCAACACCCCGTTTACTATGTGAGCGAGGCTCTCCAAGGTGCTAAAACGAGATACACAAAAATGGAGAAAGTTTGTTACGCCCTCCTAATGGCCTCGAGGAAGCTCCGCCACTACTTCCTAGGCCACCCCATCACGGTGCCTTCCTCTCTCCCTTTGGGAGAGGTGCTTCGGAACAAGGAAGCCACCGGATGGATAGGGAAATGGGGCGCCGAGTTAGCCCCCTTCTCGCTGTCCCTAACCGGACGAACCGCGATCAAATCGTAGGTCCTTGCTGACTTTGTGGCCGAGTGGGCTCCGGTCCCTGGGCTGGAAGAAGAAGCGCGTGCCGCCCCACCGCGCGACGACCACTGGACCCTCTTCTTTGACGGCTCCCTATGCCTGGCAGGAGCCGGCGCGGGAGTAGTCCTTCAAAGCCCCGAGGGAAGAACCATCGAATATGCGGCCAGGCTCGAATTCCCCGCGACAAACAACGTCGCGGAATATGAGGCCCTTCTCTTAGGGCTTCGCCTCGCCCGTTCTTTGGGTATCCGACACCTCGTTGTCAAGGGGGACTCTCAACTCGTGGTATGCCAAATGGACAAGTCCTACTTGTGCCATGACCTGAATTTGAGCCTCTACCTCAACGAGGTCCAGAAGATGGAAAACTACTTCGAAGGCCTCGAGGCGCGTCGTATCCCGCGTAGGGACAATGATCGCGCCGACACCCTCGCTTGGGCAGCGAGTGCCCGAGGGCCTCCCCCCGAAGGGTCCTTCTTGGAGGTCATCTCGAAACCTTCCACGATGGCTCCCAACCCGGACTCTGACTCCTGTGATCCCGATGTCACGGAAATCATCCGGGCCACACCATGGATGGCCCCCCTTATCTCTTGCATCAAGGGAGAGGGGGAGGCCTCCGACGAAGCCGAAGCCAAGCGCATTCGCGCTAAGGCGCGAGCGTATGTGCTGGTAGAACGGACATTGTACAAGCGAGGGGCCTCTGCGCTGCTTCGCTGCCTCCCGCGGGAGGAGAGAGTTCAGCTCCTTGAAGATATTCACCTCAGATGTTGTGGTTCTCACCTCGGCCCCCGGGCCGTCGCGTCAAAAGCCATCCGCCAGGGTTTCTACTGGCCAACAGTCGCCTGTGACGCGAGAGACCTCGTCTCTGCATGCGGGGCTTGCCAAAAAATGGCAAAGGGCTCCAACCTACCCTCCGCAACTCTGCAGTCAATCCCCATCACATGGCCCTTCGTGCGGTGGGGAATGGACCTCTTGGGCCCGTTCCCCCCGGCGTCGGGGGGATACAAGCACGCGGTTGTGGCCGTGGACTACTTCTCCAAGTGGGTGGAGGCCGAGCCCCTCGGCACCATTACCTCTCGTGCGGTGCAAATGTTCTTTTGGAAGAATATAGTGTGCCGATTTGGGGTCCCCCGCGAGGTTACCGTGGATAACGAAACCCAGTTCGACTCAGCGATCTTTCGCGAGTTCTGCCAGAACTTGGGTACGACCCTCCACTTTGCCTTGGTGGCTCACCCCAAGAGCAATGGGGCGGTCGAGCGCGTCAATGGGGTAATCCTCCAGGGACTCCGTCGCCGCCTGGAGCAAAGCGCCTCCAGGCGTGGGGCATGGGCAGACGAGCTCCCGAGCATCCTCTGCTCCATGCGAACGACCCCAAGCCGAGCAACAGGGCGTGCCCCCTTCTCCCTCGTGTACGGGGCGGAGGCAGTGCTACCCTCGGAAATCAATTTCCGATCGCTGCGAGTCGAACTCCTCGAGGGAGTCTCGGCAGCCGCGTTTCAAGCCAACGAAGACAACCAGAGGCTGGAGGTGGACCTCGTCGAAGAAGAGCGGGATAGAGCCCTCCTCCGCAACGCCATTTATGAACGCGAGATGGCACGCGCCTACCACAAGCGTGTTCGGGGGAGGGCCTTCCGTTTGGGAGACCTTGTCCTCAAACGCGTCACCGACCCTCAAGCCCAAGGGAAGCTCAGCCCAAAGTGGGAAGGGCCATACAGGATCTCCACGATCCTTGGCTCGGGGGCTTACAAGCTCTCTACTCTCGAAGACCAAGAGCTGAAGCACACATGGAATGCGGACCTGCTCCGCAGATTTTACACTTAGTCTCCGAGCCTCCGCCCTTGCCCTTTTTGGGCTCCACAAGGGGAAGGCGCAGTGAGTTGTAACAATTGCCTCAAAGGCCTTTTGTTTTAATCAATGCGAATGGTTTTTTCTCCATATGTGGTTTTGTGCAAACTTCTTTAACCGCCCCTGAGGCAACACCCTCGTCACGAGGATGCCCTCCCCATGAGGATGCCCCCTGAGGATGCCCTCATTGCGTGGAGGCTACAGGCTCTAGCTCAGCCTTAAGTCCCGACGGCGGGAGCCCCGTTCCCCCTTGGGCGGCTTACAATATCCCCTCGTGGACTGAGGGCGTAAGCGGCAACCTGGTTCCCAAGGAATCGAGGTAACGAGTCACTTTGGGAGACTAGTCCCCCCCCCCCATACACTCTAGAGCTTTTTATGCTCTTCCTCCTCCGGGAGCGATCTAGGTCGCACGACCGATAGATCTTTTATCCTCACACTCGCTTGCACGAGGATAACCCCTTGTGGGTGCCACCCCTCATAGGAACGGCCAGGATTCTTTCTTATGATTTCAGCGCGGGCCGCCTGTCTAGGTCGCCCCCCGCTGCAGGGGGAGGGGATAAAGTACCCAGCTAATTCCGCTCGGGAGACAGCTAGAATTCTCACGAAGTAAGTCATACCTCCTTCGGGGGTAGAGCCTTGCTCCCCCGGATTTCCTTTCCCGGAGTAGGTCACCTCTTCCGGGGACGGTGCTCCGCTCCCCCGGACCTTTGTCCTCTGGAGTAGGAGCAACCTCCCCCGGAAGTGGAGCCTCGCTCCTCCGGACTTCGTTCCCCGGAGGTCTCGGTCCTCCGGACCCTTGTTCCCCGGGTATGTCACCTCCGGAGACGGTGCCCCGCTCCCCCAGATTTTCTTCCCCGGAGTAGGTCACTTCCTCCGGAGACGGTGCTCCGCTCCCCCGGACCTTTGTCCTCCGAAGTAGGAGCAACCTCCCTTGGAGGTGGAGCCTCGCTCCTCCGGACTTCGTTCCCCAGAGGTCTCGCTCCTCCGGACCTTTGTTCCGCGGAGTAGGTCACCTCCGGAGACGGTGCCCCGTTCCCCTAGATTTCCCTCGCCGGAGCAGGTCACCTCCTCCGGAGACGATGCTCCGCTCCCCCGGACCTTTGTCCTCCGGAGTAGGGGCAACCTCCCCCGGATGTGGAGCCTCGCTCCTCCGGACTTCGTTCCCCGGAGGTCTCGCTCCTCCGGACCCTTGTTCCCCGGGTATGTCACCTCCGGAGACTGTGCCCCGCTCCCCTGGATTTTCTTCCCCGGAGTAGGTCACTTCCTCCGGAGACGGTGCTCCGCTCCCCCAGACCTTTGTCCTCCGGAGTAGGAGCAACCTCCCCCGGAGGTGGAGCCTCGCTCCTCCGGACCTTTGTTCCGCGGAGTAGGTCACCTCCAGAGACGGTGCCCCGTTCCCCCGAATTTCCCTCGCCGGAGCAGGTCACCTCCTCCAGAGACGGTGCTCCGCTACCCCGAACCTTTGTCCTCTGGAGGTGGAGCCTCGCTCCCTCTCCAGAGGAACCTCGCTCCCCCGGAGCTCATTCCCCAAGTGCTCTTCCGGTGGTCTGAAAACGCGAAATAAGCGAAAAGACGTGCCATCTTTTTTATTCCATGGAAAATAAGCCGGGAGACAGCCTCTCCCGGTAGGCTTACAAGGTACAACCGGGAGTTGAGCACTCCCGGAGGACATATGGGGGGCTACCTACGTCTAATACGGCGAACCAGCACCTCCTAGGCCCATCATCAAGTCCTCGCCATGTCCCGGTACAAGCTTCGAACTCGTCACCTCGCTGCGTTGAACATGTCCTCCGGGCAGTATTCATACACCTCGGGAGGTTCGATTTGCAAGGGAATTGCCTCCCATACTCCGGGGGAAGGTTTAGGCAACTCCGCTCGATGGTTGTCAAAATTCGCCAAGTGCCAATCGGGCAACCATCGAAGCAAGGCTTGTCCCCCCGGGGGACACAGGAGGCGAGACTCCCGGAGATGGGAGTGTTTTCCACGTCCTTCTCCGGGACCCCCGCCCCGGACACCTGACCATGACAAAATTTGACTTAGCAAAAATTTTCCATTTCATTGATAAATGATTTACATGTCCGGGGTTCCCCCTACGGAACTACCGGGAGCAAAAATCCTATGCACAAAAAAAAAAAGAATCCCCTAATCTACCCAGGGGGGACAGGAGGCTCATACTTGCCTGGCGTCGTCCCCCCCGGAGGAGGCGTCGCCCGCAACTTCCCCTTCGGCTGCTTGGGGACGCCTCGTTCGCGGGGGCTCGATCACTCGATTGTAGAGAGCCCCGCCAATTCCTCCAGCGCCGCCCGGCGGGGCTCGTAGAACTCCCAGAAGCTCCGGGGGACGAGGCGCCCGATGGCTTGGGCCCCGACCCCCTGATACTCCACCAAGCAAGCCGCAAGCGCGGTGGTGGTGGCTGCTAAGGCCCGGGCTCGGACATCCGCGGCCGCCGGGATCACCGCGATGTGCTGAGTGAGGAACCGGCGAGCCTCCGCCAAAGAAGTCAGCGGGTTGCGGGGATTCTCCTCTTCCCGGAACACGACCCCGAGCCCAATCAGCGTGGCCCGGAGTCTATTCCCCGCCGAGACGAGGGCTCGAGCTCCCGTGGACTCCATTTCTTGAAGTGCCCGGGAGTGAGCCAGCTCGGAGGACGCCAGCTGCTCCCGCACGCCCTGTAGCTCCCGGATGGCGGTGTCTCGGTGACCTCCGCGGGGGCCAACTCCGCCCGGACGCGCTCCAACTCCTGGGTGGTTGCGTCCCTCTCCCGGACGAACCTCTCCCGGGCTTGGACGGCCGCGTCCCTCCCCCAAACGGCAGCGTCGCGCTCCGCTTCCGCGGAGGCTAAAGCCGCCCTCATGTCCTCGTTCTGCCGGGCGAGGCGAGTCCGGAATGCGCGGGCTATGGCGGTAGTCTGAGAAAAGAAAGAAGGGGGTCAGTGAATGCAAGCGACAAAGTAAGAGGTCTAAGTTTTTACCTGCAGAGCCAGGGAGACGACCTCCCCGTAACGCTCGTTGATGCCTCCCTCCCGAACATGAGCCCGCACCTTAGGGGTAACGAGGCTCAAGGAGAGCTTGCGCGCCTCCTCCGAGGAAAAGAGGGATGCCCCTCTCGCCGAGGAACGGGGATCACCTCCCATCGGTAAGCCCCCGTCGCCAACCCCGCTCCCGGAGCATCGGAGAACGTCTCCCGGAGAGGGGGCGGGGGACATCCCGTCTCCCGCGCGAGGTGAGCGCTGTAACGTCCGGGGGGTTCCCCGCCCTGGGCGCGGCGTCGCCAAGGTGTCACCCCCGGCGGAGACGGGGTGATTCGCTCCCCAGGGAGGTGACGCCGGAGAAGACACGGCGCCGGGAGCGAATAACGCGTCCAAGCGCGCAAAGGCGCCGTTGCCCCGGAAGTATACCCCCGGGGGATCCTCTCGGAGGGCTTGCTCCAGGGAAGGAGAGGCGCCGTAGTCCCCGGAGGTGGACTCATCCTCCACGACCACGTGGTCGTACACGCCCGATGCCCCCAAGGCATCAAGTTGGGCGACCAACGTGGCCGTGTCCGTGGGGCTCTCCTCGCGCCCTTGCTCCGCTGGCTGCGATCCCCCCGGGGGAGTCACTCGTGCCGGGGGTACTCCCTCCCCCGGCGCCCGGGGTGCCACCATGGGAGAGTGGGCCGGCAATGCCCTCACTCCCCCCGGCGTCCAGGGCATCTCCGAGGTCGTCTTGACCAAGGGGGACCCCGCTTGCCCCGGAGTAGGCTTCATCCCTCCCGGGGCATTAGGTGCCCCCGTTGGCTTCCTCGCCGGCGCCGGTGATTGGGCGTGGGCTTGATTGGAGCTCTCGCCCGGAGCCTGCGCAGTCTTTGCGCGCTTCGCAGCCGGGAGCGCCCCCGTCTCCCGCCACCTATGGGAGCTAGGGGTCGGGAGAGGAACCCTCTCCGGGAAGGTCATCCCGAAGGCCTCGGCAACAATGTTCCGGGGAGGACCCTCCCCGATAACAGCCAGGCACTGGGAGTGCTCTTCTTCGTAGTATCTCCCGAGCATGTGCTCCGCCTTCTCCCGGGTGGACTGGTAGGACCTAACTGCAGAAGACAAATGATCAGCAACGTTTTCCTACGAAGTGTAAAATTCCTAGAATTAGGAACTTACGTCGGGACACTGGAAACCTCGGAGGTCGAAGCTCTGGGCCGAGTCCCGGACCCCTCCTACTCCGGCTGAAGGGGCTAAGCCGGAGGAGAAGCAACTCCTCGGCTAAGTCCCGCATACTCCTCCGGGAGCGAGCCTCCGTCATCTTCGCGACGGAGGTTAACTCCTCCATCATCAAGGCCGAAGAACCGGAGGGGCGACCGAGGCTCGCCGGCCTCGGGGAATAAATCATCTCTGGGTCGCCCGCCCGGAGATAGAACCATCTCCGGCTCCATCCCTCCCAGTGCTCTTGGGAGGCGGCCACCGGGTACTCTTCCGCCCGGGAAGAAGCGAATTTTAGCATGACGGAGCCGCAAGTGGACTTGGGCCAGTGCTTCACTAACGGGGAGCTCTTCGCTGCCACCCGGTAGAAGTACTGGAAGAGGCGGAGGGTCCCCTCCACTCTAGCGGCAGTCTCGCACAACCACAAAAACAACCCCATTCTCACGAGAACATTGGGTGTCAAGTGGTTGAGGGCTATCCCGTGCTCCCGGAGAAAGTCTCGGAGAAGAGGGTGGATCGGGAGCCTCAGGCCTGCCTGGATGAAGGCCATGAAGGCCACCACCTCTCCGTCCCGGGGGCTTGGGGTCGTCTCCCCCGCAGCCGGGACACGAATGTCCCCCTCCGCAAATATCCTCCGGGAGACGAGGGTGTCCCGGTCCCCTGCGGAGAACTCGGTCGTCCCGAGGTAGTCTGAGGTTCGGGAGAGGTTTCCCCCGGCGCTCCCGTAATGGGCACCGATCTCGAGGGCCACCACGTGTCAGAAATCGGTGCCCTGGACCTCGCCAAAAGACTGTCCTGCCCTCGATCCTATGGTGGCAGCAGGGGTAGTATAGTAATTTGCGTCTTTTAGGGTCTATATATACCCTTGTAACCCCCTTTTGTAACCTAAGACTTTCATTTGCATCCAATACAAAAAACTAATGGGCGTGCTCTGGAACTCTCTCTCTCCGGGAGAGATCCCCCTAGCCGACACGTGTCGGGAGCACGTCGACAGGACTAGGGCCTCCACTGAGGCCTAAACCTGTATAAAACCTTGTGTCAATCTCAGAGATTGTCCAACACGGGGTGACCCGTCACGCGGTCAGCACGCATTGAGGAACACGTGTTGCACATGTCATCAAATCTGTCGAGGTATTTTTTCTTATACCACGACAAGTCTAATCGCGATATTAGGGTTGGTCGCGGTGCTTTTTTGAAAGTGTGATTCTGATCACAGAACTGAATTTCCCTGTGTATGAATGGTCGCGAAAGCATTACTCATGGCCATATATTCACACAGAAGATGTAAAGAGTAACTATTTGAAGAAAGAAATTTTTATTTCTTGCATTCTTTACATACAATAGGGATACCGGCGACCAGAGCGTCGACCTGATCCGAAAGAAGTTTGCAAAGTTCTCCTAGGGACATGTTGTTGTCAGTAGGATCTACACTAACAACCCCCAGGGAACTAGCAACTAATCTAAGCCTATCTACATCATCCCTAACAAGAGGTACACTACTGTTCCTAATTAAGTCAGAGAGTTCCCGTTGTTGCTGGGCGTGATCCCTCTCTCGACAGAACTGGTGTGCCTCTTCACGGGATCGTTCAAAACAATCTGCTAGATGCAGAATTGCCGAAGACATCTCTTCGATCTTCTTCTCCAGGGCATTCTTCTCCTCCAGAAGAGTCTGTCTGAGGGGAAGAAACGGAGCAGCAGAAGGCTGACCACTAGGGCCTCCAATCTCCTACATTTGCAAGGATTAGTTATACTAACCATAAATTATCAGCAAAAAGGAGATGGGGATTGTTACCTGTCCCTGCTCGCGACACGTTGGTGTATCCATCCTGGAAAGATGGACGCCAGGTGACGGAAGAACAACCTTCCCACCAGAAGATTGCTTCCCCAACACAAAGTTGAGGATCTTCTGGCCGAATAGTCACGGCTTGCTGGCCAGAAAATTGATCACCCAAACAAAAGCAAGGGGTGCCAGGGAAGAAAGTTGCAGGAAGAAAAGATGAGGGCTCATCTTCTATCTTTGCTCTACTGGAGGATCCTTCGTCAACCTTGGACTTCTTCTTTGAAGGAGATGGATCTTCAAGTATTTCAGGCTCCTGCTTGAGAATTTCCTCTTCATCACTTTCAATCTCGATGATGTTGTGATCCGCCATCAGGAAATGTATTAAGAGAAGAATGAAGGTGTCTTTTAGAAAGAACTTAACCGTGAGAAGAAATTGTGAAGCTTTACAAATTCAAAGACCCGGTATTTATAGCCATCAGGATTACAGTTCATGTTCTAAATACCTCGGGTTCTTAAAAAGCATTTACAATTTTACCTCGGGTTAAAAAATATTTCAACAGCGCCATTATTGCCCGTCACATAATACCCAGAGCCTGTCTCGAGGAACCAACCGACTTATTTAGTGCGCCACTAAGTGGGGGATTTGAAGAGTCGGGTTAATAATCCGATGCATTTCTTTAAATTTAAAGTGAACACGTCCCTTCATTTTCTTTAAATTTGGGGGCTAGCTGACGAGGATTGACACCCGGGTCAGTTCAAATAAATGCACTGTTGATTCAAGACAGATTCGAGTCAGACAAGTGCCCGGCGGTGTGAACTCAAGTTATTCTGAGGAGCATCAGCTTAAGGTCTCAGGCTTTGCGCGATCAGGTCGCAAGCCTCGTGTGATCAGACCGCAGGCTTTGCGCGGTCAGAAGTTCGTATGTTATACGCGAACAGAATGTTGGAGATGTTGCGCGGTCAGCCAACATCCCGCGGTCAGAATGTTCTCGACCAAGGTACTTGGAATTTATCTGACCGGTTATCCCTATAGTGGGAATATTCCAAGTATCCCGAAGATTCCTCCACGTAGAAGACTAACCGCCAGGGGTTAATACAAGCAGTTATTTCATGAATAACACGTGCTTAACCTACTTGGAAGTTAAGAGCGGTTAAATAAACCGCATCCAACCGTCCAAACAACTGTTTGATGCAGTTGCGACATGGCACCCTTTCGACCAGTATAAAAGGGTGGCGAAATACATCAAACAGGGGGATCCGATCCATTTGGAAGAACAAGACTTCTGATACAAGTGAGACACAACGCATCTCAACCACTAAAAATAGCCAAGTCTACGGCCTAAATTAGATAGTTCTTACAAGCCTTCCTGGCTTTATTCTGTACATTTACATAGGAAAAACCTTTCACTTGTGAAGGGGTTTTTCTGCCATTTTGTAACCTTTTATCACCTATAATGAAATCCTAACAGGACGTAGGGCTATTACTCCCACCATCGAGGGCCCGAACCTGTATAAATCTCTCTGTGCTCCTGTTCACCATTGTTCTACATACTTTCCCGGAGGGTCATCTTGAAAGGTCTCACTATTACAAATTTTGCATAAGTTCGGCTGAGGACTCCGAGTCCGAATCGTCGACAAGACTGCCCAGGGTCATCCGCCGAAACGTCCAGTCGAGCACAAAATCCAGCTTGTGTCTGATGCGACATTGCTCAATCTGAGTATGTATCGCAACTCAGTATTGGAGAATGAAGAGATCAAGAGACAACTTGGTGAGTTGCTGAACGATGGTGTCATTCAACCGAGTAGTTCACCTTGTGGATCTCTTGTGGTGTTAGTGCTAAAGAAAGATGGGGCTTGGCGTATGTGCATCGATTACCAAGCACTGAACAAGATCACCATCAAGAACTGGTACCCCCTTCCTCGTATTGACGACAAACTAGACCAATTGAAGTATGCTGTTGTCTTCTCTAAATTGGATCTTAAGTCAGGATATCATCAAGTCAGCATACGAGAGGAGGATACATGGAAGACCGCGTTCAAAATACGACAAGGTCTGTTCAAATGGTTGGTCATGCCGTTTGGTCTCTACAACTCCCCGGCAACTTTCATGCGTCTTATGAATGAAATATTGAGACAGTTCATCGATGACTTTGTGATCATTTACCTCGACGACATACTAGTTTATAGTCGTTCTTGCGATGAGCACCTCATTCATGTCAAAAAGGTATTTGAACAGCTGCAGCAACATCGACTTCGCCTCAACCGTAAGAAGTGCGAGTTCAGCCAACAAACTCTACTTTACCTAGGATTCATGGTCAGCAACGGTACGTTGCAAATCGACCCTGATAAGGTAAAAGTGATTCGCGAGTGGCCGCGACCGCGAACAGTTACGGACGTGCATAGTTTTGTGGGAGCATGCCAATACCTTCGGAAGTTCATCTGACACTTCTCGATTGTGGCTTCTCCATTGCATGCATTAACCAGGATCGATCAGAAGTTCAAGTGGACAGGGAAACATGAGGACACGTTTCTCTTACTGAAAAGGAAGATCAGTGAGGCGCCTGTGTTAGCTTTGCCGAATCTCCAGAAATTGTTCGAGCTAGAAACCGATGCCTTAGGTTAAGCGATGGGTGCAGTGCTCATGCAAGAAGGTCGACCAGTGGCATATCACTCCGAGTTATTTCAGGGAGCTCAGAAGAACTACCTGACTTATGATAAGTAGTTATGCGCACTGCATCAGGCTGTGAAACATTGGCAGTGTTATGTCTTGGGTAAAGAGACTGTTGTCTACACCGACCATCGACCGTTGCAATATTTGCAAACTCAACCCAAGTTACATCAAGCTCGGCACATGAAGTGGATGTCGGATCTGCAGCAATTTAATCTGGTGATTAAGTACAAGAAGGCCGTACACAACAAATTGGAGAACATGTTGTCGCGACCACCAGTTACGACCCTCTGTTTATCAGCGTTCATGTAGATCGAGCCCTCATGTCATGGTGACTATGCCACTATGTACAGTGAAGACCCTGATTTTCACACAGCACTAACTGAGCTCGAAACAGGGAAACCTATAGAGTTCGTTCGTTGAGAAGGACTCTTGTACAAAGACAATTTACTTTGCATACCTCATGGAGCACCTCGAATTCAATGGATGCGGGAAGTGCACACATCAAAGGTAACTAGTCACTTTGGGGTTACGAAGACGTTGTAAAATCTTCACCGACATGTGTTCTGGCCGCGTATGTAGCAAGATGTGGCTAGTTTTGTTCGAGGTTGTGGTTTCTGTTGCATCTTGAAACTGGAAAACCAAAAATTAGGTTTGTACACTCCTTTGCCAGTTCCATCGTGACCATGGGAGAGCATATCTATTCGTGGTTGCTGATCGGTTCTCAAAAATGATTATTCTTATACCTTGTTGAAAGACTATCACAGGAAAAGAAGCAGCTCGGGTATTCTTTCAACACATTTGGAAACACTTCGGACTGCCGACTTCTATTGTGTCTGATCGCTATACTCGGTTCCATAGTCGTTTTTGGCGATCGCTCTGGACGATGATGGACAACAAGCTAAAGAGGAGTACTACCTTTCATCCTCAAACTGATGGTCAAACTGAGGATGTAAATCGTACTGTCGTTCATCTTTTGAGAAGATATAACTCGAAGCACCCAAAGATCTGGGATGAAATCATACCGTACCTGCAGTTTGCTTTTAATCGAGCAGTGCATGGTTCGACTGGAAAATCGCCGTTTGAGGTCTGTTTAGGATTTCTACCACAGAGTCCATTCGACATGGAGTTTATGATTCCTACCTCAGCACAGAACAGGAAGGAAGCATCTGATCAAGATCGAGCACAAAAGTTCCTGGAAGGTATTCAACGGCTCCTTCGAGAAGTTGAACAGAACTTGCTGAAAGCTCAACTGAAGTACAAGGCGTGACATGATTGGCACCGAATTGATGCGTAATTTCAAGAAGGTGATATCGTATGGTTACATCTGAGTAAGGAGAGACTTAAAGGTGAAGGTAAGAAACTCAAACCCATTCATTATGGTCCTTTCCGGATTTTGCGGAAAGTGGGTAGTAATGCTTCTCAGCTCGAGTTACCTCCATACATGGATATTTATGCGGTTGTCAATGTTGAGCACCTCAAAATCTTTGAGCCTTCAATGCTGGATGATGAGCCAGATACCATTGTACCATTTGTTGAAGACGATCTACCAACGAGACGAACGTCTACGCGAAGATGTGATTCTGGAGAAGAAGGTGACTACCACCCGCAGTGGCACAAAGGAGATTTTTTGAATCGGTCAAAAAGGTCAATGAGTATGTGCGGCAAAGTGGTACACCAGAGAAGATGGACAAGCCCAATTTCGACATCTCCAGTTTAATCGAGAGGTCACAACAGGGTTGGCTCCTTCTCAACAAGGGAGTCATGATCCGAGAGGATCTTCAGGTCTTGATCGCATACGGCTTCGCGACATTAACCGTTCTTGGAAAGGTTTCACGACCACGAAAAGGAATACATCATCTAGTCAGAATTGTAATCCGATCCGAATAGGCATAACTAAGCTTATCTATTTAGGGTAAGTTAGTTATATGAATCTAATACGTTTAGGTTATTGAGTCTGATACGTACTCATACGATTGGTCTATAAATACCTTGTAATTGGTCTAGTTTAAATCATCGAGTCTAGATTGAAGTCTTGGACACATAGTTCCCTCGACGTAGGCGAATGCGACCTAACGTTCGACGTGTAAAGCCCTCTTTGAAATAAAGAGCTGTGCAATTACCTTGAGCTGTGTTTTCGATCAACCTTTGGGAGTCGGTATTTTCGAGTAAGATCCTATTATTCCGCATATTACTATCTGGGCGAGCCTAGTGCGAAAACCATGGCTAGGTCTCAAACATATAAGAGGCGTTGTATCTATCTTCATTAATATAAATTCTTTTTTATTCAACTCTGGGATTTTTGCAGATTCTTATCTTTCCGCCTCCAAGGTGATGCCCTCTCCGTGAGGACTAGGCTATCACAGCCTAAAAGTTCCTACGATGGGAGCCCCACCCCATAGGGCGGCATACAATAACCCCTCGTGGACTGAAGGGGTAAGCGGCAACCCAGTTCCCATGAACTTTGGTAACGAGTCAATTTGAGAGACTAGTCCCCCCTAAAATACTCAAGCCTGTCATCGGGCTGATCCTCCTCCGGGAGAGGGCTTCCCCCTCAGTTGGTCATGGAATTCCCACTTGTCTCAGAATTTTTTGACCGGGAAATTCTCGGCCGGTTCCCGTACTCACGGCGACCGAGGGAATTTCTTACTGGGCCCCGTTCTCACAACGGCCGGAGTAATTTCTTACCGGGCCTCGGAATTTTTCCACCGGTAAATTCTTGCCAGGCCCCCGTTCTTATGACAACTGGGCTAATTTCTTATCGGGCTTCGGAATTTTTCGATCGGGAAATTCTCGACCGGTGCCCGTTCTCACGGCGACCGGGGGAATTTCTTACCGGGCTTTGGAATTTTTCGAGCAGGAAATTCTCGACCGGTTCCCATCTCACAGTGATCGGGGGAATTTCTTACCGTGCTTCAGAATTTTTCAGTCAAGAGATTCTCGACCGTCTCCCGTTTTCACGGCGACCGGGGAACTTCCCACATCTATCCCTCTTCGACCGGGGGCTAAGTGGGCCCCCGGTATTTATGGATGTTCGGACCCTTAGTTCCTTACCCACAGCGCACGGGCTATAGTTCACCCCGCTGTGGGTGGGGGGGGGGATAACCCAGACCCAAACGGAGGATAATTTTTTAAAGATTTTCAAGACAACCCTGAAGCAAATTCAAATGTCTTTATTGGTTGAACAATAAACCGGAAGACTACTCCCCCTCTGGTAGGCCAAGGTGTCCCCGGGATAACAATGCTCGGGCACATACAAGATACAATCTGGGGAGTTACGTTGCCACGGGAAACTACCCCGGAGGACAACCCCCTTTGGTGGGCAGCTATGCCTAATAATCCCAGAGGCCTTCGGAGAGCTCCCGAGAAAGATCTTTGTACAAGCTTCTTATGCGCCGGAAGGCTCTCCGGAGGAGATCCTTCGGCCAATACTCATAACCAGCTGGGGGGAGTGTCTGGAGCGGCGGGACGTTCTGGGACCCCGGCTTTGGTGGGGACAACTTGGCACAACAATTGTAAAAGTTGCCTAAGTGCCACTCCATGAGCCACCGTAGCTGGATTGGCTCCCGGAGGGAGTTCCCCGCCGCAGGAGCATCAAGAATCAGCCTGGGGGCTTGCCCGCCGGCCGCTCCCCCAGCGGTGAGACTTAGCAAAATGGAGGCCGCTTGGGCACTCCCCGGGCTACGCCTCCTAGAGGCCGCTCGGGCACTCCCCGGGCTACACTCCCCGAAGGCCACTCGGGCACTCCCCGAGCTATGTCTCCCAGAGGCTGCTTGGGCACTCCCCAAGCTATGCCTCCGGAGGTATGAAAACCCCCCCAGGAGAATATCTAGAGATACCTGCTTGCAAGCGGAAGACACTTAGAAAAAGTAGATTTTCATTTCAAATAATCAAAGATTTACAAGTTTCTGGGGTTTCTTCTAAAGAAGCTGCCAGGAGCAAAAAGTCTACAAAAGGAAAATGTAATCTGACCGGGAGGGGAGCTCAGACTTGCCCATCCTTGTCCCCGCCCCCACGGGGGGACCTTTGTGGTGGTTGCCTCTTCCTGTGCCGAGCGAGTGCCACCCGCCTCCATTGCGCTGGTGATCCGGTCAAAGAGGGCCTCAAAGAACCCTTGGAGCTCCACCCGCTGGGTGTCGAAGAAGTTGGGGAAGCTCCGGGGGACCAACTCCCCGATCGCCCAGGCGCCAGCTCCATGGAACTCGACAAGAGCTACAGCCAGGGCGATGATCGGGACGGTGAGGCCCCGCGCCCGGGCGCCCGCCACCACCTGTATGAGGGAGACCTGTGTATCATGAAAATACGTGGCCTCCTTGATCGACGCCGGCACTGGGTCGGGATTCGCCCCCTACCCGAGCTCGACCCCAAGCTCCTCTAGGGTGGAGCGAACCATCCTGCCCCCGGAGACGACGGCCCGGGTGCCCGAGGCTTCAGCCTCCCAGGCAACCCCTCACTTCTCCTGCAACTCTCTCTGGAGCCGAGCAGCGGCATCCTTGACGGCCGCTAGCCGAGCCTAGACCGTGGCAAGCTCCCTGAGCATCCGCTCCTTTTCCGAGCGCTTGGAGGATAGATCCCTGGACGCCTTTTGCTTCCTGGAGCGCTCGGAGGCCGCCATGTCCTTGGCGGCCCAGAGGCATGCGGCGAATCGCGCTCGGAGGCCTCGGGCTAGCGCCACCATCTACAGGAAAACAAAGAAGACGTTGGCGACTTACCTGGAGCCCGAAGGAGATCACCTCCTCGAAGTCCCTCGTGTCGCCCCCTGGGTCACTCCCCCGGGAGGCCTCTCCATCCAGCAAGACGCTACCCTTCGTGGTCCCACCATCCGAGGAACCAGATGTCTGGTCCATCGGCGGGGCCAGGAGCTCGGGGTGGATGAAGACGCCCTTGCCCCTCCCGGCGGAGGGGAGCTGCCACCACCGACCGAGCCAACCAGTGGCCGTCCTCCGGTGCCAAGATCGAGGCCATCGCAGGCCCCCCGACATCCTGAACCGGACGGAGACCTTGCCCAGTGACGGCTGCGGCCGGCCCCTAGCCAAAGCAAGGGGTAACGAGGGGCTCGGAGCATACATCTCCTAGTCGGAGCCCTGGCCCTCACCGGCCATTGTAGCACCAGAGAGCCCCGAGGGACCCACCCCCAGGGGTGTGCTGTCGCACCCCACCCTGGGGGCTACGACTACTCCCGTGGAGACCCAACTCGTTGCAACTGGTTCCGTACATGCATACCATTGACTTCCCAAGATAAGTCAAGCACAGGAGTATATTTACATCACAGCAGTGTAACTTACAAAATATTTAGGAAGTGTGGCCTGCTGAACTTAATACAACATAAGGAGATTACAATGCTTTCGCGGCATACATGGTCTAGCAAAATAACAACTACACAGCAGAAGATAGGTGATCCTCCCACAACGAGAGGTTGACGGCAGAACAACACACATCAGGGCTCTGGCGGAACTGGCTCTCCTACTTCTGGAACCAAGAAATTGTTCATGCCTTCATCTTGATCACGGAATGCTCCATCTTCTGAATTGTAGGTTGCAAAGGTGAGTACTTACGTACTCAGGAAGTCATAGGTAAGAGTAGATATATATAGTAGGGGCTAGGGGTTTTATTTCATGAATATAAATATATATACATATATATTAGTTCATGGCACATTACTTGTTCATTTCACATTTCACATATCAACTGGCATCCAGCTTAGTACTGCCAATTCATATCTCAATCATTCTTTCATATGCAATACTATTTATATTCAAGGTTATGTTATAGCAACTCTTAAAATATAGGTTCAAGATGTTCAAAAATATGACTTGCCTTCCGCGTCGTAAAAATCAACAGTTGATGTCGGGTCTACGACTAAGTCGTCGAACTTGGGCTCTTGCTCTAATTAGAGATCAAATAAGCAAACAGGGATCACAAACATTTCAATACCATATTATTACACTACATGCGATATTGCAGGGAAAAGCACTTTAGCGATATTGAGATATAATGATCTGAAAGCTGGTTAGGGTTAAATCTTTGAGATCATGGCAAAGGATGGTTGTCAGAAGGTTCAGAGGGCTCCAAGGTATCAAGATGACATTAGGTCTGCGACTGGTTCACCCAAAAATGGCGAATGTCTTTAGGTCGACATTTGGTTCAAGGCATTGACATAGGATCAACGGATGCTAGAGGGATTATCCCAACTTGTGGCAGTAGAATAAAATGTAGATCACAACTCCACATGTCGGGGGAAATCTCCGCGGGACTAAGTCCAGGTAAGTTGTGTAACGATCGCCCGGGGACTTGGCCTCCGGGGCCTCCCCGGGCGCCGCATTTTGGCTCCCGGGACGCGGCCTCCGGTGCCCTCCCGGGCGCCGCCATTTGCCTGGGGACGTGGCCTCCTGGGCCTCCCCGGGCGCCGCCTTTTGGCTCCCGGGACGCGGCCTCTGGTGCCCTCCCGGGCGCCGCCATTTGCCCGGGGACTTGGCCTCCGGGGCCTCCCCGGGCGCCGCCTTTTGGCTCCCGGGACGCGGCCTCCGGGACCTCCCCGGGCGCCGCCTTTTGGCTCCCGGGACGCGGCCTCCGGTGCCCTCCCGGGTGCAGCCTTTTTGGCTCCCGAGACGCGTCCTCCGGTTACCTCCCGGGCGCCGCCATTTGCCCAGGGACCTGGCCTCCGGGGCCTCCAAAGGGCGCCGCCTTTTGGCTCCCGGGACGCGGCCTCCGGTGCCCTCCCGGGCGCCGCCATTTGCCCAGGGACCTGGCCTCCGGGGCCTCCCCGGGCGCCGCCTTTTGGCTCCCGGGACGCGGCCTCCGGTGCCCTCCCAGGCGCCGCCGTTTGCCCTGGGACGTGGCCTCCGGGGCCTCCCCGGGCGCCGCATTTTGGCTCCCGGGATGCGGCCTTCGATGCCCTCCCGGGCGCCGCCTCTTGGCTCCCGGGAGATGGCCTCCAGTGCCGTCCCGGGCGCCTCCTTTGACCCGGGGACGTGGCCTCCGGCGCCGTCCCGGGCCTCGTCGCCCTCCTGAAGGTAAAGTCTCGAACTGTTTGTCACGTGCAGGTCACGCGAGGAGCGCCTCGGGAACTAGCGACCACCTGTCAAGCATCCAAGGCATTTGACCGGGAGAAGGACGGTCCTGCCCTTCAATCCGACGGTGGCTTCCGGGGTAGTTTAGGTTTTTTTGCTTCTTTTTGGGGCTATAAATAGCCCTTGTACCCCTCTCTTGTAAGGGATCGGTTCTTTGATTGGAATAGCTAAACTCACAGACGTGCTCTGGAAGCCTCTCCCCCGGAGAGAGCCTCCCCAGCCGACTCTGGTAGGGAGCGCGTCGACAGGGCTAGGGCTCCCACCAGGACCCGAACCTGTATAAACCCGTGTGTCATTTTTTGTGCTTGTCCGGCGGGAGAGGACCGGTCATCCGGTCAACCCGCGCCGCGTAATCTTCGCTAGGAACATTCTCAAAACCTGCCGGGGTATTCGTAATACCACGACACCACAAATCTAATGGACAAAACTATATTCAAAATTCACAGCCAGAAGAGGGTGAACGGGGCTAATGCCACTGGATGACATGCATTGACATAGTGCTGACAATGTCAAAAACTAGGGTTTAGCAGCAAATGCAATTCAAGGCTTCATCTGCTGCGCCAATTATGTCTAGGAGATAGGCTCAAGTAAAAGGAACACAATGCAAGTGGTTTCAAGACCTAAGATGGCCGGACGGTGACGAACTCCGGCGAAGAAACACGGTCGCCGAACTATTCCAAACAGCTTTTGTACATGGTCTTGGCATGGCTACAACTCTCGATCTGGGCCGATCCAGGTGTCGAGCTAGAAGAAAAAAATGCTCAGGGTTTCAAGGCACACACATTGGACAAGGTGGATAGGGCTGCAACGGCTGGCAATAATTTTCTAGTGGCCAGTGCCGCAGAGGAAGGCACTGGAATTGGGGGTTTTTGATACAGGTGGTTTGAACTTATTTCCTTGCTTGGAGAGTGATAGAGGGACACGAGGAAGCTACTGGTGGAGTTAATTTGACCGGAGCATTGCCGTCGTAGCCTGGCGACGAGAGCAGGTGACTGGTGAAGCTCAAAATCGGGAAAAGCTTCAATTTGAGTTCAATTGGGGATTCTGAGCTTACAGGCTTCCTAAACTCAGTTCAATGATCATTTTAGTGTACTGATTCGAGGGCTAATTTGGGCTGAATCGAACAGCACTGTGGGAAGAGGGAAAAAGCAGTTAACGGCGATCACCGACGATGAGGTTCACCGGAGCTTGATTGGATGCTACAGCACGATGAGGGAGATGAGAGATACTCACTGGTGGTGTCAATTGGAGATTTGGTGCAGCAGAATTATCTGGCGTCGAGCTCCTCCTTGGCGACTCGCCGGAGAATAAGGTGATAACGAAGAAGCTCTAGGACTTAGTCAAATTCTGGTGAAGAAAAGATGATACAGGGTGCTGGGGTGCTTAAATAGGCAAGGGGCGAAGCTGGCGAGGAGGGAACAGCAAGGGAATTGGCGCCGGTGATGAGACTGGCTGGGCGCAGAAGCAATAACGGCGACAACGCGATGCGACAGCGACAACAGCTCTGCAATTGTGTTTGGTCGGGGCATTGGAACTTGGCGCTGGCCGGCTCAAGCGGTGGCGACAATGGCTGGCACGGCAAGGCGACATGGTGCGAAACTTCTGACAAAAGGGCTGCTGCTGCTGGGCGTGGTTGCTGCAGGTCGCACGCACATGCGGTTGCTGGTCACTGGCGCTGCCACGGCGACGTTGTAGGGGTGGACACGTGCGCACATGCAAAGGCACACACGAGCACAAGCGCAAGCGAGGCTTGGCCGGCGGCGAGCAAACACGGCGCACAAGCACGGCGAGGCTGCGGTCGGAAACACAGCTGCTGCTCTGGTCGAATCTGGACTGATTCGCAATTTTTGATTCTTGGATTTGGGCTAATTTGTAAATCTGGTGATTTGGATGATTAGGGTTGAATTTGATTTTGCTAATTGAGCAAACTTAATTCAACAGATAATTTGGCCCAGATAGAAGATGAAATTTGAAACATTTCAATGGTTTTTGAGTGAAATTGATAATAGGGTAAATTAGGATATCTGGAGTCAGGATTTTGTCAAATGCTGAAATTCTGGGATTTATGATTTGATTTTGAAATACTCATATAAGAAGATTTTGTTGAATAGCATTTGGGAGGTGTTCCCTGAATCAGATTTGGATTTGGAGTTGATTTGCAACATTTAGCCTTTTCAGGCTTCTGGAAAATTTGGAAAAAGGACTGATCTGCGATACTCCTTGAACTGATTTGTGAATAGGGTCTAGATGATAGAATCTGGCTGCCAACATTTTGGATTAAGGTATTGGCATACCCTTGATCGTAATCCTGATATAATTTGGTCTGAACTTGGCCAAGATTGTCGCGCCCCGAAACTGGGACAACGACTACTCCTGTAGAGACCTAGCTCGCTGCAGCTAGTCCCATTCTCACAAACCTTTGACTTCCCAGGATGAGTCAAACACAGGAGTATATTACATTGCAACAGAGTGCTCACAAAATATTAAGTAGTGTGGCCTGCTGGCCTTAATATTACATAAAGAGGATTACAATGCCTACAAGGCATTCAGGGTTTAGCAAAATATTTAACTACACAGCAGAAGGTAGGTGACCCTCCCACAAAAGAAGTTGACGGCAGAACAACACACTTCAGGGCTCTGGCGGAACTAATTCTCCTCCTTCTGGATCCACGAAGTACTCCATGCCATCATCTTGATCAAGGTAGGCTCCATCTATTGAGTTGAATGTTGCAAGGGTGAGCACTTACGTACTCAGCAAGTCATAGGTAAGAGTAGATACATATAGTAGTGATGATATGAACCTAGACTAGTCAAGAATTATGGATATTTGTAAAATAATATTTTTCTTTCTTATCTCATCTTATGGCAGCACTTTTCATAATATAACATCATCAATCATGTTCGCTAGATTATAGCACTACCGCGACACGTCGACACACGACAGCCCACGGCAGCACTCCTTATCATGACAACACATGTCATTTGGGTAATCTTGATTTAACACATTTTATTTAGAAAATAGTACTTGTGTCGCACCCCGTGGATTTAATCCACCGCAGCAGACTCCTATAAACCCGGGAGCTCGGAGTATTCGAATACGTTTTTAACTTTGCAGAGAGGTACCAATTTACCCGCAACATATTCCACTTTCAAGCCCATCCTATCAAAATGATTAGACCCCTCCTCACAACCATGTGTGAGTGGAAAGGTGGAGATAACAAGAACTTTTGTTATGTATCACTTACAATTCACCCCTGACCCTGTGGCTCTCCGCGAGGCACAGTTGTGGTAGGCTGCATCCTAACCTCCACCCCTTTGCTTATTCCCATTACTGGGTCAGCGTGCTTGATCACCTTCAGTGATATGTGTGGGAGCCGCACTCCGTGTTTATCGCGCATCACTACACATCTCATGCAGGGGTTTCATGTGCGATCCACATAATTACTTGTTCAGGCCTGTCCCATACCAGGCTTGCGGTTAGCACGTTGTTCATGCCACTAGACGCACAACACAAGGTTCTAGTCCTTATATGCCAGTGACCAGACCATCCACAACCCTGCACCTTCAGTGCCTGCATATCCTTTGCAGTCTAGCACCTCCAGTGCTACAGCCATTCCACACCATTTTTCTGGTCACGGCTAGGGGTTTTATTTCATGAATATAAGTATAATAATACATATAATAGTTCATGGCTCAAGACTTGTTTATTTCACATTTCACAGATAACCAGTCTAGTACTGCTAATTCATAAATCAATCATTCTCAACCTTTCTCATGCAATATTATCTATATTCAAGGTTATGTTTTAGCAATATTTAAAATATAGGTTCAAGATGACCAAGGATATGACTTGCCTTCCGCGTCGTAAAATACAGCAGTTGACGTCGGATCTGCAGTGAAGTCCTCAAACTCGGGCTCTTGATCTGCTCTCCAATCCAACAAATAACCAATAATCACAATCTTTTCAATACATTATTATACTATATGCAATGATGCAAAGATGAAGTCTTGATGATTCTGAAATGATTGGGTTTAGAGGCTGATTAGGGTTAAGTTAAGGAAACCAATGTTAAGATTAGCTGTCAAAGGTTTACAAGGTTTCAAATGTCTCAAAATATCAGAATGATATCAAGGTTGCGATTGGTTCGCTTAAAAACAACGAACGTCTTTAGGTTGACATTCGGTTCAAGGCATCGACATAGGGTCGATGAATGATAGAGGGCTCAACTCAAGTGATGTCAGAAGTCTAAGGGACAAAGTTATTTCCCAAGTTCATGGATGGAAGTGGGTGAAAAGGCTCAATGCCACTGGCTGACACAGCCTGGCATAGGGTTGACATGGCCAGAAACTAGGGTTAGCCATATCTTTTGACTCAAGGCTCCAAATGATGCACCACTTTATCTGGTAGTTAGGCATTTGTAGCAGAAACAAATGTCTCAACAGGATCTAGGGCAGGAGATGGCTGGAAAGTGATGAAAACCAGCGAAGAAGTTGACTGATCTGGAGTGCCTGCAGCACAAACAGTACAGCAACTAGGGCATAGCCATAACTCCTGGTCTATGCCGAATTAGGGGTCGTGGTAGAAGACAAAGTTGCTCAAAATGGTCCAAAACATCTAAATGGCAAGGTGGTTTGAGCTGGAGTGGCTGAATTTAGACAATATTGGCTGGAGGAAAGATGAACTAAATCCTGATTTGGGCATTTCTGATTTAAAGTGATTGAACTCAATTCCTTGCTCGTGTATGGTCCTCAGGGTACTAGAAACATACTGGTGAAGTTGTATTAGCTAAAAAAATTCAACAGATAAGCTAAACCAGCAAGCACAGTGAACATGCAAGGTTGAAATTTGGGGTTTTTCATATTTTAGCAAATCCGTCGGTTTTAGTTGCTTAAGGGTGTTCAAAATAGTCCACTGATCAAGATTGATCACAGGCTCGAGAGCTAATTCACTCTGGTTAGAGTTTAATTGCTCGTCGGAGCTGCTGGAGAGAAAAGGAAATTGCCGGCGACTGGAGAGGTCTCAAGTTAATTCCATGCTCGGGTAGGATGAGGGTGGTCAGAGGAGCTTACTGAAGTAACTGGAGTCGAGGAGGAAGTAGTGTAGAGGCTTGGCACCGTGAGCCTCTTCTCGAGCTCGCCGAAGAAGACGAAGAAGACGGCGAGTTTTACTGATTGCTGGTGTGAAGGAGTGTAAGATGGTTGCTTAGGCCAGAGGGTTTAAATAGGCGAGGCTGTGGGGGCTCCCAACGTCTACAATTGCACGAGGAGTTGAAGCCGGCTTGAATTGACTGGGAAGTGACCGGCGGCGAAGACAGGCGGCGAAACAACGTCCTCACCGGTCGTGTCGGCTGCGCTGCTGTCACTGCGATGAAGAGATGGTGAAGTGAAGCTCAATCGTGGCATGGCCGCAACGTGGCACGATTTTGCTGTGGCTGTCGGGCGCAACACGGGAGAGCAAGATCTTGCCGGTGCTGGAGAAGGTGATCCACAGTGGCGAACAGGAACCCTCCACGTGGCGACGAGGCAGCGGCTAAGATGGCTTTGCTGGTCATCAAAGGCTAGGAGCTCACGGGAACAGCAACGGTCGAAGGAACAGTAGCAGCGGTGAGGTCGAAGCTCCTGTGCTCGTGCTCGAAATCGGTTGCTGCGGTCGACACTCGGTGCTGTGGTCGTTTGAGCGCCTGGTCAAAGTCGAACTGAGTGGTCAGGTGATGAACAGTAGCCCGTGGTCGAACCAGGGGCCTGGTTGTGATGATTTTTGATGGGTTTTGGACTAAATTGCAAATCTGGACTTAAAGAGGTTCAATTTGGAATTTGATTCCATGGCTGAGTATAATATTTCTATTAGTACTCATTTAGCTCAAATCTGGAGAAAATTTGATTGGATTTGTGGGATTTCACCTATTTTTGAAAATAGGGTAAAATTAGGGTAAAATAGATCTGGATTTTGTCGATCTCGAATTTTGGTGATTGGAGAGAGATTTTGAAGTCTGATAAAAAGGGAGATCTGTATCAAATAGTATTTGGGAGGTGTTCCCTGAAGAAATTCTGGAGTTTGAGTTGATCCGTAGATTTTAGCCTTTTCAGGCTTCCAGGTAAATAGAAAGGACTTATTCGCAATGAAATTTGGACTAAACTGCGAAAAGTGTTTGGGTGAAACAATCTGGTTCCCAACTTTTTGGAGTAAGTTGAGGATGTACCTAGGAACATATTCCAGGGGATACTTGAGTCTAGATAGGGTTAAATCAAGATAACTCAATTATCTGGAAACTGGGGTACTTAGGGTAAATCTGGATTTCCTGTTTTCGAAAACAGAAAGAGACTTAGATACTGGGAGTTAGGGTTAGAATTCAATCTGGCTCCTGAAGACTTTTATCTTCAGAATAACTGGTAGGTTAAATCTGGATGGTCAGATCTTGATCTGGATCTAGATAATAGATTTGGGGATTTTTAGGGTTTGAGAGAGATTAGGGTTCAGCTGATCTGGCTACTACTACAGAGATACATGCATGCAGGGTTTTATGCAAAAACTTTTCACCCCCAAAACTAGGGTGTTACAATGATTTTGATTAAATCTGAATTTCTGAAACTTTGGGTATTTGGGGTAATATAATATATTTTCGTTTTCGAAAACAGAAAGGAGTTGATAAATCTGAGAGTTAGAGATGGAATTGAATCTGGCTTCTGAAGGCTTTTATACTCAGGATAGATAGTAGGTCATATCTGGAAAGTCAGATCTTGATTTGGGTTCACAGGAAAGATTTTGAGATTTTTGGGGCTTAGGATAGAATAAAGCTGGGCTGATTTGGCTGATCTAGAAGAGACATATGCATGCATGACTTTTTAAGAAAAAGAATTTTCACCCCAAACCCAAGTTGTTACACGTGCCCACTTCACGGGGAATGGTCGGTGGCCTCGCTGGGGCGGTGCCCGGAGTGCTTGTTGGCGTCACGGTCGGGGTCACCGTGGGCAAAGCCAAAGGTGATGCCTGGGCTCTCACGGGGCTCCTTTGAGCCCTAGACTTTGCGGGCTCTTTTGCCTCTGGGGGCGCTTCGAGGATCCCCTGGCCACCTCCTTTCCCCACTTGTGCAAAGCAGGGGTAGGAAATGGCGCCTGGGCCGGGAGCCTCAACCCGAACGCCTCCGCAATGACATTCCCAGGAGGACCCTCCCTAATAACCCGCACAATCCGCTTGTGCGGGTCTCCATAGTATCACCCGAAGAGATAGAAAACGCCTCCCTTAAAAAAGAGCAAGTTCATATACCCACGCTCTGCCACCGCCTTCCGGGGCGGCCGGTGTACTGCGGACACCCCCGTTCCCCGGCAAGGGTTCAAAGATGCCACCCAGAGGAGTGCCATCTCCTCGCGAAATCCCATATGGACCTCCAGAACCGGGCCTCCGCCATCTTGGTGAGGAGGTCCATCTCCTCCTCAGTCCACTCGGGGGTAACCGGCCCACCCGACCGGCAGTACGAAGAAGGCTCTAGGGAGTACGTTACCTCCGGGTTGCCCACCCGCAGGTAAAACCATCGCCGAAGCCAGTCCCCCCATTGGTCCCGGGAGTCCTGCACCGGGTACTTGTCGGTGCGGCCCAGCATCAGCTGGACCATGATCGAGCCGAAGGTCGACCTGGGCCCGCCCCTCATCACTAGTGGGCCCCTCGTGGAGGCCTCATAGATGTACCGGCGAAGCCGGAGGGTTGGCTCGTCACCGGTGGCCGTCTGGCACAACCACACAAACAACCCCATCCGGTCGAGGGTGTTTGGGGTGAGATGGTTGAGCAAGAGGCAGCACACCTGTAGAAACTCCCGAAGCAGTGGGTGCACAGGAGCCGGAGGCTTGCCTCCACGAAGGCCTCGAAGGCCACCACCTCCCCCTCCCGGGGGATCGGCACCAGCTCCTTCGGCCCGGGGACCCTTATGTCCTCGGCCGCGAAGAACCTCCATTCCAAGAAGGTCTCGAGGTCCCTGGAGGAGAACTCAGTGGGCCCAAGGAAGTCGGTGGTCACCTCCTCCGGGGGCAGCTCGGAAGCCTTGGTGCGGCCCTTCCGTGCCATCAGGATGGAAGGAGATCGGTAGGCCAAAGGGGTCACCGGGAGATATCGGGAATGGAGTCACTGGGAGCTATCGGAAATGAAGTACCGGGGAACCAACTACCAGGAATGAAGTCACCAGCCGGCTACCGGAAATCAAAGCACCGGGAGCCCCGCTACCGGGCACCTAACTATCGGGAGAGCAAATTCTGTGGGCAAAGGTGAAGTGTTCCAGACCGGAGGGCTCCCTCGCCTATTTATAAGAGACGGGGGAACCCCGGATTGGCGCCATGTGCCCACGGGCCTGTCTGGGCCATTGATTCAAACCGTCATGTGGATATCGAAGAGTTACACGAAGATCGACACGTCGGACGATGCACACGGGCGTGAACCAAGGGTTCGGTCTGGAAAATGGCCCGGGGGCCAAAGCGTCGCACTCTACCCGTGGCGTGTCCCGAATGGCAAAATGTCGCCCAGGGCAAGTCCTACGCAAGCCCTCCGGGGCCACTTCGTGCCCCCGATAGTCTGGGGGGCTGCTGATGGGGGAAATCCCAGACACTTGGCAGGATTAGTCCCGGAGGGCTCCCAGGGAAAATCCCGGAGAGCTACCGGGGGACCAGAGAGCTCCCGGGGAAAGTCCCGAAGGGCTATTGGGGAAAACCCCAAAGGGCTACCGGGGAAAATCCCGGAGGGGTACCGGGGGATCGGACGGCTCACGGGGAAAGTCCCGGAGGGCTACAGGGGAAAACATGTTTTGGGGCGCCTCGAGAATTAGCGAGGACACTTGTCAACAATCCAAGCCCTTCGACCAGTGAAATGGCATCAACGCCCCTCGATCCGACAGCCGTAGCTAGGGCTTTTGAGTCTTTTTGCATGTTTTGGGGCCTATATATTCCCCCCTTGTATCTCATTTGTGGAGGATTCCAACTCATTTTAACACACTCAAACAACAGGCTCCCTTGGAGACCTCTCTCCTGAGAGAGTGCCTCCCCAACGAACTTACGTCCGGAGAGTGCCGACAGGACTAGTGTCGCAGCACCCCTCCTTGGGGACCACGATTACCCCTGTGGGGACCCAACTGGCTGCAGCTGGTCCCATACCTTTTGACTTCCCTGGATGAGTCAAACACAGGAGTATATTGCAGTAGTTTAACTTACATTACTTTGAGTAGTATGGCCTGCTGGCCTTAATACAACATAATAAATTGCAAATCCATCACGGCATAAATAAGTTTGGCTATAGTAAAACATCTACTACTCGTCAAAAGCTAAGTGAACCCCCACAGAAAGAAATTGAAAGCAGAGCAACAATCTTCAGGGCTCGGGCAGAACTGGCTCTCTTCCTTCTAGATCCAAGAAGTTCCTGTCGCGCCCCGAAACTGGGACTACGACTACTCGTGTAGAGACCTAGCTCGCTGCAGCTGGTCCCATATATGCATAGCATACACATACCCTTGACTTCCCAGGATAAGTCAAGCACAGGAGTATATCACATTGCAACAGAGTCACTTACAAAATATTTAAGCAGTGTGGCCTGCTGGCCTTAATATTACATAAGGAGGTTACAATGCCTTCGCGGCATACATGGTTTAGCAAAATAACATCTACACAGCAGAAGGTAGGTGACCCACCCACAAAGAGAAGTAGACGGCAGAACAACACACACATCAGGGCTCTGGCGGGACTGACGCTCCTCCTTCTGGATCCAAGAAGTCCTCCATGCCTTCGTCTTGGTTGTGGAATGCTCCATCTACTGAATTGTAAGTTGCAAGAGTGAGCACTTACGTACTCAGCAAGTCATAGGTAAGAGTAGATACATATAGTAGAGATGATATGAACCTAGACTAGTCAAGAATTATGGATGTTTGTAAAATAATCTTTTTCTTTCCTGGCTCAGCTCATGGCAGCACCTTTCTATAATATAACATCATCATTCATGTTCACTAAATTATAGCACTACCGCGACACGTCAACACATGACAACCCACGGCAGCACTCCTTATCATGACAACACATGTCATTTGGGTAATCTTGATTTAATATATTTTATTTAGAAAATAATACTTGTGTCACACCCTGTGGATTTAATCCACCGCAGCAGACTCCTAAAACTCGGGAGCACGAAGTATTCGAATACATTTTTAACTCTGCAGAGAGGTACCAATTTACCCGCAAGATATTCCACTTTCAACCCCATCCTATCAGAATGATTGGACCCCTGACTCACTTCATACTGTGAGCGGCAAGGTGGAGATAACAGGAACTTTTGTTATGTTTCACTTACAATTCACCCCTGACCCTGCAGTTTTCTTCACACAAACCGCAGTTGTGGCGGGCTATACCCCCACCCATAAGCCTCTTCCCATTACTGGGTCAACGTGCTTGATCAAATCACATTCAGTGATACGTGGAGGAGCTGAACCCCGTGAGTTTAGTGTATTACTTTCCATCTCATGCAGGGGTTTCATATACGATTCACATAAGTACTTGTTCAGGCCTGTCCCATACCAGGCTTGCGGTTAGTACGTTTGTTCATGCCACTAGACGCACAACACAAGGTTCTAGTCCTTATATGCCAGTGACCAGACCATCCACAACCCTGCACCTTCAGTGCCTGCATATCCTTTGCAGTCTAGCACCTCCAGTGCTACAACCATTCCACACCATTTTTCTGGTCACGGCTAGGGGTTTTATTTCATGAATATAAGTATAATAATACATATAATAGTTCATGGCTCAAAACTTGTTTATTTCACATTTCACAGATAACCAGTCTAGTACTGCCAATTCATAAATCAATCATTCTCAATCTTTCTCATGCAATATTATCTATATTCAAGGTTATGTTTTAGCAACATTTAAAATATAGGTTCAAGATGACCAAGGATATGACTTGCCTTCCGCGTCGTAAAATACAGCAGTTGACGTCGGATCTGCAATGAAGTCCTCAAACTCGGGCTCTTGATCTGCTCTCCAAACCAAATAACCAATAATCACAATCTTTTCAATACATTATTATACTATATGCAATGATGCAAAGATGAAGTCTTGATGATTCTGAAATGATTGGGTTTAGAGGCTGATTAGGGTTAAGTTAAGGAAACCAATGTTAAGATTAGCTGTCAAAGGTTTACAAGGTTCCAAATGTCTCAAAATATCAGAATGATATCAAGGTTGCGACTGGTTCGCTTAAAAAAAACAGCGAACGTCTTTAGGTCGACATTCGGTTCAAGGCATCGACATAGGGTTGATGAATTATAGAGGGCTCAACTCAAATTGTGACAGTAGAGAAAAGTGTAGATCACGACGTCAGGAGTCTAAGGGACAAAGTTATTTTCAAAGCGCATGGCTGGAAGTGGGTGAAAAGGCTCAATGCCACTGGCTGACACAGCCTGGCATAGGGTTGACATGGCCAGAAACTAGGGTTAGCCATATCTTTTGACTCAAGGCTCCAATTGATGCACGACTTTGTCTGGTAGTTAGGCATTTGTAGCAGAAACAAATGTCTCAACAGGATCTAGGGCAGGAGATGGCTGGAAGGTGATGAAAACCAGTGAAGAAGTTGACTGGCCTGGAGTACCTGCAGCACAAAGAGTACAGCAACTAGGGCATAGCCATAACTCCTGTTCTAGGCCGAATTAGGGGTCGTGGTAGAAGACAAACTTGCTCAAAATGGTCCAAAACATCTAGATGGCAAGGTGGTTTGAGCTGGAGTGGCTGAATTTAGAAGATATTGGCTGGAGGAAGGATGAACTCAATCCTGATTTGGGTATTTCTGTTCTAGGGCAATTGAACTCGAGTCCTTACTTGAGGAGGGTCTCTGGGGCATAACAAAGCTAGGTGTGAAGTCAATTTAACTGGAAAATCACCACAGAAGCTTAACGGCGAGTCCCAGTTTGCATGCAAGGTGTAAATTTGGTGTTTTCCATGTTTTAGCAAAATTGGTGATTCTGGTTGCTTAGATGTGTTCCACACAGTCCACTGATCATGTTTGATCATAGGCTCGAGAGCTAATTTGGTTTAGTTAGGGATTAATTGCTCGCCGGAGTTCTCGGGGAAAATCAGCAATTCCCGGCGGTGAGGTGCGCTAGAGTTCAATTGGCTGCTACTACACAGGTAAGTGGATGAGAGAGACTTACTGGTAGCTTCAATTTGGAGCTCGGTGCAGTGGATTGGCCTGGCACCGTGAGCCTCTCTTCGAGCTTGCCGAAGAAGACGAAGAAGAGAGCGGGGTTAGGAACTTGAGTGGTTCTGGTGTGAGTGTCTTCGAGCTGGGCTGGGGTGGCTTTTATAGGCACAGCTAGAAGCTAGCAACGGCTGGAATTGCCTGGAGAATTGAAGCTCGAATCGACGGTGAATTGACCGGCCGGGCGGGACAGCAGCGAAGCGACGCTTTCCAGCGGCCGTGCCGGCTTTTGCAGCCTGGCGCGCAGTCCTGGTTGATGCAACGGCGAGTTGATGTTTCCCCCAGGCATGTTTGCAACGTGGCGCAGCTGGGCTGCTGTTGTCGGGCGCGCGCGCGGGAGAACGAAGGCGCTGCTGGCGGGCGAGGTGATTCCACCGTGGCGAACACGATGCGCACATGCGGCAGGGAAACAGTGTCTGAGGTGGCAACGTTGGAGATCGCCGGCGACGAAACTGCGGCAGCGGCAACGACGACGACCAAACTCCGGCGTTCATGGTCGATTGTAACAGCCTGGTCGTGCACAGTAGCCCGTGGTCGAACCAAGGACTGATTTGCGATGATTGTTGGTTTGGCTTTGGACTAAACTGCAAATCTGGTCTTTGAGAGGTGCAATTTGGAATTTGATTCCATGGCTGAGTATAATATTTCAATTAATACTCATTTAGCTCAAATTTGGAGAAAGTTTGATTAGATTTGACGGATTTCACCTATTTTCGAAAATAGGGTAAAATTAGGGTAAAACAGATTTGGATTTTGTCGATCTCGAGTTCTGGTGATTGGAGAGAGATTTTGAAGTCTGATCAAAAGAGAGATCTGTATAAAATAGCATTTGGCAGGTGTTCCCTGAAGAAATTCTGGAGTTGGAGTTGATTTGTAGATTTTAGCCTTTTCAGGCTTCCAGGTAAACAGAAAAGGACCTATTCGCAGTAAAATTTGGACCTTCCCGCGAAAAGTGTTCAGATGAATTAATCTGGTTCCCAACTTTTTGGAGTTAGTTGAGGATATACCTAGGAACATATTCTAGGTGATACTTGAGCCTGGATAGGGTTAAATCAAAATAACTCAATTATCTGGAAATTGGGGTACTTAGGGTAAATCTGGATTTCCTGTTTTCGAAAACAGAAAGAGACTTAGATACTGGGAGTTAGGGTTAGAATTCAATCTGGCTCCTGAAGACTTTTAGGTTTAGGATAACTGATAGATCAAATCTGGCAAGTCAGATCTTGACTTGGGATCACAGGATAGATTTTGGAGATTTAGGGCTAGAACAGAATAAAGCTGAGGCTGATTTGGTTGATCTAGAAGAGACATATGCATGCATGACTTTTAAGAAAGAAACTTTTCACCCCAAAACTCAGGATGTTACAGATCTACCCTCCTTAAAGAAATCTCGCCCCGAGATTTACCTAAAGCAAGGAAAGATAAGAATTGGGATAGGTTCACTGAAAATTCTCTTCCTTCTTCCAAGTAGCTTCTTGTTCTGAATGATTTCCCATTAAACTTATATAATCTGATATGGAGTATTCTAAGGGTACTTGCTTTATATGCATTTCAACTTCAGATGTAATTGCCAGGACCAAATAATATTAAGGTGGGTGCAACTGAGTCAAAGATCTGCGAGTGACAAGATTGAGATAACACAACAGTTTTGCAATCCTAGCATTAACAATTCCCTGTCCGGTAAATAGATAGTTAAGTCTAAGATACTGTTTTGGGTCCTCCCCACTGCCAATTCTACCTAGCCATGGTCTATGGTCCTACGAGACACATAGCCTGTGGATTTAGCCGCAGACGACTCAGAATCCAAGCGTAGGGCGCCTTCCTTCTAACACCTTATCCTCTCATTATTTTTCTGATCTCCCACCACTCATGGCCCTCTGTGGCCCACCAGTTTCCTCTCGAGAAACCGGACCGACAACCATTGCAGGGAAAATCCAATACTGAGAAAACTACTATGTTGCGCCCGTCCCATACCAGGCTTGTGGTTTTTTATGTTTTCATGCCGCACAGAAGTACAACACAAGGTTCTAGTCCTTATATGCCTGTGTCCATTTCATTTCACAACCCTACACTCAACAGTGCCATACAACCAATCCATACCAAACTCAGGTCACAGCTAGGGTTTTGTTTCATGAATATACATATATACATATATATTAGTTATGGCTCACAGTTTGATCATTTTATAAAGAATCTCCTCATATTTCATCAGCATACAGCCTAGTACTGCCACATCATACTTTTCTCATTTCATCACATGCAATACTATTTATAGTCAAGGAAATATCTTAACAATTCATAAAATATAGGTTCAAGATGTTCAAGAATATGACTTGCCTTTCGCGTCGTAAGAGTCAGCTGTTGCTGGTGTTGTGTTGACGATGACGTCCTCGAACTCTGACTTGGGATCTACTCAATGACAATCAAATACAGAATAATTACTAACTATTTTTAAATACTTTATCATCTACATGCATGCTTGCTTTAGAGAAGGGAAAAGATTAGCGATACAGGGATCGAAGGTGTTTATATATCGGAGTTGGGTTGAAATGATGGGATCTCAAGGATTTGAGCTAAGATTGGATGTTAGAGGCTCTTAGGGTTCCAAGGTATAAGTTTTTGACATTGGGTTATGTCGTGGTGTTACGAACACCCCAGCAGGTTTTATGGACGATCCTAGCGAAGAAAATGCAACGCAGGCTGACCGGGTGACCGGTTGTAATACCCTGGTTTTGGGGGTGAAAAGTTTTTGCATAAAATCCTGCATGCATGTATCTCTGTAGTTGTAGCCAGATTAGCTGAACCCTAATCTCTCTCAACCCTAAAAATCTCCAAATCTATTCTCTAGATCCAGATCAAGATCTGACCATCCAGATTTAACCTACCAGTTATTCTGAAGATAAAAGTCTTCAGGAACCAAATTAAATTCTAACCCTAACTCCCAGTATCTAAGTCTCTTTCTGTTTTCGAAAACAGGAAATTCAGATTTACTCTAAGTATCCCAGTTTTCAGATAACTGAGTTATCATAATCTAACCCTATCCAGACTCAAGTATCTTTTGGAATATGTTCTTAGGTATATCATCAACTGTAACGCCCTGAGTTAAGGGTGAAAAATTTCCTTTTTCTTCAATAGCATGCATGCATGTATCAGTAATAATAGCCAGATCAGTATCTATCCTAAACCCTAAAACCTCCAAAATCTATCCTATGACCTCAAATCAAGATCAGATTGTTCAGATGTGATCTATCAGTTACTATGAATCTAAAAGCCTTCAGAACCTAGATCCAATTCTATCTCTAAATTCCAGATTTATCAGCTCCTTCTGTTTTCGAAAACAGAAATACCTTATATTACCCAAATACCCTAAGTTCAGAAATACATATTTAACCTAAATCTTGACCAAGTTCAGACCAGATTATTTCTGGAATATGATCATGGGTATGTCAATACCTTAATCTAAAAAGTTGACAGCCATATTTCACCATCTAGACTCTTTTCACAAATCAGTCCAAAAGTTATCGCAAATTAGTCCTTATCTGATATCTGAAAACTTAAAAAGACTAAAATCTCCAGATTAACTCTAAATTCAGAATTTCTTCAGCAGATCTTTCCTAATTGCTATTTGCCACAAGTTTCTCTTCTGTGCAGATATCAAAATCGAACCCTAAATGCCAGAATTCGAAATCGACAAAACTTAAATCTTGTTTTACCCTAATTTACCCTATTTTCAATTGTATCAAAAGCTATCCAAATGTGCCAAGTTTTATTTTCAATCCCTGCCAAATCATCTGTGGAATAAAGATTACCAAAATAGCAGAATCAAATTCAGAACAAACCTTCCAGAATTCCAGATTTGCAATTCAGTCCAAAATTCAAGATTTGAAACTGCAGTTCAGTCCAAATTCGACCAGAGGACTTAGCTATTTTCGACCAGGTCAACAGCAGCATTCGACCAGGGACCGCCGTGCTTGTGCGCTGTGGTTGCTCATCGCCGGTGAGGCTTCGCCTGCGCTCGTGACCGTGCATGCCGGTGCGCACGTGTCCCCACTCCAGCTAGTGCCGTGGCAAGGCCGCTGCTACGTCGACGACCAACGCTGCTCCCGCGCGCGATCAGCAGCAACTTTGTCAGCAATCCATCGCCACGTAGCCTCGCCGCGCCAGTACTTGTCGCCACCGCTTGCTACAAGCTTCGCCAGGTCCTGATGAAGCGACATTGTGATCAGCTGAAGGCTTGTCGCCGTCGCATCACCGTTATTCACTGAGTCTTCGCCGCTGTTGCTCCAGCACGCAACCAGTCAAGTCACCAGCAGCCAATCTCTTCATTGTTTCCTCTTCGCATGCTTCGCCTGCCTATTTAAGCATCCTTGTGCTCAGCAGCTCCCTCAAACCTCACTGGAAATCATCCACGTCTCAGATTTTCTGTCTTGATCTTCTTCTCCGGCGAGACCAGTTCGAGGCCTCACGGTGACAGCCTCAACCGCAGCCTCAACCACCAAATTGACAGCACTAGTAAGTTCCCCTCGCCTCCCTCATCGTGCTGTACCATCTAATTGGTTTACATTGCATCCAGTCGCCGGTGATCGCCGGAATTTCCGATTGCCCTGTTCCGGCAATGCAGTCCGATTCAATTCGAATTAGCTTTCGTTTCTGTAAACAAAATTGATCAGTGAGCTAAATCAAGCAAGCCTGTGAAGTTGGATTTCGAATTTAAACAAGAATCGAAGCTTTTCCCTAAATCGAGCTTCACCAATCGCCGGCGATCGTCGCCAGGCTTCTCCGGTGATCCTCCGGTCAATTTGATGTTACCAGAAGCTTCCCTATACCTCCTAGATGCTCTCCAAGCAAGGAATTTAGTTCTCTCGGCCTGTAGCAGAAACCCCCAACTGGCAGTGTCTCTTCTCCGGCGACGATGATCGGAAAAGTGATTCCGGCCATTTCAGCCCTCGAAACCTTGTCATTAAGATGTGCCCTAGCCTCCTGAGCATTTTTGTCTTCTAGCTCGACACCTAGATCGGCCTAGATTGGAAGCTACAGCCATGCCAAGTTTGTGCCCAGAACTGCTCCAGTGCAACCAGTTCATCTCTGTTCATCATCAAATTTCTTGCTTTCCAGCCATTTTCAGCCCTAGATCCTATTGAATGATTTATTCCTGTTATCAATGCCTACCTCCCAGACAAAGTGGTGCATCATTTGGGGCCCTAGATCAAATGTTATGCTAAGCCCTAGTTTTTGGCATTGTCAGCTCTATGCCAGAGCTTGCCGGCCAATGGCATTGGCCTTGTTTACCCACTTCTGGTTGTGTAAATTGAAAACCACTTTGTCCACTAAATTTGTAGAGTTGTGATCTACATTTTATTCTACTACCACAAGTTGAGATAACCCCTCTATCATTCATCAACCCTATGTCGATGCTTTGAACCGAATGTCGACCTAAAGACGTTCGCTGTTTTTGAGCGAACCAGTCGCAACCTTGATATCATTCTGATATTTTGAGACATTTGGAACCTTGTAAACCTTTGACAGCTAATCTTAACATTGGTTTCCTTAACTTAACCCTAATTAGCCTCTAAACCCAATCATTTCAGAATCATCAAGACTTCATCTTTGCATCATTGCATATAATATAATAATGTATGGAAAAGATTATGATTATTGGTTGTTTGTTTGATTGGAGAGCAGATCAAGAGCCCGAGTTCGAGGACTTCACTGCGAATCCGATGTCAACTGCTGTATTTTACGACGCGGAAGGCAAGTCATATCCTTGGTCATCTTGAACCTATATTTTAAATGTTGCTAAAACATAACCTTGAATATAAGCAATATTGCATGTGAAAGATTGAGAATGGTTGATCTATGAATTGGCAGTACTAGACTGGTTATCTGTGAAATGTGAAATAAACAAGTTTTGAGCCATGAACTATTATATGTATTTATATACTTATATTCATGAAATAAAACCCCTAGCCGTGACCAGAAAAATGGTGTGGATGGCTGTAGCACTGGAGGTGCTAGACTGCAAAGGAATGCAGGCACTGAAGGTGCAGGGTTGTGGATGGTCTGGTCATTGGCATATAAGGACTAGAACCTTGTGTTGTGCGTCTAGTGGCATGAACAACGTGCTAACCGCAAGCCTGGTATGGGACAGGCCTGAACAAGTAATTATGTGGATCGCACATGAAACCCCTGCATGAGATGTGTAGTGATGCACGATAAACACGGAGCGCGGCTCCCACACATATCACTGAAGGTGATCAAGCACGCTGACCCAGTAATGGGAATAAGCAATGGGGTGGAGGTTTGGATACAACCTGCCACAACTGTGCCTCGCTGAGAGCCACAGGGTCGGGGGTGAATTGTAAGTGATGCATAACAAAAGTTCTTGTTATCTCCACCTTGCCACTCACACATGGTTGTGAGGAGGGGTCTAATCATTTTGATAGGATGGGCTTGAAAGTGGAATATCTTGCGGGTAAATTGGTACCTCTCTGCAGAGTTAAAAACGTATTCGAATACTCCGAGCTCCCGGGTTTATAGGAGTCTGCTGCGGTGGATTAAATCCACGGGGTGTGACAGAAGTACTATTTTCTAAATAAAATATGTTTAAATCAAGATTACCCAAATGACATGTGTTGTCATGATAAGGAGTGCTGCCGTGGGCTGTCGTGTGTCGACGTGTCGCGGTAGTGCTATAATCTAGTGAACATGAATGATGATGTTACTTTATGAAAAGTGCTGCCATAAGATGAGATGAGAAAGGAAAAGATTATTTTACAAATATCCATAATTCTTGACTAGTCTAGGTTCATATCATCACTACTATATGTATCTACTCTTACCTATGACTTGCTGAGTACGTAAGTGCTCACCCTTGCAACATTCAACTTAATAGATGGAGCCTACTTTGATCAAGATGATGGCACGGAGTACTACGTGGATCCAGAAGGAGGAGAATCAGTTCCGCCAGAACCCTGAAGTGTGTTGTTCTGCCGTCAACTTCTTTTGTGGAAGGGTCACCTATCTTCTGCTGTGTAGTTAAATATTTTGCTAAACCCTGAATGCCTTGTAGGCATTGTAATCCTCTTATGTAATATTAAGGCCAGCAGGCCACACTGCTTAATATTTTGTGAGTACTCTGTTGCAATGTAATATACTCCTGTGTTTGACTCATCCTGGGAAGTCAAAGGTTTGTAGTTTGGGACTAGCTGCAGCGAGCTAGGTCTCTACAGGAGTAGTCGTTGTCCCAGTCTCGGGGCGCGACATCAACTTACTTCAAAAAGTTGGAAACCAGATTGTTTCATCTAAGTACTTTTCGCAGTTTAGTCCAAATTTTACTGCGAATAAGTCCTTTCTCTGTTTACCTGGAAGTCTAAAAAGGCTAAAATCCACGAATCAACTCCAAACCCAGAATTTCTTCAGGGAACACCTCCCAAATACTATTTGATACAGATTTCCCTTCTGATCAAACTTCCAAATCTCACCCTAATTACCAGAATTCAAGATCGACAAAATCCAGATCTATTTTACCCTAATTTTACCCTATTTTCGAAAATAGGTGAAATCCCTCAAACCTTATCAAATTTTCTCCAGATTTGAGCTAAATGAGTATTAATAGAAATATTATACTCAGCCATGAAACCAAATCCCAAATTGAACCTCTCTAAGACCATATTTACAAATCAGTCCACTTTGCAACCGAAATCATCACAATTATACCCCTGGTTCGACCAAAACCTGCTGTTCACGACCAAATGGGCTATTTCGACTTCGACCAGAGCAGTGAAACCGACCAGCTGCTGTCTTCGACCAGCGCCTGGGACTTCGACCACGACCTGGATGCAGCACACGAGCGCGCCACTCCTGTTTGCTTCGACCTCGAGCACGCCCTGCTACACTGCTACAGTAGCAACGTCGTTGAAGCCAGCCCGTGGTCGCCATCTTCACCAGCTGAACAGTGCCACGTGTGCGAGCACTGTTGGCTACTGTGGATCTTCCCCGGCGCGACTCACAGCCATTGTTTTCTCCCGTTTGCACGCCACCAGCAACGGTCGACGCAGGAGCTTTGCGCCACGTGGAGAACTCGCCGCGGCCAGCCATCAACTTGCCCTCACATCACTTGCAAAAGCCCTCACGGCCGCTGAACCAAGTCACCTCGACGCCAGCTCGCCGTGAAGTCGCCATCCAGTCACATCTTGCCGGCCTCAACTTCCCGTGCACTTCTAGCCGTTGCATCGCCTCCAAAACCTCTATAAATAGCCTCTGGCCTCAGTGAAACATCACACACCCACCAGAAACACCTAAGTCCTCAAACTCGCCGTCTTCTTCTTCTTCCCCGGTGAGCAGCAAAGGGATCTTCGGTGCCAAGCTTCTCCACTGCTTCCTACTTCGATCCAACACCCCCAGTGAGTTTCCCTCATCCCCCTCATGCTTCTCAAGCTTGGAATTTAGTTTAAACACCTTCAGTCGCCGGCGATTTCCTTTTCTCTCCAGTAGCTTCGGCGAGCAATTAATCCTCAACCAGATCGATTCGACCTTCGAGCCAGTAATAAAATATGCTCAGTAGACCTTGCTTAACATCCCTAAGCAACCAAAATCGATAGATTTGCTGATATGTGAAAATCCCCAAATTGGAACCTTGCATGTTCACTGAACTTACTGTTTAAGCTTTCTTGGTGCATCTCTAGCCAATCTAACTTCACCAGTATGTTTCTAATGCCCTAGAGATCATGTACAAGCAAGGAATTGAGTTCATTTGCCCTAAATCGAAAACCCCCAATTTTCATGTCATCTTCTTCTGCTCCAGTCGCCGGCCATCGATTCAGGCCAATCCAGCCCTAGCCACTTTGCCATCTAGATGTTTTGGACCATTATGAGCAACTTTGTCTTCTATCACGACTTCTAATTGGGCCTAGATTGTGAGATATAGCTATGCCCTAGTTACTGCACTGTTTATGTTGCATGCGCTCCAGGCCAGTCAACTTCTTTGCCGGTTTTCATCACTTTCTGGCCATCTCCTGCCCTAGATCCTATTGAGACATTTGTTCCTGTTACAAATGTCTAACTACCAGACAAAGTGGTACATCATTTGGAGCCCTAGATCAAAAGTTATGGCAAACCCTAGTTTCTGGCCATGTCAACTCTATGTCAAACTATGCCAGTCAGTGGCATTAGCCCTGTTCACCCACCTCTGGTCATGAAAAACAGAAAATACCTTGTCAAAAAGTTGCCTCACTACCTTGTGCACCATATGCTTGAATCAAAACCCATTTTGGCCACTGGGAACTATTCAAACCATGTCAATGCCATTCTTCGGCATTGTCAGCCCTTGTCAGCCTATGTCAGCCAATGGCATTGGGCCAGTTTGACCCCTTCTGGGTATGCAAACTGAACATAACCTTGTCCCTTAGACTCCTGATGTTGTGATCTACATTTTATCCTACTGTCACAACTTGAGTTGAGCCCTCTATCATCCATCGACCCTATGTCGATGCCTTGAACCGAATGTCGACCTAAAGACGTTCGCTGTTTTTGAGCGAACCAGCCGCAGCCTTGATATCATTCTGATATTTTGGAACCTTTGGAACCTTCTAAACCTTTGACAACTAATCTTAACCCTAGTGCCCATAGTTTAACCCTAATCGCTTCCCAGAATCCAAATCTTTTGTCGCCGAGACACTTTCACCTTGCATTATCGCATATAGTGGAATAGTAAGAGTAGGATTGATTGTAATGCCTGTTTGCTTGTTTGAGTCTGAGTTCGAAGACTTCGTCGCAGACCCGACATCAACTGCTATTTCTTACGACGCGGAAGGCAAGTCATATTCTTGAACGTCTTGAACCTATATTTTATGAATTGCTAGAATATACCTTGATTATAAAATAATAATATTGCATGAGAAAGATTGAGAATAGTTCAATTATGAAATGGCAGCATCCGGCTGATGCCTGTGAATTGTGAATTGATCAAATAATGAGCCATGAACTAATATATTATGTATATTTATATTCATGAAATAAAACCCCTAGCCGTGACCAGTATTTTGGTATGGAATGGTGAAAGCACTGGAGGTGCTTGGTCGCACAGGATGTGCCAGCACTGGAAGTGCATGGATTGTGGTATGAGCTGGTCACTGGCATATAAGGACCTAGAACCTTGTGTTGTGCGTCTAGTGGCATGATTAACGTGCCGACCGCAAGCCTGGTATGGGACAGGCCTGAACAAGTAGTATGTGGATCACACATGAAACCCCTATATGACAAACTCACAATTAAACACGGGGTGCGCTCCAACACATATCACAGGATGTGATCATGCACGCTGACCCTGAGGGGAAGATGCCAATTAGTGGGGGTTGTGTAACCCAGCCACAACTGTGGTTTGCGTGAAGAAAACCACAGGGTCTGGGGTGAATTGTGTGTGAAACATGGCAAAAGTTCTTGTTATCTCCACCTTGTCGCTCACAGTATGAAGTGAGTTAGGGGTCCAATCCTTGTGATAGGAAGGGCATGAAAGTGGATATATCTTTGTAACACCCTAGTTTTTGGGGTGAAAAGTTTTGCATAAAAACCCTGCATGCATGTATCTCTGTAGTAGTAGCCAGATCAGCTGAACTCTAATCTCTCCCAAACCCTAAAAATCTCCAAATCTATTCTCTAGATCCAGATCAAGATCTGACCATCCAGATTTAACCTACCAATTACCCTGAAGATAAAAGTCTTCAGGAGCCAGATCAAATTCTGACCCTAACTCTGAGTACCTAAGTCTCTCTCTGTTTTCGAAAACAGGAAAATTCAGATTTACCCTAAGTACCCCAGTTTCCAGATGATTGAATTGTTCTGATTTAACCTTATCCAGACTCAAGTAACCCTTGGAATATGTTCCTAGGTTCATCCTCAACTCACTCCAAAAAGTTGGGAGCCAAATTAATTCATCTAAACACTTTTCGCAGTTTAGTCCAAATTTTACTGCGAATAAGTCCTTTTCTGTCTACCTGGAAGCCTGAAAAGGCTAAAATCCACGAATCAATCCCAACTCCAAAATTTCTTCAGGAAACACTTTCCAAATACTATTTGATACAGATCTCCCTTTTGATCAGACTTCAAAATCTCTCTCCAATCACCAGAATTAGAGATCGACAAAATCAAGACCTATTGTACCCTAATTTTACCCTATTTTCGAAAATAGGTGAAATCCCTCAAATCTTATCAAATTTTCTCTAAATTTGAGTTGGATGAGTACTAATAGAAATGTTATACTCAGCCATGAAATCAATCCTCAAATTAACCATCTCTAAGACAGAAATTGCAAATCAGTCCAGATTTCAAATAAGAATCCTTACAATTTGGTCCCTGGTTCGACCAGAGACACTGTGCACGACCAGCAGCTGTGCACGACCGCGACCACCGCGCTGCCACGCCAGGAACTTCGTCGCCGGTGAAGCCCCGTGGTCGCCACCCTTGCCACTGCGTTCCTGCCACGTGTGCGCACGTCGTTCGCCACCGTGGAGCCACCGCGGCCGCACCAGCATCTCCAATTTTGCCCGCGCGCGCACGCCATCACTGCAGCCACTGCAGAAGATCGGTGCCACGTTGCAAGCATGCCGGAGGAGCCCGTCAGTTCGCCGTTGCATCACCCGGGACAGCGCACGCCAGCCTGCAAAGCCGGCACAGCCGCTGGAGCGCGTCACTTCGCTGCTGTCCCGCCCGGCCGGTCAATTCGCCGTCGATTCACAGCTCCAAGTCTCCAGGCATTTTCCAGCCGTTGCAGCCTCCCCAAATCGCCTATAAATAACCCTCAGGACTTAGCCAACTTCACCAGATAGCAAAGCACCAGAAACCGCCACACTCCACCGTGTCTTCTTCTTCTTCGGCGAGCTCGAGAAGAGGCTCACGGTGCCAAGCCTCTGCACTGCTTCCTCCTCGATTCCAGCTACTCCAGTAAGCTCCTCTTACCTCCCTCATCATACTCGAGCATGTAATTGACTTCAAACCTCTCCAGTCGCCGGCAATTTCCGTTTCTCTCCAGCAACTCCGGCGAGCAATTAAGCTCTATCCAGAACGATTTAGCTCTCGAGCCTGTGATCAATATTGCTTAGTGAACTTATCTAAGCATCCCTAAGCAACCAGAATCGAAGAATTTGCTAAAATATGAAAAACCCCAAATTGGAACCTTGCTTGTGGACTGAGCTTGCTGTTTAAGCTTTTCTGGTGCATCTCTAGTCAATCTAACTTCACCAGTAGCACTCTTATGCCCCAGAGACCCTCCTCAAGCAAGAAATTAAGTTTATTTGCCCTAGATCAGAAATGCCCAAATCAGGCTTGAGTTAATCTTTTCTCCAGCCAATATCTCCTAAATCCAGCCAATCCAGCCATAGAAACCTTGCCATCTAGATGTTTTGGACCATTCTGAGCAACTTTGTCTTCTATCACGACTTCTAATTCGGCCTAGATTGTGAGATATAGCTATGCCCTAGTTTACTGTACTGTTCACACTACATGTGCTCCAGGCCAGCCAGCTTCTTCGCCGGTTTTCATCACTTTCCGGCCATCTCCTGCCCTAGATCCTGTTGAGACATTTGTTCCTGTTACAAATGCCTAACCACCAGACAAAGTGGTGCATCATTTGGAGCCCTGAGTCAAAAGATATGGTTAACCCTAGTTTCTGGCCGTGTCAAGACTATGCCAGGCTATGTCAGCCAGTGGCATTGAGCCTTTTCACCCACTTCCAGCCATGCACATTGGAAATAACTTTGTCCCTTAGACTCCTGATGTTGTGATCTACACTTTTCTCTACTGTCACAACTTGAGATGAGCCCTCTATCACCCATCGACCTTATGTCGATGCCTCGAACCGAATGCCAACCTAAAGACATTCGCTGTTTTTGGGCGAACCAGTCACCACCTTGATATCACCCTGATAATTTGGAACCTTGTAAACCTTAACAACTAATCTTAACCCTAGTTACCGTAGTTAAACTCAAATCGCTTCAAAACCTTGAATCACCAGAATATTTTCTCCTTGCATCTTTGCATGTAGTGAATTAGTAAGAATAGGATTGATTGTAATGCCTGTTTGCTTGTTTGATCTTGTTCAGAGCAAGTGTCCGGGGTTGAAGATCTTGTCGCTGAACTGTCATCGACTGCTGATACTTACGACGCAGAAGGCAAGTCATACATTGATCATATTGAAACCCATATTTTATGAATTGCTATGCTATTCCATGAATAGATATTTCATTAATATTGCACATGTTGAGATCAATGATATTATGGCAGTGATAGATTGAATACTTGAGAAATGTGAACTTGATAAGATAGCAAGCCTCGAACTAATAAAAGTATAAACATGTATATTTATATTCATGAAATAGAACCCCTAGCCGTGACCAGTATTTTGGTATGGAATGGTGGTAGCACTGGAAGTGCTTGGCTGCACTGGATGTGCAGGCACTGAAGGTGCATGGTTGTGGTATGATCTGGTCACTGGCATGTAAGGACTAGAACCTTGTGTTATGCGTCTAGTGGCATGAAAAACGTACCAACCACTTACCTGGTATGGGACAGGCGCAACCTAGTAGCTTTCTTAGTATTATCAGTTCCCTGCATGGCTTGTCGATCCGGTTTCTCGCGTGGAAACTGGTGGGACGCAGTTCGTCCATGAGTGATGTGAGATCAGAAAAATTATGAGAGGATAAGGTGTAAAGAAGGAAGACGCCCTACGCCAGATTAAGTCGTGCGCGACTGTAATCAAAAGAGGTCATGTGTCCTGCGGGAACATAGACCCAGGCTAGGAAGTAAGGCAGTGGGGAGGACCCACAACGGTACTTGGGATGGTGTTGTCCATTTACCGGGCAGGGATACTGTTAATACTAGACTGCAAAAACGTTGTGTGATCTCGGCCTTGTCACATGCATTTAAGTCGCATGGAGTTGGCCCGACTTGGAAGTCGAGTGAAAAAGTGGATTTAAAAAGAGGTACATCTCTGCAGAGTTTAAAAATGTATTCGAATACTTCGTACTCCCGAGTTTTAGGAGTATGCTGCGGTGGATTAAATCCATGGGGTGTGACACAAGTATTGTTTTATAAACTAAAATTTGTTAGCTCAAGATTACCCAAGTGGCATGTGTTGTCATGATAAGGGGCGTTGCCGTGGGCTGTCATGTGTTGACGTGTCGCGGTAATACATAATCTAGCAAACATATGATAATTAAGAGGCATGTGGTTTATGCCCTAAGTTATGAAATACTGCTAAGAGTATATGATTGAAAGACTTGAATAAGAGTAGTATGATATGAGGATATATCGCCTTGGATATGGGATATATGTATCACCATCAATATGATTTATTTACTGCCATGAGTATGATCAGAAGTTGAGTAAGATTTGAGAAAGAGATGTATTTTGGGAAAAACCTTTCACTCTTTCCCCAATAGCATAGGTTCATGTCATATATATGTATATGTATCTCTACCTTCCCTATGACTTGCTGAGTACGTAAGTACTCACCCTTGCAACAACTCATCAATAGATGGAGCGTTCTACGACCTTGGAGGATACCCTGAAGATGCTGCAGACCCAGGAGATGACGAGCAGTTTCCTCCGGAGCCCTGATGTGGTGCTGTCTTACTGTCAACCTCTGTTTCCTGTGGATTGCTTTTGGGCCTAGCTTCCGCCGATTAGATGTGTTATTTTGTTAGACCCTTGTGCCTTGTACGGCACGGTATCTCGTTTTGTACTAAGGCCTGATGGCCATACAATTATGACTGTTGTACTATTTTGCTGCTGCAATGTAATCCTGTGATTGACTCATCCTGGGAAGTCAAGTGGTTTATGGGACCAGCTGCACCGAGCTGGGCCCCTCACAGGTGATGTCATAGTCGTGGCAGACGTGACAATCTTGCGGGTAAATTGGTACCCCTCTGCAGAGTTAAAAATGTATTCGAATACTTCGTGCTTCCGAGTTTTAGGAGTATGCCGCGGTGGATTAAATCCACGGGGTGTGACACAAGTATTGTTTTATAAATTAAAATTTGTTAGTTCAAGATTACCCAAATGACATGTGTTGTCATGATAAGGGGTGCTGCCGTGGGCTGTCATGTGTTGACGTGTCGCGGTAGTACCATAATTTAGTGGTCATGTGATATCTAAGAGGCACGTGGATTGTGCCCTAAGTATATGAAATGTTGCCATGAGCATGAGATTTCAAAAGCTTGGAAGAAACGTATTTTTGGAAAAACCCTCTCACCTCTTTTCCCTCAATAGCATAGGATCATGTCATCTCTACTATACGTATCTCTACTCTTACCTATGACTTGCTGAGTACGTAAGTGCTCACCCTTGCCACTTATCAACAATAGATGGAGTGCTACAATACCAAGACGAAGGCTTGGAAGATTTCGTGGATCCAGAAGGAAGAGAGCCAGTTCTGCCAGAATCCTGAAGTGTGCTGTTCTGCTGTCAACTTCTTACGACTGTGGGGGTTTCGCCTAGCTTCCGCCGAGTAGTTGTCTTTTTGTTTTAATTAGACCTTTTGTGCCGTGAAGGCATTGTATTACTCTTTTATTGTACCAGGCCAGCAGGCCATACTGTTTATGAATGATTTTGTAAGTTACTCTGCTGCAATGAACTCCTGTGCTTGACCTATCCTGGGAAGTCAGTGGTATGTATGTATGAGGCCAGCTGCAGTGAGCTAGGTCTCCACAGGAGTAGTCGTGGTACCCTGCCCGGGGCGCGACACCGGTCCTCCCCCGCCGGACAAGCACGAAAAAAGACACGAGGGTTTATACAGGTTCGGGTCCCGGTGGGGGCCCTAGTCCTGTCGGTGTGCTCCCGACCGGAGTCGGCTGGGGAAGCTCTCTCGGGGAGAGGCTTCTGGAGCACACCTGTGAGATTGGCTATTCTAGCAATAATGAGCAACTTGTTCTTACAAGAGGGGGTACAAGGGCTTTTATAACCCCAAAAGAAGCAAAAAGACTAAACTACCCCGGACGCTACCGTCGGATTGAGGGGTAGCAACGTCCTTCCCCCAGCCAGGTGCCTCGGATGCTTCACAGGTTGTCGCTGATTCCCGAGGCGCTTGTCACGCGACCCGCACGTGACCGAGGCGCTCGTCATGACCCACACGTGACATGGGATCAAGGGCTCCAGTCCCCGGAAGGACGACGGCGCCCGGGACAGGCACCGGGATCCTTGTCCCCGGGCAAAAGGCAGCGCCCGGGACAGGCACCGGGGGCCATGTCCCCGGGCAAAAGGCGGTGCCCGGGACAGGCACTGGGAGCCATGTCCGTAGGAAAAAGGTGGCGCAAGGCACCGGGAGCCATGTCCCCGGGCAAAAGGCGGCACCCGGGACAGGCACCGGAGGCCATGTCCCCGGGCAAATGGCAGCGCCCGGGACAGGCATCGGGGGCCTTGTCCCCAGGCCAAAGGCGGTGCCTGGGACAGGCACCGGGAGCCATGTCCCCGGGCAAAAGGCGGCGCCCGAGACAAGCACAGGGAGCCATGTCCCCGGGCAAAAGGCGGCCCCCGGGACAGGCACCGGGGGCCTTGTCCCCGGGCCAAAGGCACAACTTACCTGGATTTAGTCTCACGGAGATTTCCCCGAAAAGCAGCCCCCCACGTCCCCCGGGGACGAAGCTCGAGTCCCTGATGGGTGTGGCTCACCTTACCGGGAAAATCTTCGGGACAAGCTACCGGGACCGTGACGCTTCAATTCCCGTGCCGCGAGCTTATGACCGCGCTGTTCGGCCATAAATGCCGCTCGCAGTTCAAACCGGCGCCTCGTTTCACGGGCCCGGCCCTTCGTTTCCCGCGCACTGTTTGAATTTCAACGGCACAGATGTACCGCGAAGTGCCACATGGCACCCATCTGGGCCACACTTCGCCTCTATAAATAGGGCCTCGGGCGGCCCAGAGAGCTCATTCCAAATTTTTAAACTCTAGCGCCCTTATCTCTCCCGATGGCCCTCTCCCAGTAGCCCTCTTCCGGTAGTTAGTTCTCGGAAGCTTTAGCCTCCGTAACCTTTAGCTCCCCAGTTTTTCAAAGCCTTAGCCACCGGAGAAAACCTGATGGCACCCAAGGGCTGAGCGAAGACCACGGAGGTGCCCCCGGAGGAACTCGCTGCGGACTTCCTCCGGACCTCCGAGTTCACGACCGGGGACTTAGAGTCCCTGATCGAGCGGGGAGTTGTCGCGGACGGGGAAGTCCGGATCCCCGTGAATAAAGACAGAGCCCCACGCCCCAGGCCCGGAGAGGTCGTTGCCTTCGAGGCCTTCCTCGAGGCGGGGCTGAGTTTTTGAAGGAGTATGGGTTGGCTCTAAACCACCTCACGCAGAACGCCATCGTCTAGATGGGCCTATTCATATGGCTCTTCGAGACGGCGACCGGACGGGAGCCCACACTGCGAGCCTTCCGGTACTTCTACGAACCGGCGGCGAGGAGCTCCAACATGGTGAAGGGGGGACCCAAGTCCCCCTTCGGCTCGGTGATGGTCCAGATGCTACCATCCCGGGTAGTCGAGTACCCGGAGGCAGCCTCCCGAGACCACTGGGGGGACTGGATCCGGAGGTGGTTCTACCTCCAGGTCCGGGACGACGACGTGGTGTACTCCCCGGAGGCCCCCACCTACAGCCGGTCGTCCGCTATGAAGCCCCCGGTGTGGACGGAGGAGGAGCTGAGGCTCCTTGGGAAGGTCGTCGCCTCCCGGGGCATCCACTCTATGCGGGATGCCGCCGAGGAGGTGATGCTCTTGAAGATCTCCCCCTTCTCGCATGGGAGAAGGGTGATTGGGATGTGCCCGGTGACGAGGATTGACACCCGAGTCAGTTCAAATAAATACACGCCTGGTTCAGGATAGATTCAAACCAGACATGCGCTTGGTAGTGTGAACTCAAGTCATTCTTAGAAGCACAAGCTCGAGGTCGCAGGCTTTACTCGATCAGACCGCAGCTAGTGTGCGGTCAGGAGCTCGTATGCTATACGAGAACAGAAGGCTGTAGATGTTGCGCGGTCAGCCAACATCGCGTGGTCAGAGCATTTTCGACCAGGGTACGCGGGATTAATTTGTCATTTTAATAGGATATCCCGAGTATCCCAAAGACTCTTCCACGTAAGAAGGCAACCGTCGGGAGGTTAATATGTGTGGTTATCCCCGAATAACACGTGTTAAACCTGCGTGGGAGTTAAGAGCGGTTGACAAAACCGCATCCAAGCAACCGTTTGATGCCGTTGCAACTTGGCGCCCTTTCGACTAGTATAAAGGAGCAGCCCGATGCATCAAACAAAAGGGAGAAGAGATAGCACATCTCACCCAGAGATCAACTGATCGAACAACCAACTCAAAGACAATAGCCTAGATTAAATAGCTTCCATAAGCCTTCTAGGCTTCATCATGTACAATCATATAGGGAAAATCTTCACCTATGAAGATCTTTCCGTCACTTTGTAAATATTTTTACTATACATAATGAAATCCCAACATGATGTAGGGCTATTACTCCCACCATCGAGGGCCCGAACCTGTATAAACCTCCCTGTTCTCTAGTTCTCCATAATTCTACATATCTTCCCGGAGGGACACCCTGAAAGGTCTCACAACCTACAAATTTTTGCATAAATTTGGCTTAGGACCCCGAGTCTGAATCATCGACAACTGGCGCCCACCGTGGGGCCTTTCTCGAGGCGTCCTAATTTTCATCCGGAGGTTCGCTAAACTATGGCTGGAGTATATGATTCCGAGAACGATTTCGATCTCGAGGATTATGCTCACATTCTGATGCCTTCTCCTAGCGACCCTGTTCCGATGGAAGAAGTTGGAGGCCAAAATCTCCCAGAGATCGAATCGACTCTCCAGGTCATGTCCATTGACCAGGGAGCGACTAGCACAAGGTCAGAACCCACTGAGGTTCTTAATGCGCTAGTGGGTGAGTCCGGTCCGTCATACGACCCCGCTAAAGGGAAGCATGATATCGACCAGGAAATCAGTCCGGGAAGGTTCTACCGTGATAACCTCCATCGTCTCTTTGATTTCGAGTCCGACTCAGAACAAACTGAGATGTTTTCTCCCTCGGCGACCTCTCTCCCTAGACAGTTTGTTGCTTTATCAGAGGAAACTCCTGATCAGCGGGCTGCTAGTGAAGAACAGGAACGCAAACAGAACGAGGATCAAGATCTTGAGCAACAAGACAACGAACTACGCAGAACTGCCCTAGAGGCTCTTCAACATGCTCAGGCTCATTACGATGCTGCTCCAAGTTCTTCCCGATGGTCACGTGGTCGCAGACGCGATCAGACCCCTTCTTTGCCTCTGGAGCGTTTCCCGGTGGACGAAGAAACGGTAACACCTGGTGCCCCTAGGAGAAGCACACATGGCAGACTCCGGTCTATCGAGGATGTCCTATGTAATTTTTGTCCTACGGTTACGGATGCGCAGAAACCGGCCTTCACCAGAATCCTGGAGGAGAGGTTGGATGAGGTCTCATCTGAGGCGACCCCCATGGCCTCTTCCCGGTCGATCACACGATCCCACGACCGAGATCATTCTCACTCTGGTTCTGGTCAACGAAGTTACCCGCCGCCTGTACCGTCCCGGCAGGACAAGTCCAGCCAGGCACAGGATTCCCGTGATAGGGATTGGGTCCCTGTCCACTCTCGCTTAGGACCACGAGTGACTTCGCCATTGTGTGAGGTCGCTCGCGATCCGGTCGAAAGTCACAGGACAGTTCACGGTCCCTACGTCGGTTGTAAAGCTTTCTCGCTCAGCCTTCGTGCGGTCGTTTGGCCGGACAAGTTTCGACCAGGGGCCATAGAAAAGTTCGACGGAACTCAGAACCCATCCGAGTTCCTTCAAATCTATATTACTGCCATCCAAGCGGCAGGAGGCGATGACCGGGTCATGGCCAACTACCTGCCAACAGTCCTTGAGGGACCGGCTAGAACCTGGTTGTTTAATCAACCCGAAAGTTCTATCTATAACTGGGAAATGCTGTGCGACGCTATCCTCAGCAACTTCCAAAACTGTTATCAGAAGCCGGGTAAAGAGGACGACTTCCATCGATTACGGCAAACTTCGACCGAAACCCTTCGTCAGTTTGTCAAGAGGTTTGTCGGGGTGAGGAATACCATCCCAAACATATCTGACAGCTTCGTTATCAGGGCATTTAAACATGTTGTTCGATATCGGAGATTCACTGAAGACTTGCTCATCCACCCACCTCGATCAGCAGCCGATCTCTTTGATATGGCTGATCGATACTCCGACACGGCCGAAGCGGTCGAATGGAACCGGATGGTCGATAAAGGTAACCTACCACCTCAACCAGGTCTCAAGGACGCTAGGAAGGAAGATTCAAGCAAGAAGCCGAAATCTTCATCAGGCGGGAAGTCGAAGAAGTCGAAAAGGAACCGCTCTGGACAGTACCACGAGGTCGCAGTTGCCGAGAAGCCTCCTTCGACCAAAGGTAACAAGCCTTTGTTTAAAAATAAAACTGCTTATGGTGGTCGTAGTGTCGACCAGCCAGAGAAGTCGACTAACCCGCAGGAAGGCAAGAAGTGGTGTCCACTCCACAACTCCGCAGGCCACGACCCCAAGAACTACAGGAGTTGGTTGAAGCAGTTAGATGACTTCTACCAGGGGATTGGACCAATGCCGACCTTACCGACTAAGGAACAAGCATGCGGGCTTAGGGATGCCGACGGGGACGAAGAGATGTCTTACCAGGTACCTCATAATCATGTCAATGTTATTTTCGGGGGTTCCTCCTTTTTTTTTCCAAAAGGCAGTTTAAGGCCTTTTATCGAGAGGTTAACCAAACAGAGACATCCCTTGGTGAACTTCGGTATCCCCGTTGGTCGGATACACCTTTGACGTTTGATCGCACTGATTGTCCTGTGGGGCTTACTCGACCACTGAGGCTCCCTCTGGTCATTACCCCGATCATCAGTAATGCGAGAGTCGAAAGGGCCTGATCGACGGAGGAAGCTCCTTGGACATCTTATTGGTCAAGGCGCTCGACGAGATGCAAATTCCTCGTTCAAAGATTAAACGCATAATCCATCCGTTTTATGGGATAATCCCTGGTCCCTCCATGATGCCATTGGGATAGGTGGTCCTCCCGGTCACACTGGGAGAACCGGACAACTTCCGAACATAATTGGTTACTTTTGATGTAATTGATTGTGATTCGGCTTATAATGCAATCTTTGGCAGGCCAACTCTTGCTAAGTTCATGATGGCAACGCACTATGCTTATCAGTGCGGCAAATTGCCCGGCCCCAAAGGTGTCATGTCGATCCGAGACAGTCGCTACGTGGCACTAACGTGTGACCGGCTATCTCTAGAGATGGTCGACCAACTTCCCCTCCGGGACGCTCAGGTCGCCACTGTCGCCGCTGACGCGATCAAGGCTGCTCCTCGACCAGATGAGAAACTCAAACTAGTTCCTTTGTACCCAGATGATCCATCCGAGACAATTCGGCTCTGATCAGGCCTAGATGACAAATAGAAAATCGAGCTCATTACTTTCCTCCGGGCTAACGCAAATGTGTTTGCGTGGAAACCGTCCGACATGCCCGGTGTCCCAAGGGAAGTAATCGAGCACAGGTTAGCAATTCGACCTGGACAGCGACGAATAAAGCAAAAGCTCAGGCGTTTTGCTGTCGATCGACAAGAAGCCATTCGTGAGGAGTTGGACAAACTCCTAAAAGCCAGGTTTATTCGCGAGGTCGATCACCCGGAATGGCCTGCAAATCCGGTCATGGTCCGCAAGTCAAATGGCAAGTGGTGCATGTGCGTCAACTACACCAGCCTTAACAGTGCCTGTCCAAAGGATGACTTTCCCCTTCCCCGCATCGACCAGCTGGTCGACTCAATCGCGGGTTGCGAACTGATGAGCTTCCTAGACGCTTACTCAGGATACCATCAAATTCGCATGGCAGAAGAAGATGAAGAGAAGACTGCCTTCATCACCCCGTTCGGCACCTACTGTTATGTCCGAATGCCGTTCGGTCTCAAGAACGCAGGTTCCACATACCAACGCTTGATGCAAAAGACCGTTCTTTCCCAGATAGGGCGTAATCTCGAAGCATATGTAGATGACTTGGTTGTAAAAAGCACTAAAAGATTGTCTCATTTGGACGATCTCGCCAAAACCTTATGTAATTTGAATCGCTTTGGAATAAAATTGAACCCGAAGAAATGTTCTTTCGGGGTCTCTTCTGGAAAGCTCCTAGGTTTTCTTGTATGTTCCAGAGGCATTGAAGTCAATCCTAAAAAAATCAAGGCCATCGAACAGATGAGGTCTCTCTCGACCATGAAAGATGTTCAACGCCTGGCTGGTCGCATGGTGGCCTTAAGTCGTTTCATATCGCGACTAGGCAAAGGGAATTACCTTTCTTCAAGGCCCTGCGGAAGCATCATAATTTCACATGGTCCGATGAGGCCGAAAAAGCATTTCAAGAGGTAAAGACATATCTATCCAGTCCGCCAGTTTTGCTTTCTCCCGACAAAGGAGAACCATTACTTCTCTATTTGGCGGCCACACCGCACGCGGTCAGGGCTGTCCTGATCGCGGATAGGGAAGGAATACACAGACCCGTCTACTATGTCAGCGAGGTACTTCATGGACCTAAGCAGCGATACCCTGAGGTCCAGAAGATACTTTACGCACTACTGATGGCTTCCCGTAAGCTACGACGCTACTTCCAAGCTCACAAGATCACAGTACCCTCCTCTTTTCCTTTGGGGGATATTGTCCGAAATCCGGAGAAATCTGGTCGAATCGCCAAGTGGGCGATCGAACTCGGTGCTTTCGATATCCATTTCACGCCCCGCACGGCGGTTAAGTCTCAGGTCTTGGACGACTTTGTGGTCGAATGGACCAACCCTGAGCCACCCGTGCAGGTGCCCGAGGAATTGGAATGCCCCGATCACTGGACAATGTACTTCGACGGTTCCCGTAGTTTTCAACACTCGGGGGCTGGAGTGGTCATAGTTACGCCTCAGGGCGAACAGCTTAAGTATGTCATTCAACTACACTTTGTTGTGACCAACAACGCAGCAGAGTACGAAGGTCTTCTTGCAGGGCTCCGGGTAGCAAAATTCCTCAGAGTCCGTCAATTAGTGGTGAGGGGAGACTCACAGCTGGTCGTAAACCAGGTAAACAAGGAGTACAGCACCTCCAATGAGACAATGGCTCATTACCTCGGGGAAGTGAGGAGACAGGAGAAACACTTCAGTCATTTCGAAGTCCAATACATCCCGCGGATAGACAACATTTTCGCAGACCAATTATCCAAAATTGGGTCCTCACGCACATCTGCTCCGGCAGGAGTGTTCATTGAACACTTGGACCATCCTTCGATTATGACTTCGGTCGAGGATGATCCGGTAACAGTCTGCGTTACCAACCTCGGTCAGGAACAGGATTGGACTCATCCATTGAGAGTCTATCTTGAACATGGGACCCTACCCGAGGATGAAACCGAAAGCGATCAATTGATTCGAAAAGCACATCTATACAAGCTCATAGAAAGAGTTTTGTATAGAAAGGGTACTCAAGGAGTGCTCATGCGCTGTATATCTCAGGAGGAAGGCAAATCCCTCTTGAAAGAAATACATGACGGTGTATGCGGTGCGCACGCGTCATATCGGACACTGGTCGGAAAAGCTTTTCGATAAGGATTCTACTGGCCTTCGGCACTTGATGATGCCAAGCATATGGTCAAGATGTGTCCTCAGTGTCAGTTCACTCGAGACAGGTTCATCAACCTGCCTATGCGTTACAAACCATTCCCGTTGCATGGCCTTTTGCGGTCCTATGCCATAAGGGGTCAATGGATACAAGTTTCTGTCCGTAGCTATTGACACGTTTACAAAGTGGATTGAGGCCGAACCGGTACGAAATATTACCGCATCAGCAGCACAAAAGTTCTTCCATAAGAACATTGTTGCTCGATTTGGTGTTCCAAATCGTCTCATCACGGACAATGGTTCTCAGTTCGCCAGTGGTCTTTTTCTGGATTACTGCGACCAGATTGGGACCAAGGTGTGCTTTGCTTCTGTGGCTCATCCACAAAGCAATGGTTCCGTAGAACGTGCCAATGGGCAGATACTGCAAGGCATCAAGAAACATGTTTTCGATCGCCTTAAGACTCGCTTGGGGGCTTGGGCAGACGAGCTCTATACCGTTCTATGGGCACTACAAACTACTTCTAGTCGAGCCACCGGTGAGACGCGCTTCCATCTGGTTTACGGGTCTGAGGCCGTACTGCCTATGGAAATTAGTCTTGGATCTGTTCGGACAGAGCAGTTCGAACGAATTGATCCGTCCGAACAGCGATCATGGGATCTCATCCTCTTAGAAGAAAGGCGTGATCGCACTTTGATCAAGTCCGTGGTATACTTGCAAGCTTTGCGCAAGTACCATAACAAAAGGGTGCGACCACGTAGTCTCCACGTGGGCGATTTGGTTTTACGAAAAATTGAAGACCAGTCTAATCACAACAAATTCTCCCCGAAGTGCGAAGGCCCTTACACTGTTGTTTTGGTGCCGCGACCAGGATCAGCTCGTTAGCCTTGGAGGATGGTCGAATTTTGTCCAATACTTGAAACATCGATCAACTACGCAAGTTTTACGTGTAAGTATTCAATCCCTTCTCCTTTTCAATTAGCATTTTTTTTAATAAAACAAAAAGTCTTTTGGTTTCATAACGATGAACATCTCCTTTCATGCCCGTGTGTTACGATCTTGACTCGGGGGCTGGTCGACGGCGGTTATATGACTATAGCGTTCTAATCGGATTCGCTGGCCGATCTCATGACCACTGCCAGACAAGTCACTCCTAAATAAGCCATTTCTCAACGCATACGGGGCTTGCTGGTATGTCCTTGGTCACCTTAGTGGTTGCCGGTTTGCAACAAGGTTAGCTTAAATGCCTTCAGTATCTATAATCACAGGTGGGGGCTAGGGGGATATGCTTATAATATGAAACGACAAATAAAGGTGCTTTCTTTCAAAATCAAAAAATACATGCATTGCATTCTATAGTTTATATCTGTACAATTGTAGGGGTTACATAATCCCGAGCTCAGTCAGGAGTTTATCTACAAGGGGATTGACTTACTCCAGGATGGCCTTGAGTTGCTCTTCACTCTCAATCTCTACCGTTCCCACCAGTGGACTCAGGTCCATATCTGGGCCATGGTGGAGACGAAACTGACAGAGAATGGCGGAGTCTGCTGATCGAACCCTGGTTCTGATCGCCTCTTGTCGTCGCCGTGTATCTTCAGGAAGATACTCGAGCAGTGATTCCGCTTGGGCTACGACCAGTGTAGACCAGTCGCTTGAACTGAGGTCGTCTTTTGTGGTCTCGACCACATCAGCCCTTAGGAGACGGGCCACCATCTTCAGCTTTTCGAAGACGGATTGTTTTAGGTCTCTGTTCACCCTCTGGGTAGAGTCGATGGTCATTTGGAGGAGTGTTTTATCCTGCCCGGGCCGTTTTATTTGACTTGCTTGCGCTGCGGTAAGAAGATCGTTACAAATGGTCCGAATGACAAGGTATAATTTTTCTGGTCGGAATTGACTTACCAGAGAGCTGTGACCGCAGTTCATTAAGCTCAACCTCTTGGTTTGAACTCACGGTGATCGCCTTGAGCTTGTTAGCGGCCAGGTTCCTCTTTAGAGAAGCAACCTCCCTGTGACAAAAAAGATAATTGTCATAACGAATTTGTATCCATACAAATTAAAGGGCATTTATTCTTACTCTCACAAGCAGTCTCTCTCCTTTTGTATCGCCTCGATGCTTTCCACCATAGCAATCGATTTGGCCGTTATACGGGATAGTTCCTATAACACAGAAGGAAATCAGTGATGTCCTACGTACAATTCAGGTATCATAAGAGATGTTCATTATACCTCTGTATATTCCCGGAATGACTTATTATCCGGGGTTACTGGAGGCCTAGTCGAGGGACCCGTCTCATCCTTGACAGGAGCAGCAGGTGGATGCCTCAGTCGTAGGTTCCGATGCCTGCAACTGGGTCTCCACGCCCGACTCGTCCCTAACGGCCCGGACGATTTCCTGGACCAAAGGGACATAGCACTACTCACCGGAGGTCTCAGCACCGGCAGAGACTTCAACCCTCCCCGGGGCAGTTGGGGGGCTCGGTTCTACGTCTTTACGCCTACAAAGAAAAGTGGACTTGTCGATCACATTGATGGTAGCCACAATTTGGTCCAGAATAAGCAGAGTGGAGTTCTTACCTTATTTGAAATCCCATTAGCTTCTGGGACTTCAAGGAGGGCTCCTCGAGAGAAAGAGGACAGTCGTTGTCCGTCCTAGTCTTTCTTTTCGTGAACAGGGCCTTTTCTCCCTATGTATATTTTTCTGTAAGCATATGCATAAGGAACGAAGAAGACTTAAGTGGTAAGAATTCGTACCGGGGTGACCTGTTCGATTGACAGGGATACGAAGGCCTGGGTGGCTCCTGGACTGCTAGAGCCGGCGCCGTATCCGCGACCCTGAGGTTGGTCGCGGAGTCTTGTTCTGTCACTTCCACTCCTGTCCCCAGGAGTGGAAGATTCGCCTCCCTGGAACTCACAGGAGTCACAAGGGGAAGTTCTTCTCCTTGTATGAGTGTAGATCTGATAAACACATGTACAGATGCAATTAAGAAATCAAGACCACGAGGAAGTCTTACCGTGGTCGTTCCTTCGACCAGGGAGGGAGAAGTAATTGACCCTGAAGCCTCTGGGGCTTCGGGAGCGGGGATCTCGCCCGCGACCACGGGACTCCTGGTGGCCGTGGGGTCCATTGCGGTCGCTTCTGTTTCCCCAAGACGAGGTGGTGTCTCGCCGGATTGAGAGTCTACTATTTTCCTCTTCCGGTGGACCATTGGAACGTCATCCTCCTCCTCCTCGCTCCTCTCGCCCTGTACGACGAAGAAGTGATTCCAGTTTGTACCTGGAGGAACAGGACGTATGTGAGATCTTACCGCAGTTTTCCTTGCAGTAGGAGGGGTTCTCCATGAGACCCCCATTTGAGGATCACCTTGGTAACCGCCCAGGTAGGTTACACACAGCAGGATGTCACATGAGCTCCAAACCACACAAGCATAGTAATATCATTACACAAGTATCAGGCCAACATGGCCAATATTACATAGCCAAAGCACCGAAAATGGCGCTAAGTAGAGTTGCTAAGAAAATAACTAGTTTATCAGAACCAGAATCGGTATCCAAGTACCGAACACACAACATAAAGCACAAAGCAACGACAAATAGCTTGATTTCCATCCGCAGCGGGGTTGGAGGGGCTTCTCCCACATCTGACTTGACTTGGTGCGCAATCCTTCTAGAACGTGGGCTCGCCCGGGGTGCTTCCATCTTCGGGTGAGTACTCATAACTGAAAGAATCGGGATCCTCGAATCCCTCTTCTACAGTGGGATAAAAATGCAAGGGTGAGCACTTGGTGCTCAACAACACTCATTCCAGGGATTAATGCAATTGTACTTACATGAGGGTGAAACATATGATTCCGGCGTTTCAGTTTCATATGGATAGAGATATGTAGATTTCCAAATCAATTATTCAGTAAAACAATACTTTTGTCATGAAAATGATACTTTAAACATTAAACAGGTTTTCAATAAAACATTAGATGTAGTAGTCTCCCATGAGTTACTACTTTGTTAACCGCATTATGAAAACATTCCAAAACATTACTTGTGCTATAACCCATGGATAACATCCACTACGAAAAGACTCCTGAACCTGGGAGTACAGAGTATCTGATACTTCTTTTACACTTTGCAAAGGTGTACCTCTTTTTAAATCTACAGATTCACTCGGCTTTCAAGTCGGATCAGCTCCATGTGACTTATACACATGTGACAAGGCCGAGATCACACAACGCTTTTACAGTTCATTATTAACAGTATCCCCGCCCGGTAAATAGACAGTTAAGTCTCAAGTACCGTTGTGGGTCTTCCCCACTGCCTTACTTCCTAGCCTCTCTGGTCTATGTTCCCTCAGGACACATAGCCTTGGTCTATGTCCACGCGAAACATACGACCATTTAAGATTACAACCGCTCACGGCTTAATCAGGTCTAGGGCGCCTTCCTTCTTTTATGCCTTTTCCTCTCATCATTTTTCTGACTCACATCACTCATGGCCGAACCTTGGCCTTCCAGTTTCCACGCGAGAAACCAGATCGTCAAACCATGCAGGGAACTGCTAATACCAAAAAGCTACTGAGTTGTGCCTGTCCCATACCAGGCAAGTGGTCGGTACGTTTACAATTCGTATAGAGACACAGCACAAGGTTCTTGTCCTTATGAACCAATAGTGAGGAGCATTCACATTCCCTGGTGCGCACCGCACCCTCTCCATACAAACCAATCCTCACTACTGATCCCTTTTATCAGTTTTCTTGACAAAACGGTTTTTATTATAACTTCTCATGTATTTGACCATTTCAAGTTTAATGTGGATATTCAGTATATGAGTCCTAGGGTGACAAAAGCATATATATGATGGTTCAATAACAAAAGGGGTTTCATGGTTCTCTAGGTAATATCTACTCATGTCATTCAAACATAACTTGTATCTCAAATAAGCGTGCATAGTAAGAAACAGTGAATATACTTCATATGAAAATATTGGGCGAGACATGATCAAAGGAATGAGGCTTGCCTTGCGATGTTGGATCTAAATACTCAGACGGATCTTCAAAGACTTCTTCCGCTCCTTCCGCTTCTGACTCTGCGGCAATCAACCAACACACAAACACATACCATAAGCATACAGAAAATAGTTTCTATAGAAATTGTTAAGTAAATAAGTCATGCATGCAGGGGAAAAGGTTAGGGCAAGGTCACAAGGGTTCTGGTCGAAGAAACGGCTAAAAAGGATTGAACGTCGAAGGGTCGACATTCAGTTCATGACTTTGGCATGGCTTCAAACTAGTCTTAGGATGGTTTTCTGGAGAAGTGATAGAAGGGAAAGATGTAGAACACAACTCCAGGAATCTAGGGGACAAGGTGGCATTTCAATTGCTCAACCAGAAGGGGTCAAACCAGGCTAATGCCAGTGGCTGACATGCACTGCCATAGTGCTGGACATGGCCAGAAACTAGGGCATGGCTTAACTTTTGATCCAGGGCTCCAATTGATGCAACACTTTGTCTGGGAGGTAGGCATTACTAACAGGAATAAAATACTCAACAGGCACAAGAGCTGAAAGTGGCCGGAGGGTGGCCAAATCCGGCGATGAACTGCGGTGGTGACATGGCACAGGCACAGCTCTGGACAAACATTTGGCAAAGGCATAACTCACAATCTAGGCAGATCCAGGTGTCGAGCTAGTGGAAGAAATTACTCAGGGAGGTGAGGTGAAGCTAAGGGACAAGGTTTCAGGGGCTAGATCGGCCGGGAAATAATTCCGGCGACCGGCGCTGGAGAAGACGACACTGGAGCTCGGGGATTTTTGATACAGGGCGAATGAGCTCAATTCCAAGCTTGAGGGTGATCTGAGGGGTATGAGGAGGCTACTGGAGGGGTTAATTTCATTGGAGATCGGCCGGAGGGGCTCGGCGACGAGGTCCGGCGAACTGGCTGAGGTTCCAGTTTGGGATTTCTTCGATTTGAGCGCAATTGGGGATCCTGATTCAACAGGCTTGCTAAGAAATGGCTAAGGATCAATTTCTCCTACTGGGACAAGAGCTAATTCGGGATGAAATGGTTAGCATTGGGGAAACAGGGCAATTGGGCCTTTCCGGCGATCACCGGCGATGGGGATCGATCTGGTGCAATTGGTTGCTACTAAACAGAGAGGGGAACGAGGGGAACTCACTGGTGAACTTGGATTGGAGAAAGGGGCTGTGGGATGGGCTAGCACCGTGAGCTCACTCACCGGCTCGCCGGAGAAGAAAGCGAAAACGGTGAAGTTTGGGACTTAGCCGATTTTCTGGAGGCTTGAGGCTCTCAAAGTACAGGGAGGGTTTAAATAGGCACGGGGATGGAGCTTGCGAGGGAAAACACGATAGCGGTTGCTTGCGCCGGGGAGAAATTTGTCGGGCGCAGGCGCAACGACGGCGACGGCGATGTGATACGCTTCAGGCGGTGCTGCAGCTTTGCCAGCGACGCCAGGGTGCCTTGGAACTTCGTCCGGGACGGCGCAGATGCGGAGGCGACAACGTAGCTCCGGCAACGACACGTACACGCATGCAATTGCCACGGCAACGGGAGCGCGCGCGTGAAACGCTACTGGAGCGCAGTCATTTAACCGCTGGGCAAGGCGACGCAACTGTGCTGGCACGTGCGCGCGGGGTGGCTCGGTTGTTCACAACACAGGCGACAAGAAGCGGTGGCCGGCGGCGAGCAAACGCGGCGAAAACACGGCGCGGCAACGGCGAAGACGCGCTGGTCGTAGCCAACGACCAGGCGCTGGTCGAATGGACCTGAAAAGAAGTTTGGGCCGTTCTGCAATTTTTGAAACTTCCTCCAGGGACTGATTTGTGAGGAAAATTTGAATAGAACTTGGGCCTGGTTGCAAATCTGGAAATCTGAGGGTCCGATCTGAAATCTGATTTCGTAGATAAGTTGCATAAAATTATTAGAACTTATCTGGCCAAAGTTTGGTAAGATCAGGCAAGATCTGAAGGGTTTCGACAAAATTAGGGAAAACAGTTTAGGGTAAAATAGGGTAATTAGGGTTTTAAAATGGCAAAGGTTGAAACTCAGCTTTAGGATGAGATTTTGGGGATGATCCCGAAGGGAAAAATGTTCTGAACAACATTTAGAAGGGAATGGCTGAAGCAGATTAGGGTTTGGGGTCAAGATGTGGATTTTGGCTATTTTAGGGTTTGGCAAAAACAGGGGTGTTACAAATCTACCCACCTTAGAAACAATCTCGTCCTCGAGATTAGGGCAGGTCAGAGAATAGGAAGGGAAATTCTCGGCGGAGATCTTCTTCTTTTTCCCAAGTTGACTCCTCCTCTGAGTGATTGTTCCACTGGACTCTGCAGAATCGGAGGGTTCTTGACTTCAGCACTTTCTCTCTGGTTTCCAGAATTCTAACAGGGTATTCTTGACAAGATAAGTCTGGTTGAATCTCGATCTCTGCAGGAGATATCTGTTCTGTTGGTTTTCTCAAGCATTTCTTCAGCTGAGATACATGAAATACGTCATGAATTCCGGTCAGTTCTAGTGGCAATTCCAACTTGTATGCCATTTCACCTCGCTTTTCCAGAATTCGATATGGTCCCACATATCTAGGTTTTAACTTTCCCTTCATCTGGAATCTTCGAACTCCTTTGTATGGCATAACCTTGAGATACACATAATCGCCCTCTTCAAATGATAGCTCTCTTCTACGATTATCTGCATAGCTTTTCTGTCTAGATTGAGCTGTTTTCAGTTTTTCTTGTATGATCCTGACATGGGCTGTGGCTTCTTCTACCAACTGGGGTCCTAGATGTTGCTTTTGACCAATTTCTGTCCAATACAGAGGCGTGCGGCATTTTCTTCCATATAGGGCTTCATATGGTGCCATCTGTAGGCTTGCTTGGAAACTGTTGTTATATGTGAACTCTGCATACGGTAGAAATAACTCCCAAGAGTCTCCATAATCCAAAACATAAGCCCTCAACATATCTTGCAAAATTTGGTTTACCCTTTCAGTCTGACCTCCAGTTTGAGGGTGGTAAGCGGTACTGAACTTTAACTTTGTGCCCAGGGCTTTCTACAACTCTTGCCAAAATCTTGAAATGAACTGGGCTCCTCTGTCGGAAACGATAGCCTTCGGCACTCCGTGCAGGACAACTATTCTGTTGAGATACAGCTCTGCTAAGTCCTTAGCTGTATATAGGGTCTTTACTGGGAGGAAATGTGCTACCTTTGTCAATCTATCTACTATGACCCATATAGAATCGAATCCTTTTCTCGTCCTTGGTAGTCCCACAATAAAATCCATTCCGATTTCATCCCACTTCCACTCTGGGATTTGTAGAGGTTGTAGCGGTCCCGCAGGCTTTTGATGTTCTGCTTTCACTCTTTGGCATGTGTCACAAGCTGCGACAAACTTGGCAATTTCTCTCTTCATTCCTTTCCACCAAAAATTTTTCTTCAAGTCCTTGTACATTTTGGTGCTGCCTGGGTGTATGGAATATGGGGTTTGATGAGCTTCTTGCATGATCAGGCCTTTGATCTCATTGTCATTTGGAATGCAGATACGGTCATCGTACCATAGAATTCCCTGTTCATCTTCTCGAAGGTTGGTTGTATCTTTGCTCTTCATGTCCTCCTTCCTCTCTTGAAGGTCTGGGTCAATCGCTTGAGCTTGTCGGATCTTATCCTTCAACTCACACTCCATCTTCAGGGTAGTGATGGTTCCTTGGTCCACTAATTCCAATTGCAACCTTTCGAAGTCCTTACCTAGTTGCGTTGGCACTTCTAGCTGGGTTATCTGGTTGCAACGAGACTTCCTGCTCAAGGCATCAGCTACTACATTGGCTTTTCCCGGGTGATAGTGGATCTCTAGATCATAATCTTTGATCAGTTCTAGCCATCTTCTCTGCCTCATATTCAACTCCTGTTGCGTGAAGATATACTTCAGGCTCTTATGATCCGTATAAATTTCGCACTTACTGCCTAGTAAGTAGTGTCTCCATATCTTCAGTGCATGTACGACCGCAGTTAGCTCCAAATCATGTGTTGGATAATTCTCCTCATGAGGTCGTAGTTGTCTTGATGCATAAGCTATCACTTTCCTTTCTTGCATCAATACGCATCCCAATCCTTGTTTGGAGGCGTCACAGTAGACTTGAAAATCCTTTTTGACGTCCGGTAGTATCAGGATTGGTGCAGTTGTCAATCTTCTCTTCAATTCCTCAAAACTTCTTTCGCACTCCTCGGTCCAATTAAAAGAGGCGTTCTTCTTCAGTAGCTGGGTCAGCGGTTTGGTGATCTTCGAGAATCCTTCTACGAATCTTCGATAATATCCCGCCAATCCCAAGAAACTTCTAACTTCTGTTGCGGTTTCTGGTTGTTTCCAATCAGTAACAGCTTGTATCTTCAACGGGTCCATAAATATTCCTTCTCCTGAGATGATGTGTCCCAAGAAAGAGATCTTCTTCAACCAAAAAGCACATTTGCTAAACTTGGCGTATAGCTGGTGATCTGCCAGTTTCTGTAGCACTATCCTCAGGTGATGTGCATGCTCCTCCTCTGTCTTAGAATAGACGAGGATATCATCCACAAATACAATGATGCACTTATCCAAGAATTCCATAAGGATCTTATTCATTAGATTCATGAATACCGCGGGTGCATTGGTTAATCCAAAGGGCATCACTGTAAACTCGTGCAACCCGTATCTGGTTACGAAAGCAGTTTTAGGAATGTCCTGTTCTCGGATCCTTAACTGGTGGTATCCCGATCTCAGGTCTATTCTTGAGAACACTTTCGCTTCTCTGAGCTGGTCAAAAAGGTCATCTATCCTTGGTAAGGGGTATTTGTTCTTAATGGTCATGTCGTTCAGCTTACGGTAGTCTATGCAAAGTCGCATGCTACCATCTTTCTTCTTAACAAAGAGCACTGGGGCTCCCCATGGTGATGAGCTTGATCGAATGAATCCTTTTTCTTCCAATTCAGTTATCTGCCTCTTCAGTTCCTCTTGCTCATGACCTGTCATCCGAAACAACTTCCTAGCATACGGAGCAGATCCGGGTTTCAGTTCAATGGTGAACTCTATATCCCTATCTGGTGGCAATCCGGGAAGTTCTTCTGGAAAGACTTCTGGGTACTCATTAAAAATCGGCACCTCTTCAAGTTTCACTTCTTCAATGCAGTTCAATCTCTGCAGGTGGTCGCAGGTTGGAGTTCTGTCTGCATGGAATGTAACTTGCTTTCCAATGGCATTTGTCAGGGTGATTGTTTTCTTCTCACAATCCATCAATCCCTTATGCTTGGCCAGCCAATCCATTCCAAGAATAACATCCAATCCTTGAAGGTTTAGAACTAGCATGTCTGCCAGGAATTCTAGATTGCCGATACAGAAGGCAACATTTCTACAGATGGAATTAACAATCATCCTAGCACCAGGTGACTGAATGATGATGGGATGCTCTAAAGTAACCACAGGCAAGTTATTACTCAACAAGCGATCTTTTGACATGAATGAATGAGTTGCACCGGGATCAAATAAAACAACTGAAATCTGAGAGGAGATCAAGAGTCTACCGATCACGACGTCAGTTGCCTCTCCTGCTTCTGTAGCAGTCACGAAGTTGAGTCTTCCTCCGGCGGTTGGTGTTCCTCTTCCTCTGTTGGTTTGGAATCTTCCTCCTCTGGCTTGTGGTGCTCCTCTGGCAATAGTTCGTGCAAGTGCAGGGGATTTGGCTGCCTGAGCCTTAGCAACGCTGGGAGGTAAATGCCGAAGTGGACAAGTCTCTCTGTGGTGTCCTCTTCTGCCACAATGGAAACACTCTGCATTCTTCAGTGTACAATCTTTATAGAGGTGACTCCCTTTGCATCTGGGACATGTTAGAGTTGTTGGTGATGTAGTCCTCTGGGGTCTTGGAGGTGCGGGTGTTCTGAAAGCGGCTCTGGCATATGGCGCTGGTCTTCCTCGGCTAGAATTTCCTTGAAAAGGATATGCTATACTTTTCCTCTTGCGGTCTTCTTCTACTATGCCTCTTTTCTCCTCCATTTTGAGCACTCGATTCACAAGGACTTGGAAGTCCGTGAACTCGTGCGTTGACAAGTGATACTGATATGAATTTTGTAGACCTTCACAAAACCTGTCGATCTTCCGCTCTTCTGTCATGATATCTTCAGGTGCATACCTGGCCAATTTGATGAATTCATGCAAATACTGCTTCACCGTCCTTCCTCCTTGCCTTAGATTCACGAATTCTCTGCGTTTGGCCTGGATAGCTCCTTTGGGGACGTGGTATTTACGGAACTGTTCCTTGAATTCATTCCAGGTAATGGAATTCTGATTAGGGTGTACCGTCTTGTAATTTTCCCACCATGCTGCAGCCGATCCTGTGAGCTGATGGGGTCCATACAGCAGCTTCTCTTCATCATTACACCTGACAGTGTCCAATTTCCTCTCAATTTCTCTTAACCAATCGTCTGCCACAATCGGGTCTTCAGTGCAGGAGAAAGTTGGAGGACGCGTCTTTTGAAAGTCTGTCAGTCTTGCTCCAATGTTCGAACCTTCCTCGCGGCGTGTTGCGGAGTTTTGCATCAACTGTTCCAGAATTTGACTCTGTACCTCTGCGGATCTTTGTCGGTTTTGCTCCATCCATATTAATATTTCCGTCAGATTTCCCCCTTGCGGTACTGAGGCCGATGAATTTGGCTGATCTGAGTCATCTCTAGTCCTTCTCGTTGATGTGTTCCTTGGGGCTTCTTCCGAGCCTTGGATTCTACCTCTGGTGTTCACCATTCTGTTCTGACAAGATAATTGAGAAAAGACTACTAATTCAAGAGAGCACAGATTGAACACAAGCTGAAATGAAAGATCAACCCAAGAGATTGGATTGGAACATGCGATTGCTATTTTCAAAGGTTTTCAAAAGATACAAGGTTTTCACCTTTACAGCCTTAGAGTTACCAACAAACAATACAAACAAAACAACTACCACAACAAGAGCTAAAAACTAACGATTACAAGGGTTAGAGCAGAAGGGTCAAGCTGAAGAGAAAACTAGGATCTCCTGTCGGTCCTGGAAGAACTGCAAGGTTCCACTTCTTCAGGGTCTTCCTCTTCTTGATCTTCGTCGGCATCCATAGGGTCCCATTCCATATCATTGTCCTCTTCTTCCTCAGATGAATCGTTGGTGTTGCATGTAGCAATCTCTTTTCCTTTGCCTTCAGGAACTTCCTTCCCTTTCGCGAGAGTAGGATATTCTAGTGCAGGGGTGTTGATCACAATGCCAGGCGAAGCAGGTGTGAAATAACCCAGGTAATCCCTAGGTCTTCCCACGCTCTTGCGGGCTGTGAGTCTTATCATCAAGCGGTTCTTCTTGTTCACCGATCCTTCGTCTTCGACTTCTCGTGCTCTGCTAGGTTCAGCCAACTCTTGAATCTGTTTCTCTTTCTCTTGGAGTTCTGAGCGGACCTTCGCAAGCGCCCCTTCGAGATAGTGACGGTCATCCCGAGCATTTTCATGCTCACGCAACAACCGAGTGTAGCTCGACTCCAAAGCTTGGACTACATCTCTGGTTTTGGTCAGGATGGCATCTCTCTGGTTGGTGGGGGGATGAACAGTTCGACGATCCGATCCGGGGACTTGGTAGGGTACAAAGCAGAAAGGAGAACCTATAAGAAAGTCATCGTACAGCTGGCGGATGGTACCTATAGCACGACGAGCAGCGTCTTGGATAGCATCTTCTTCTTCTTCTCTACGAGCTTCCTTTCTTGTTGATCCTCTCCCGATCTCTGGAATCTCGTACACAATCACCGAGGCACGGAAACCAAAAGGTCTACCATCGACTTCTTCTCGACGGACGTAGTATACGGGTCGCTGGTTGTCTCTTGCTCCCAGAAATTGCAACATCATCCAAAGCATCAACGCCCATGATCCCAACTCGTCTCCATGAATTAGCTTCTTGCCAGGGGCCATCTGCGATGATGAGACACGGAACACTTAAAAGTAGGAAAACGGTTTTGAAAATTTTTAAATAATACTCATTATGCTTTTCTTAAACAAATTAGGTTTTTCACAATTAGATTTTTACCAAATAATCTAGCGATTCTCTACTTTAGGGACGCCCATTCTAGTAAGGGTCACGACCTACAGTCAAGCTTCATTCTCTGATACCATTCGCTGTGAGACCCCCATTTGAGGATCACCTTGGTAACCGCCCAGGTAGGTTACACACAGCAGGATGTCACATGAGCTCCAAACCACACAAGCATAGTAATATCATTACACAAGTATCAGGCCAACATGGCCAATATTACATAGCCAAAGCACCGAAAATGGCGCTAAGTAGAGTTGCTAAGAAAATAACTAGTTTATCAGAACCAGAATCGGTATCCAAGTACCGAACACACAACATAAAGCACAAAGCAACGACAAATAGCTTGATTTCCATCCGCAGCGGGGTTGGAGGGGCTTCTCCCACATCTGACTTGACTTGGAGCTCAATCCTTCTAGAACGTGGGCTCGCCCAGGGTGCTTCCATCTTCGGGTGAGTACTCATAACTGAAAGAATCGGGATCCTCGAATCCCTCTTCTACAGTGGGATAAAAATGCAAGGGTGAGCACTTGGTGCTCAGCAACACTCATTCCAGGGATTAATGCAATTGTACTTACATGAGGGTGAAACATATGATTCCGGGGTTTCAGTTTCATATGGATAGAGATATGTAGATTTCCAAATCAATTATTCAGTAAAACAATACTTTTGTCATGAAAATGATACTTTAAACATTAAACAGGTTTTCAATAAAACATTAGATGTAGTAGTCTCCCATGAGTTACTACTTTGTTAACCGCATTATGAAAACATTCCAAAATATTACTTGTGCTATAACCCATGGATAACATCCACTATGAAAAGACTCCTGAACCTGGGAGTACAGAGTATCTGATACTTCTTTTACACATTGCAAAGGTGTACCTCTTTTTAAATCCACTGGTTCACTCGGCTTTCAAGTCGGATCAGCTCCATGTGACTTATACACATGTGACAAGGCCGAGATCACACAACGCTTTTACAGTTCAGTATTAACAGTATCCCCGCCCGGTAAATAGACAGTTAAGTCTCAAGTACCGTTGTGGGTCTTCCCCACTGCCTTACTTCCTAGCCTCTCTGGTCTATGTTCCCTCAGGACACATAGCCTTGGTCTATGTCCACGCGAAACATACGACCATTTAAGATTACAACCGCTCACGGCTTAATCAGGTCTAGGGCGCCTTCCTTCTTTTACGCCTTTTCCTCTCATCATTTTTCTGACTCACATCACTCATGGCCGAACCTTGGCCTTCCAGTTTCCACGCGAGAAACCAGATCGTCAAACCATGCAGGGAACTGCTAATACCAAAAAGCTACTGAGTTGTGCCTGTCCCATACCAGGCAAGTGGTCGGTACGTTTACAATTCGTATAGAGACACAGCGCAAGGTTCTTGTCCTTATGAACCAATAGTGAGGAGCATTCACATTCCCTGGTGCGCACCGCACCCTCTCCATACAAACCAATCCTCACTACTGATCCCTTTTATCAGATTTCTTGACAAAACGGTTTTCATTAGAACTTCTCATGTATTTGACCATTTCAAGTTTAATGTGGATATTCAGTATATGAGTCCTAGGGTGACAAAAGCATATATATGATGGTTCAATAACAAAAGGGGTTTCATGGTTCTCTAGGTAATATCTACTCATGTCATTCAAACGTAACTTGTATCTCAAATAAGCGTGCATAGTAAGAAACAGTGAATATACTTCATATGAAAATATTGGGCGAGACATGATCAAAGGAATGAGGCTTGCCTTGCGATGTTGGATCTAAATACTCAGACGGATCTTCAAAGACTTCTTCCGCTCCTTCCGCTTCTGACTCTGCGGCAATCAACCAACACACAAACACATACCATAAGCATACAGAAAATAGTTTCTATAGAAATTGTTAAGTAAATAAGTCATGCATGCAGGGGAAAAGGTTAGGGCAAGGTCACAAGGGTTCTGGTCGAAGAAACGGCTAAAAAGGATTGAACGTCGAAGGGTCGACATTCAGTTCATGACTTTGGCATGGCTTCAAACTAGTCTTAGGATGGTTTTCTGGAGAAGTGATAGAAGGGAAAGATGTAGAACACAACTCCAGGAATCTAGGGGACAAGGTGGCATTTCAATTGCTCAACCAGAAGGGGTCAAACCAGGCTAATGCCAGTGGCTGACATGCACTACCATAGTGCTGGACATGGCCAGAAACTAGGGCATGGCTTAACTTTTGATCCAGGGCTCCAATTGATGCAACACTTTGTCTGGGAGGTAGGCATTACTAACAGGAATAAAATACTCAACAGGCACAAGAGCTGAAAGTGGCCGGAGGGTGGCCAAATCCGGCGATGAACTGCGGTGGTGACATGGCACAGGCACAGCTCTGGACAAACATTTGGCAAAGGCATAACTCACAATCTAGGCAGATCCAGGTGTTGAGCTAGTGGAAGAAATTACTCAGGGAGGTGAGGTGAAGCTAAGGGACAAGGTTTCAGGGGCTAGATCGGCCGGGAAATAATTCCGGCGACCGGCGCTGGAGAAGACGACACTGGAGCTCGGGGATTTTTGATACAGGGCGAATGAGCTCAATTCCAAGCTTGAGGGCGATCTGAGGGGTATGAGGAGGCTACTGGAGGGGTTAATTTCATTGGAGATCGGCCGGAGGGGCTCGGTGACGAGGTCCGGCGAACTGGCCGAGGTTCCAGTTTGGGATTTCATCGATTTGAGCGCAATTGGGGATCCTGATTCAACAGGCTTGCTAAGAAATGGCTAAGGATCAATTTCTCCTACTGGGACGAGAGCTAATTCGGCATGAAATGGTTAGCATTGGGGAAACAGGGCAATTGGGCCTTTCCGGCGATCACCGGCGATGGGGATCGATCTGGTGCAATTGGTTGCTACTAAACAGAGAGGGGAACGAGGGGAACTCACTGGTGAACTTGGATTGGAGAAAGGGGCTGTGGGATGGGCTAGCACCGTGAGCTCACTCACTGGCTCGCCGGAGAAGAAAGCGAAAACGGTGAAGTTTGGGACTTAGCCGATTTTCTGGAGGCTTGAGGCTCTCAAAGTACAGGGAGGGTTTAAATAGGCACGGGGACGGAGCTTGCGAGGGAAAACCAGGCGACAAGAAGCGGTGGCCGGCGGCGAGCAAACGCGGCGAAAACACGGCGCGGCAACGGCAAAGACGCGCTGGTCGTAGCCAACGACCAGGCGCTGGTCGAATGGACCTGAAAAGAAGTTTGGGCCGTTCTGCAATTTTTGAAACTTGCTCCAGGGACTGATTTGTGAGGAAAATTTGAATAGAACTTGGGCCTGGTTGCAAATCTGGAGATCTGAGGGTCCGATCTGAAATCTGATTTCGTAGATAAGTTGCATAAAATTATTAGAACTTATCTGGCCAAAGTTTGGTAAGATCAGGCAAGATTTGAAGGGTTTCGACAAAATTAGGGAAAACAGTTTAGGGTAAAATAGGGTAATTAGGGTTTTAAAATGGCAAAGGTTGAAACTCAGCTTTAGGATGAGATTTTGGGGATGATCCCGAAGGGAAAAATGTTCTGAACAACATTTAGAAGGGAATGGCTGAAGCAGATTAGGGTTTGGGCTCAAGATGTGGATTTTGGCTATTTTAGGGTTTGGCAAAAACAGGGGTGTTACAGCTCTCAGACGGAGGGGTGCAGTAGAACTACTTCTAGTGCCACCCGTGCACTGAGTCTCACAGGGGTGGGAAGGGATACTCTTTCTTCTCCCTTATCCAGAAGTATATACATCCGGCGGCGTTGGAGCTCTCCGACCACGCCGAATAGTAGAAACGCCAGAAGAGATCCACACTGGGATACACTCCGACGTAAGCCTCACACAGATCTCGAACACCGCCAGAATCAAGATCGCATTCGGGTGGAGATTTATCAATTCCAGCCCGTAATGCTCCAGAATATCCATCAGGAACCGACTCTCGGGGAATCGGAACCCGCAGCACATGTACTCTTCGAAGACCACCAGTTCGCCCTCTCCGACGACTGGGGTTTCTTGATCCTTCTCCGCGGGCCGCCAGTTGATTAGCAGCCGTGGAGGAAGGATCTCTTCCTTCTCCAATGCCAAGAGGCTCTCCTCGGAGTGGTGGACGGATCGGCTCCAGGATGCCATCTCTCGCGAAGGATTGTGAGGAAAGGTGGCGACTTTGGGGAAGATGGAGGCAGAGAACAAAGAGGGTATTGTGCGGCGGAAGTTCTAAGGGCAGGGTTTTTTGCTGTGTGGCTTCCTCAAGAAGCTAACTGCTCCTTTTATAGACCCGAGGAGACGCACTGCTGTGAGTAACGTTCCATTTAATATTCTATTCATTTCCCATAATGGATACTCTCTTTGGCAGACCCTTTAAGCGTTCCTGGTGTCGGATTCAAAACAAAAGGACTTCTTTGTTTTAGATTTGAGGATACAAAGATGTGAAAAGTTTTACAAAGGCTTTCGGAGGACATTTTCCTTTATGATTCTTGTAAACTTTCACAAATTGATCATTAAAATATCTTGTGGCCCAGTTTTTGGACGTACGGATATATTTTAATCAAGTTATTGCATAATCAGAACTATGTCTTCGACTGAGCTCCGATTCTAATTGAAGTGATGGTCTGATCGAGTTTCAGTTCTGATCGCAGTATTCTTTCAAATCGAACCTCAGTTTTGACCGCGGTTTCGAGTCTGATCGAAGTATTAGTACTGGTCGCGGTGCAACATTAAAATGTGATTTTGGTCGCAGAACTGAAGTTTGCCTGTGTATGAGTGGTCGTAAAGGCATTGCTTATGGCCATGTTTTCACATAGAAGTTGTAAAAAATATTCAAATGATATGAAGAAAAAGAAAGCTTTATTTCTGACATTCTTTACATACAAAAGGGATACCGGCGACCAGAGCATCGACCTGATCCGAAAGTAGTTTGCAAAGTTCTCCTAAGGACATGTTGTCGTCCGTAGGGTCTACATTGGCGACCCCCAGGGAACTAGCAACTAATCTAAGCCTATCTACATCATCCCTAACAAGAGACGCACTGTTATTTCTAATCAAGTCGGAGAGTTCTCGCTGTTGCTGAGCGTGATCCCTCTCCCGACGGAACTGGCGCGCCTCTTCATGGGATCTTTCAAAATATTCTGCCAGGTGCAGAATCGCCGAAGACATCTCTTCGGTCTTCTTCTCCAGAGCCTCTTTTTCCCCTTGGAGAGTCTGTCCAAGGGGAGGAGGCGGAATCTCAGCAGGCTGATCGCTGGGGCCTCCAATCTCCTACATTTGCAGAAGTTAGTTACACTAACTATAACAACAAGCAAAAGGAGATAGAGGTTATTACCTGTCCCTGTACGTGACAGGTTGATATAGGCATCCTGGAAAGTAGATCACCCAACAAAGTTCGAGGATCATCATATGGTGGAAGTGTGGCTTTCTCACTATAAGATTGCTTCCCCAACACAACTTGAGGATCATCTGGTGTTGAGAGAGCAACTTGCCTACCAGAAAATTGATCATCCGAACAAAAACGGGGAGTATTGGGATGAAATGGAGAAAACTAAGAAGACCATCCCTCCAAAGGTGGGGATGAAAGTTCGACCTGCCGAGGTGCATGGACAGGAAGAACTAGAGGAACAGAAGGAAGAAAGAACGATGATGCGTCTTTCACCTTTGTTCTGTTGGAGGATCCCTCGTCGACCTTGGGTTTCTTCCTTGAAGGAGATGGATCTTCAGGCATCTGTGATTCTTGCTCAAAAACTTCATCCTCATCACTCTCAATCTCGATGATGTTGTGGTCTGCCATCGGGAGGTGTATGAGAAGAAGAATGAAGGTAGCTTCAAAGGAAACTTAACTGAGAAAAGAAGTTGTGAAGCTTTGAAATTCAAAGGCTTCGGGATTTATAACCACCAGGGTGACGGTTCGCCTTCCGAACACCTCGAGTTTTTAAAGCCTTTACAATTTCACCTTGGCTTAAAAAATGTTTTCAACAGCGCCATCATTACCTGTCACGTACTACCCAGAGCCCGTCTCGGGGAACCAACCGCCACACTTAGTGCGCCACTAAGTGGGGGATTTGAAGCGTCGGGTTAAAAAATCCGATGTATGTCTTAAAATTCGAAGTAAACACGTCCCTTCGTTCTCTTTGAATTTGGGGGCTAGCTGACGAGGATTGACACCTGAGTCAGTTCAAATAAATACACGCCTGGTTCAGGATAGATTCGGACCAGACGTGCATTGGGCAGTGCGAACTCAAGTCATTCTGAGAAGCACAAGCTCGAGGTCGCAGGCTTTACGTGATCAGGCCGCAGCTAGTGCGCGGTCAGGAGCTCGTATGCTATATGCGAACATAAGGCTGTAGATGTTGCGCGGTCAGCCAACATCACGCGGTCAGAGCATTTTCAACCAGGGAACGCGGGATTAATCTGCCCTCTTAATAGGATATCCCGAGTATCCCGAAGATTCTTCCACGTAAGAAGGCAACCGCCGGGAGGTTAATACGTGCGGTTATCCACGAATAACACGTGTTAAACCTGTGTGGGAGTTAAGAGCGATTGATAAAACCGCATCCAAGCAACCGTTTGAGGCCGTTGCAACTTGGCGCCCTTTCGACTACTATAAAGGAGCAGCCCGATGCATCAAACAAAAGGGAGAAGAGATAGCACACCTCACCCAGAGATCAACTGATCGAACAACCAACTCGAAGACAATAGCATAGATTAGATAGCTTCCATAAGCCTTCCAGGCTTCATCTTGTACAATCATATAGGGAAAATCTTAGCCTGTGAAGATCTTTCCGTCACTTTGTAAATCCTTTTACTATACATAGTGAAATCCCAACAGGACGTAGGACTATTACTCCCACCATTGTGGGCCCGAACCTGTATAAACCTCTCTGTGCTCTAGTTCTCGATAATTCTACATACGTTCCCGGAGGGACACCCTGAAAGGTCTCACAACATACAAATTTTTGCATAAGTTCGGCTAAGGACCCTGAGTCCGAATCATCGAAACCCGGCCCAACGGCCCCCGTAGAAGCCGGTGACCCGATGTAAGTTCCCTGTGACAGTTCATTTCATTCATAAATTTTTCTAACTCTTACCTTTCACAGTTCGGCCGCACCCGTCGGCCTGGGAGAAGGCAGAGAACCTCCTCGGGAGGTACTTCACCGATGAGCACGAGCGCATCGTGCGCATCGTGGGGGAGGGCCCACCCCGGAACCTGGTAACCGAGGCCTTCAGGCTAAGGTTACCGGAAAGGAAGCCCCTCCCTACCCCCGGTTCCCACAAGCGGGGAAAAGAGGCCGCCGGGGGTTCTGAGCCAAAGAGGGCTAAGGCTCAGAAAGCGCCCGGCCCATCGACGGCGCCGGCCTCGACGCCGGTGACGGCCCGGGACGAGACCCCCGGGACCGAGCACCGGCCCAGAAGGAAGCAACGCGCCCTCCCTCGGAGAGCCCTGCCGAGGCTCGGGGGAAGGGACCGGCTGCGGGCAGGGAGGCGTCCGATTCGGCGGCTACGCCCCCTTGCCGCCTTCGGCGACAGCCCTCACGGCGGCCCCGGTGCCTTTGGAGCCAGAGAGGCCGGAGGTGAGGTTCGCCAAGGCCTCGCCCCAACGGGTGGAATGGTCGGTAGACGAGGGGGGGAGCCCCTCAGTCTATGAGGCCCCTCCGGAAGCGAAGGTCCCGGGGGCCCCGCAGCCCGAGAAGGGAAAGGGGCTCTTGATTCCTCCCCGGGGAGGGACCTCCTCCGAAGGCTCCTCGGCTACCTCCTCGGCTACCTCCTCGGCTACCTCCTCGGCAACGAAGACGCCAACCACCGCCACCCCGGCCCACATTATGCCGGGGACTCAAGTCCGGTGGCCCGTCATCGGCCGCGGTGGGACCGGCACCGGGAGGGAGACCCCCCTGCTTTCCGCGGGGGAGGTCGACCGCTATGCGGAGGGCCTGCAGACCCAGAAGGTCCAGGCCTATGTCTTGGAGGGGACACTCCGTGAGCATTTTGGGGAGCTTCAGTCTCTCCAAATTTTTTCGGCCCCGAAAACCCAAATTTTTTCTAACTCTTGAGTTTGTAGGTGGCGGCCATTACCTGGGTGCTTGAGCAGCGCGTCGGCCGGCTGTTGAGGGAGGTGGAGGAGAAGGCCGCTGCTTTCCAGGAGCAGCGGGATGACGCCATCCGGGCCCAAGTTCATGCCTCCGAGACCTCCAACGACCATCTTCGGCGGGAGGCCAAGGCGAAGGAGGAAGCCCTCTGGGAGCTCGAGGGCTCAAGCATCCGGGCGGTTACGGACGTGGGCCGTTCCGTCCGCTCAGCCCTTGAGGGCCTTGGCCTAAGCTTGGGCTCCGGGAGCAGCGCCGAGGCTGCCCTGGCAACTTTCACAGAGGCCGCAGATGCCCGGGCGCGAGGCCGGG